>JAMPIV010005761.1:0-397500 GCA_024509875.1 Oreohelix idahoensis
AACCGCTTAGAATGATGTACACCTCTGATATTTGAATTTAAATAGTACATTATCCAAATGTTTAATAATATCATTACATAATGAAATTAACATACAATACGATCCAGGACACAATCCCTGTAGTTCCAATGGTAAATACACAAATGGAACTCTCCAGTTTGACAACAGAAAAGTAGCTTATCAGATCATCAAGAACATGCGAGAAAAAACAACCAATATAATTCTTAATTTAATAGCCATTATGTATTCAATACTATACAATTACATTATTATGGAACCATTGTGGCCGAGTAAACTTTCGGCCCTTATATTAACTACTCAGTCTTCTACTTATATTTAATATGGAAACAGGAAGAAGATGAAAACAAAAAGCACAATAGTATGTGTTCACTCTAAAGTGAGGACAGATTATACTAATGTATAGTAGTAATATAGGTGTGTTTATTACTCTGTCGTATATCTATGAAATAGGACACGAGAAATATTAGTTGGAATCATGTGGGCATCTAGACAGAATGTCTTCAATCACATTATACCGACCCACGGATAGCTCGTACCGTGAAGTGAAAAGGTTGAAGAGCTATAGCATATCGAGTGGATCTCGAACTCTTCAAATTCTTAGTCTGAATAGCTGTAAGAGCTTTTTATCAGTCTCTAGAATGAACTGTGGGCCCAGGAGGAGGCTTTGTGGCTATAGCATTGACCACACCATCGCTAACAACTCACGGTCTAAAACCGAGTAGTTCCTCTCTGCCGCATTTAGTTTTCTAGAAATGTACATAACAGGATGCAGAAGTATTTGCATATTCTTGCATCAAGTGCTGCTCCAATCCCAGTGGATGAAGCATCACTCCGAAGAACAAAAGTCCTATCAAGAGTAGGTATCTTCTAGTGAAGATTGGCATTCTTCAGACCAACGGACCAGATTAGGCGAACCTTTCTTCAACAATTGTTGAAAGAGGTGCCATGATCGAAGATAAATTTGGAATAAATCTCCCATAAAATTGAATTAAACCTAAGAGACTCCTAACTTGTTTCTTCGTTTTAGGAACAGAGATGTTCAGTATTTTGGAAGTATTGTGGTCTTCTGTCTTCAAGAGACCATGACCAACACGATGACCCAAGAAAGAGATTTCACCAAAACCAACAAAAGCTTTAGAAGGTTTTGCTGTCAATTATTCTCACGTAGAGTGGACAGTAAGTCATATAACCCTAAATAGTGATCTTCCCAGGTATCACTGAAGAGACAGATGTCATCTAAGTATGCGATGACATCCGAACGATGTGACAGAATTCGACGCATCATGCGAACGAAAGTGGCAGGGGCGTTCATGAGACCAAAGGGCATAACATTCCATTGAAATAGACCCCTAGGTGTAGAAAAAGCAGTAAGAGGTTTGGCATGCTCTGCTAAAGGCACTTGCCAATAACCTTTAGACAAGTCAAGTTTAGTGAAGAATCTAGAATTAGAAAGTCTAATCAGTAGATCTTCTACAAAGGCATCGGTTCAGCGTCGAACTTTGTGACCTGATTCAATTTGCGATAATCAACGCAAATTCGTATGTTCTTATCCTTCTTCCGGACAATAACCATGGAAGAAGAATATGGTGAAGTCGATGGTTCAATTATATTAAATTGAATCATTTCATCCAATTCCTTTTCCACTTGCGACTGAAAGTGTATAGGAATAGGATACGGCCTAACCCTAATTGGATTATTGTCGGTAAGAATTATGTCATGTTCTATGACATCTGTGTGTCCAGGGATGTCAGTGAGAACATCCTGAAATGTTTGTAACATCGACGAGACTTGTCGATGTTCGTCACCAGAAAGATTAGGAGAAACAGAAACGTTTTTCCAAGATTCCGTGGAATGTAATGGAACCACTGGAAGGGGAAGGTTGACATCAGAGAAGGTAGCTTCCTCATCCTGTATGACAGACAGGGATGAATAATGACCGTGTGAGGTGCAGGAGCATCATCCGTTGCCTGGAAAATAGGCAGCAAATAGTCCGGACGTTCGTGAAATTCCGAAAGCATGTTTATGTGGAAAGTTTTATGCTTTCCATCAATATCGACCACATAGTCAACATCGGAAATCCGAGAGACTATTGCATACGGACCTTTCCATGCAATAAGAAGTCTATTTTCCCTACTGGGGAGTAGGACGAATGCTTTGTCACATGGACAAAGTTGTCGTAGACATCTATTCTTGTTAGCAAACTGCCTTGCCTTCTCTTTAGCAATTTCTGATGAAGCAGTTGCTAGCTTACATGCCTCAATGATCTTTTGTCTAAGAGCAATGACATACTCATATGAGGATTGAGTTTCATCGCTAATATCATCGGCAGTGATGAGATCGTGTAATAAAGACATAGGGCCGCGCGGACGCGCGCCAAAGACAAGTTCGAAGGGAGAAAATCCTGTGTGTTCATTAGGGACTTCTCTATAGGCAAAGAGAGCCGCGGGTAAAACCCTGTCCCAATCTTGAGGATGATCTTCAGTTATCTTACCAAGCAAAGTCTTGAGCGTTCTATTCAGACGCTCAACTAACCCATTAGACATAGGATGGTAGATACTACTGAGAGATCGTTCAATATGTAAGGTAGACATTACCTGTGACATAGTGTCAGATATGAGTTGAGTGCCATGGTCTGACAATAGTTCTCTGGGGAACCCCAAGCGAGAAAATATCAACCAAAGAGCATCTGCGATATCTGTAGTAGATATGCTCTTAAGAGGAATAGCCTCTGGCCAACGTGTGCACATATCGACACATGTAAGGATAAACTGATGTCCTCTGGCCGACTTGACCTTAAAAGGGCCAATAATATCTATGGCCATTTTCTGAAACGGCCGAATAGGAATGTCAGCAGCCTGGATAGGCGCAGCATGTCGTGGTCCTCTAGATTTGACCTCCTGACATACCTGCATGATCGGCAGTAAATACGAATGTCCTTATTGACAAAAGGCCAAAAGAAAGCCGCAAGGACTCTCGACTTCGTACGGGCAAAACCCATATGTCCAGCACATTGCGAGTCATGAGCATGTTGCAATATTTGCACTCTCATGCTCTTGGGAACAAGAATTTGCGAATGTGCCGACGTAGTCGAATCTTGTACCATACGTACAAGTACGCCGTTTCTCATTGCAATCCAAGATTTTCTTTTGTATCCTGATTCGGATCACCTTTCTTCGCAAGAACGAAGAATTTTTTTAAAGAAGGATCTTCTTCTTGCAATTTTATGAAAGAGTCACGAGTGATTACTAAGTGATTACTATCTTGGCTATCAACTTCATTATCACTATTCAGTGAAGTTTCGGGTGTTTGTAGAGCTTGTGCTCTTGTAACTACTGCATTTGTAGCTTGCATGTTATCATCTTCCCAAGCAGCAATCTGCTGTGGGGTACACTCCCTAACTCCGTGAATACGACCAATAATAAGGTCCGCAATAGGATTAGGTAAGAGACAAGCATGCACATCTCCAGTAAAGAAAGGAGTGGCAATGTGAATTACAGCAGTAGGATATTTTTCTAGAGTGCCGCCAAATGTGACACATTTGATAACCCTTCCTGTCGCAGAGGATGGATCTACAAGCGATTGTCTAACACCAATAGTGGTGCATCCGGAATCGAAAAGTAGTGAGACCGGAGTATTATTAACAAGACCCTTATGTAGGATTAGAGAACCTCTCCCGTCATGTGCAACCGAAGCAGGAAGAGCGGGGAGAAGGTGACCACAACTCAAAGTATATATTGTAGTTGGTTCGAACAAAGTACTGCATTGGGGGCACTTGTTTTCTCTCCCAAAGTCAAAAGAAGAACAAGTGACAGCGTCAGAGTTTTTATTATCAGAAACCTGATTACAGGCTCCCTGAGATTCTTGTTGAACCGAGTTTAGCTCTGCTGATATCTCTTTTTTTTTGTATTGAGATCTACCGCGACTACTATTCCCTCTGAAGTTAACACTGTTGTTATAATCTCTGTAGATATTATTGTCTCTATTACAACTGTTATCCTGTTTCGAATTACAGTTTCCATGATTATTATCATGTCCACATTGATGTGAACATCTATTTGTTTGGTTTTGAGGTCTACGCGAGGAAAAGCCTCTGTTACCATAATCCTCTTCTGAAAATGCCTAAAATATTATTAGGTTGGAAGTAACGAGGACTGTCAGCTCGTCTCCAATTCTTCGAAGAAGAATCACACCCACTGAAATTTGATTTCCATTTAATTTTGACAGTAACCTACGGTTACTTTTCCTATCAAAATTTTGTTGGAATCTATGACTAGAGTTTTTGACCTGCCATAAGGTGCTGCCGAAGCAACTGGCAGACCTTCTTTTACTTTAGCATTACCAATGGTTACGTGAGGATGCGCAGTTATAATATGGCTACAGAAATCTTACCATTTCTTTTATTGTTTTAGGTTTCCGTTCGTGAAGGAAAGCAAGGAAAGACTCATTAACAGAAGACATGACTTTGTCTCTAAGTATTAGTCTATAAGTCCTTCATAATGGTTTTTTCTATCTTAGACAGCTCCACCCAACGTGAAAAAGTAAGACGTATCTTTGAAATGAGTTCCAGAGAATTGCACATTCCATTTTTCTGGCAACATATTTTTAAATTGAAGACGATAGCCCGTCTTCGTCAAGTTGGTATTTCTTTTAACAACATACCCAGACAACATCATAGGAGTTGTTCTTGTCAGGCTCATCTAGCATGCTTAACATACTCAAAGCATCACCTAAGTATTTTGGACAAATGGTAAACCTGCAATGATTTGTCTATGTTATGTACTGTACATGCATGAAGTTTTCAAATCTGTCCAGATAAATGTTATATCGTCGATGGAAGCGTTTGAATGGTGGGTAGATTAAGCTTGAAAGTGCTTGCATTAGTCTTATCTGAGACCTTATTTTCATTAGCATTAGCCATGTTCATCACCTTTAATTTCTCAACTTCTAAAGCTAAGAGTTTTTTCTTCATGCTCCATTTTGCTTTTCTCTCATCAGACTCTCTTTGTAACTTCCTTTCTTCAGCTTCAGCTTGTTTTTCTAAATCTATTTTCATTCTTTTTCAAGTCTTCATCCCTCCTCTATTTTCAAGTCTTTTTTTCAGCCTCTTTTTCAAGTCTTTTATTTTCAGCCTTCTTTTCAAGTATCTGCTTTTATTTTCAGCCTCTTTTTCAGTCTTTATTCAGACTCAATCTGTAGTCTCTTCTCTTCAGCTTTTGCTTCTGCTTTCTCTTTTTTTGTTTTTCCATTTCCATTTGGAATCTTTTTTCATCCACCTGCAGCTGCAGTTTCTTTTGTTCAGCTTCCATTGCTTTATCATATTGAGTAGTTGCAAATTCTTCTAACTTATCACCAGTCTTCCCAAGCAGTTTACCCTGCTCAATAAAGTGCTCAAATGTAGACATGATGAGTAATAATATGAGTCCACAACCTGAAATAATTAAATATCTTATTTCAAATTCAATTATAACAAGTCTTAAATGAAGCACTTGTTTACTCACAACACTATATTATCATCCCAATCTCTGTGGGAAACAAGTCTTATAACACAGAACTTGTGTATAGACCTTTTTGAAATATCATCAATCAACTCTTGATCATAGGTGCACTTCCCATTCAATAGTGCACAATACTATTCATCATTTATTAATCATCAGTGTATTAGTAATGCATAAGCATAACCCACTATTAAATGTGAATTAACTACTATAAGTGTAACCAATGACTACGTAAACACAATCACAATGTAAACAATAACAATGTAAACATTACACTGTAAACAATACAATGTAAACAATACAATGTAAACAATAACAAAGATTTAGCAACAATACAAAAAACATTCGCAGAAATCAACAAAAAATAAAGCGAAAATAAAAAAAATATAAAAAAAAATGTGATGATATCTGCGAGAAGATATTACAAATACAAGACACCACAGTGTATAAACAAAAATGGTGTATGAAACTAAACAATAGGAAAGAGTAGGCTAGCAAATACAAACAAATCAAAACAAAACTAAAGAGTGCGAAAAATAACGAAAACAATACTAACACATGTCATCACAACTAACAAAAAATAGCAACAGAAGTCGCTTTGCAAATTCCAGTATCGGAAATTTGCACACCCTACAGAAAACGCTCACGATAGACGACCTCTATGACGTGGTATGATCTAAGGGAGACACCACCCAACCGAAAACCCGCAGAAACATAAACATATAAATATACAAATAACATACAAACATATAACATGTAAACAAAAGAATGAGAAATACAGAAGACTCAGTAGAAGTATAAGGGCACAGTTCACAAACAAACAGGCCACTTAACTTATAGAAGTCCAATCGTCAGTACAGCAAAATACAGGTGGTAATCAGCATTCTAAGATCGAAGATCCAACGTTGATCACACATCTGAACTTGCATCAAACAGCTAAGACGATGGTTGAGACTTGAGCTTCTAAACAATACAGACAGTGTACAGGTAGTGTAGTAACGGCACTTGACCTTCTTATCCAGGAGTAAATTGCTTGAATCGGTACTTGGCCTTCTCAAGAACTACAGCAACCTAAAACCTTGATAGCAGCAACTTGTGTTATCCGGCAATATATACAACGCCGGGTACTGTCAAATTTCTTGCTTTATGGCAAAACTGCAATTTCGACATTTATCGGGCAACGCCGAGTAGTCTCAGAATTCTTTATGTTGATGTCTTGAAAAATGTTGAAATGTTGATATCATGTAGACTGAAGTGGGTAAGGGACCCCGTGTATGCTGGTACCAGACCAAACCAGCTTATGGCCATTAAATGTTGCGTAGCATAATGTGTTGCGTGTAAATGTTCCGTGGATGATGTCACATTTGCCACACAATGTTGAGGGTGCTATATCTCATCTGCTTTCCAAAGGTATAATAATACTGGCACTTGCAGAGTGGTGTATCACCCTCAGACACCAGGGATGATGAGGCAGAGTAACATGGTGTCTTTAGTCTGGTTTAAGTGTGTGACGTAAGGATAGAGTCAGATAGCTACAGTATCATACATGGACGTCACATCAGACCATACAACGTAGAAAGTCAATAAAGCTTTTAACAGCAGTGATGTTTTTTGGGCAATATATATATTGTGTACGCCACAATGACAAGATGCATGGACATCGTTATGCAGAAACATCACAAGTATAGTACAACAGTCATTGTATCATCGACGCAGTCAATTCAACAGGAACAGCAGACAGCATCAAATAATGTAAATCATATGCCTTTTAGGATATCGTAATCAGCTGTACATGTAGTCAGGTAGTAAACTTCCCCTTTCCATAAGAGCTAGTAGATATCAACTAGGAGATTAAATCTAGTCTCCTATATTCGACCTCAACAAGACAGGCATGTCTTTTGAGCGTCATATTATCGTCCTCTATGTTCCTTAAACAGCAAAGGTATCAAACCTAGATCCATCAATAAAGTTCAGGAAGCAAATGGTCCTTAGGACAGGCATCAATCGATGCGTGACAATATAAGTGGATCGTGAGCTGAGCAAACTTGTCATATCATAGACTCTATAATGAGGCAGGCTAGGCAAAAGTCAACATCACAAGATGGCGATAAAGTTACTCAGCAAAAAAGATTCAGTTACCTGTTCATCAGGAATTAAATCACATAAATCACATATGCCTCCAGGCATTTGGAATACCATAGAGATATATCATCTCAAAAAAGAAGGAACAACAATGATGAGGACTCCTTCCTGAATAATATAAGCGAAGACGCTAGCACACCGCTACGTCTCGCCTTACCAGCATTTCTGCTCAGACTGACCTGGGCGGAAATCATTTAAACACTCCCACAAACAAAGACATGCGCAGAACACGCGAATCGAATACAACTCAGCTAACTTACGAAACAAAGAATGTTCTACGATGTTCGACTAAATATTCGAACCTTAAAAGGAAATGAATTATGAAACATTGCGATTGTCAACTGTTTTATAAGAACTGACGACCTGAGCGCTCCGTATATGGAGATGACTCAAAATCGTTCACACAAACTATCGGCAACTTATCGTCACACGATTAGACAACTAGTAGAAATAAAAAGTGACTACAATTACATGAGTTATTTCCCATGCATTAAAAAATAAAATATAGTCAGAATGCATGGTCAGAATATATAGTCAGAATAAGTTGCGACAAGTTTAGCGCAACAGTCATTCTAAGGTGTTCTTCCATGTCTTCTTTGCTGATGTTTACCGTACCCGACAGTGGCTGCTCAAACAGTTCTTTGGCAAACTTGAAGGGCTCCCTGAAGAATCTTTCCCTATCCCTTCAAATCTTCCTTCTCTTCCTGCACAGACTTTCTGCTCTACAAAGGGCATTATGTTGGCCTTCAAGGTGCTCCCAAACCTGTCGTAACCCTTCCTTCTCTGTGGCAACTGCGTTCTTGAACAGTTTTCGGGCATGCTTCATCTGTTTCCTGATTTCGTCTATTTTAATTTGTCTTCTACTTTTTCGCGGTGGGTTACTTTCCCTTGCCTCCCTGCCTCCGAACACATCGCGACAGTGAAGATATATTATGTCGCCGAAGATTTCCAGCTTCTTCTCCAAAGTTTTCTGCTTCAGGTTGTTATCCAACTCATTTGCCAAGGCTTCCTCCAGTTGTCCCCAAAAACCCTTTTGCACTGGCAGGTGGAAACTTGATTACATCTCTCTTCCCGTCAAGGAAGTGTGTGAGATCATCATCAGGCAGATCATCTTGAATGTACTCAGCACTGTAGATTGACTCCTGGCTGCGTTTTTCTAATGTCTTACCCGTCGAGACAGAGCGCTGTTGATCTCCCCCTGATGAACTCTCACACCCCTTTTTTGTTCTGTGGATTGTCATTGCTCTCTGAATAGAAAAATTCCTGCCACAGGCATATGGAAATTCCAGCCGTTGTTCAGAGCTCGAAGTCCGCGTAACGAGTCTGGTCGATTCCAATGAGACGCCTGTGGATTCATCATTCTTCCCCCCTCCCCCCCCCCCTTTTTCGGTGAATCCTAGGGGCATTTCTCATTGTTGGGTCCTGTAGCAATTGTAATACAGCTTACGGGGTGCTAACCCTGTCAGCCGGTTTCTAGTCTTTCCCAGTGTCATGTCTTTCCAGAAGTCCATCGGTCTTTACCTGAGTTTCACTAGTTTGACCATGCAACTATGATAGGAAACTCTGTACAGAGCGATACAACAGGAGGCAATCTGATCATCAGAAGAAGTCCCCCTGTCGAACAAGTGTTTCGGCCCTGTATACTCCTTTACACTCTAAGGGAATACAGTACAGTACATGTATATATATATATATATATATATATATATATATATATATATATATATATATATATATATATATATATATATATATATATATATATATATATATATATATATATATATATATACAAGCAACAATATGTATGCTTGAAAAGGCGTTGCTACGGAGAAAAGTAGTAAACACGTTATAGAAGGAAATGGTGAACACTTCGCACAACAAATACTTTCTAATGAGATTTCTATTTGATGTGCACAATATATGTATCTATGTATCTCATGTTACATGCGCAAAATGAATCGCAACAATCATACTGCTTTTGTCATTGCAGCAACGAAAACAAGGCTGATGGTATATAGCACGTGTTACCAATTTTCTTAGTCTTTGTGTTATGATTAAAATTCATAACGCGTATGAAGGTATTATAGTTAGCTCGACAGGGCTCCTTTTCTGATAATTGTATACGCACTCACTTACTAATAAAGGAAGTGACGTCATACCGATATGGTGAAGAAGCAGATGCGAAATTGTCAAGCAGAGGTGGGTGCTAGAAGGGATGCGGCTTGTGTTTTAAAGTGCGCGGACGTATGTGTATTGAGCTCCTGCAGTCTGTAGTGGATTTTGATGGTATTGTATGGTGGTGTTATCACCTAGTGTGATGCGTGAGGTCAGCTGTGAAGGCTCCTGAGATAATTGTAACTGTGAATATACAGAAGGCCCTTTCGTGCTACCACTTTATGACCTCACACATATCTTTTTTTACTAATGAATGTGGCTACGTTAAAATCTAGGGTACTGAATGCAATGTGTTGTATGGACATATACACACACCCACAGATATTTAATAAGTCTAATACTATCAATAAAATTTATAACACAATGAACTAAATTCAGCTGGTTAAATTTAGAATAGAAAATCTTTTTTTAAATTTATTTGTTCTGAACCAAGGTTTTATTTTGGCCAGATCTTATGCAAAGATTTTGAAATTTATGAATGAATGGCATGAATAAATGGCATGTTAAATGAAAGATGTTTACATATGCAATCTTCAAGATTAATTATAGTATTACTGTTCGTAATGTTTATTTTCCGGGAATACTATGAATGGATGTGCTGTTGGGGTGGCTTCATCCCTCCCTGTTTATGCCTACAAAAAACATTGTCCAGAAAATGATGTGAAGGAAATGGTATGCTTCAGTAGTAAATTCTCTTGGGTGCTAGTTTTTTGAAGTTGGTGTAAGTTCAGCAGGCCAGCTAGCCTACTTAACTTTGCCAGATTTGTTCTGGTGCTGGAATATGAATGGCCCCACCTCTCCGTGATTGAGCAATATACAGATGTTCTGTCGAAATGTACCCTGCACGGGTCCTCACTTCAATTATTAATCAGCATTTGACACCACCTTAGTGTCAAGATCGAACTCACAGCTCTGAAATAAAGTATTGGTTTTTGCTCAGAACCTTACCTAATAAGCCACTTCTACACATAACAAATTACAATAACACCACATAAACAGGGTCAGTTCTCTCTGACCAGACAGCACATCTTACCTAGTTGGTTTCGCATAGGGTAAGTTTCCCCAGTCTACAGATTCTGAAATAGGTGCATTATCTCACTGCCATAGAATAGGATAGGTGATATGATTCACTGTTCTCAACACTTGATCACCCCTTCCTAAACCCTTCTGTAGTTTTATGTATATTGTTTGTCACTAGACCCTGAACTAGGGCGGGGGGTCTAGAGCAAATCCTTACTTGTTTGTAAGGCTAGATTTCGATATGGCAGTATCAAATCACTCAAACATTAAACAATATTCAAAATATACAAAGAAATAATTTCAATCTTACCAGATTATGAATAAAGAACACAGAAATGCTAGCAAAACTCAGCTGAGCTGCTGGCTATAGTATGGCGTCCCTAAACTTATTTCAATTTATTTCATTTGGAAATCACCACACTTGAAATTTACTGTGTCTATCACTGGACAACTATTGAGGAATGGCAAAAAAGCTCGTCTGAGCGCCGATATGATTGTCTGTGGCCAATCAATGCCTTGGTTTTTTTTTAAATTCAAATTTCCTACACTAAAGTCATTTCAGTCATGCTTTAGTCAAGTATGGATTTTTATCTGTTAGTCTGTCCGTCTCTACTTGCGTTTTTACAAAAACGTACTTGATTTTTGAACCAACCTTTCTCTCCCCTCCAAAATTTTGTCGTTAAAAGTTATTTTTAGACACAGCTTCCACCAATATCCCTTCTCTTCCATGCTAAGTAGATTTGAACACCTGCGTCTCAAGATCGCGATTTTTTTGTGCAAATAGCGACACTTTTTGATTCAATGCAGTCTTTCGCTGTTGTGAACAACACTGTCTTTTGTCATTATCTTCAATATTATCTATCCGTCTGTAAAATTAAAAACATATTATTTCACTGCTCAGAATGGGCCATCCGGCCAGCTAATTTTTATATTCCTAACATTAATATTAAGAAAAGTTACTTTTTAAATTTTGTAATATTTCAAGCATCTGCGTTTTGCCGCTGAATTCAAATCAAAGGCTTGGTATCGCAAAAGCGTCCGTTTCCGTACCTCGTGTCAATTTGGGGACGTGAATTTTTTCCCCCGTTTCCCCCTCCCCCCCCCCCCCCCCAAGTGCGTCTCCTTAGCCTTGCTAGTCTCACGCAATTTTTTTTCAGTCATATTTTTTTTTTTCCTTTTGATCCGCTGTTCTCATCCCTCCAAATGGTAATCGTTTTGATTTCCCGTCTAGCAAGTCAATTTTTATGGAGGGTGATGACCCGCGGTCAGGGCGATCATGTACTATCAGCAGCTTACGCATTATGTTTTTATCCTTACATTTTATCCTTTGGAGATATTTTTACGTTGTATCACTTGTTAATTTTATGACACATCTCCCCACTTGAAAACATGCCTACGGCAAGTTCTAAAACCAGTGATACACATAGATAAAATCTCTCCTCCCGTCTGCCATTACTCTAATTTTGATCACAGGGGTGCCGACTGAGGAAATCTGCACCGACATTCAATTTGCCTGGGATATATTGGATACTAAACTGATAAGGTTGAAGTAATAAAGACCACCTCAGCAATCTTGCGTTTTCATGCTTAGCCTGAGATAAGAATACGAGAGGCTGATGATCCGTCTCCACCACAAAAGTCCTACCATACAGATAGATTTGAAACTTCTTTATTGCCCAGATTAACGCTAAACATTCTTTTTCGCTTGTGGAGTATCCTTGTTCCGCCTTATTCAATTTGCGGCTTGCATAAGCGACTGGTTTCAGTTCCCCATCAGGTGAAGATGATCTTTGCAACAAAGCCCCTCCGAGTCCTACATTACTTGCATCGGTTCTTAAGACAAAGTCCTGTGTCAAATCAGGCAGTTTGAGAATAGGCCTGCTAGTGAGTTTTTCCTTTAACTCTTGGAACGCTAGTTCACATTGTGCAGTCCAAATAATTTTATCTGGAAGTCCCTTGCGAGTCAGATCAGTCAGAGGAGCACAAATAGCGTTAAAATTTTTGATGTATTTCTGATAAAATCCGCATAACGACACGAATGATCGCACGTCCTTTTTTGTTTGTGGTCTAGGTGCTCTCTGCAGTTTTTCCAAGTTCTTGGGGTCAGGGGTCATGTTACCCTGATATACAGTGTGTCCCAAGAATTCCAACTCTTTGCATCCAATACAACATTTTGTTGGCCTAGCAGTTAAGTTCGCCTCCCGAAGTCTATTAAATAACATTTCTAGAGCTTCAATGTGTTCTTCAAATGTCTCTGTGGCGACGAGAATATCATCCATGAAATTCGTGATACATGGGTTATTCAGGGGATCCAACAATTTGCGCATCATCCTTGAAAATACACTCGGAGCATTTTTCAGTCCGAATGGTAGCATATTGAATTCATAATGTCCATCCGAAGTGCTAAAAGCCAAATAAGGTCTCACTTCAGGCTTCACTGGGATCTGGTAATAGCCTTTACTAAGATCGACCTTTGAAAAGTATTTTGCCTTGTTCAGTCTGGCAAATAACTGTTTTGTGTCTGGTAATGGATCCACTTGTCCTTCTGTGACAGCATTCAGTTTCCTGTAATCTATGCACAGTCTGTGTTCCCCAGACGGTTTTCTCAACAAAACGAGACTAGAACTAAAAGATGATTCACTGTGCGAAATAATCCCCTCCTTCAACAAATAATCTATTTCTTCCTTCAATGCCTTCTCCTTCGCGAACGGAATAGAATAGGCTCTCATACAGATTGGGTTTGAGTCTACCAGTTTCATGTCATACTGTAGCAAATTTGTATGGCCTGGTTTATCTGTTAGTACATCTGTATGTTCCTCCAGAACCTGTTGAACTTTCTCCCTCTGGTTTTTAGTCAGGTGCTTACTGACTTTTACCTGTGCTGCTGTTTCACAAGGATGTAATGGGTATTCATGTGAGGTGAGTGGTTCCTTTTGCATCTGGGTTGCAATAGCCAAGGTCAATAAGGGGGTGCTTTCCTGGAGTGGTCTGTCCAGATACTTCTTTAATAAGTTTACATGATAAACTTTCTCCTTCCCCTTTTTGTCAATTTTATAGTTTGTTCTAGACACCTTCTCTAGAACCGTATAGGGACCTTGCCAACCAATTTGTAATTTATTCTGGCTACCGGGTAGTAGAAGCAGCACCTTCTCTCCCACAGCTAGTTCTCGGTCCTTCGCCTTCCTATTAAAATATGCTGCATGTTTCTTCCTGGCTTGTTTCAAATTATCATTTGCCAGTTTCCATCCAGCTTTCAAACGAGTGGTCAGTTCGTTCACATATTGATAAGATGAGGTAACAGGTTCTTCCGCCTTCTCCTCCGTCCAGGTCCTTAATAAAGCTTCTAAAGGACCTTTTATTGGCCTCCCAAATAGCAGAGTTGCGGGAGCCATCCCGGTTGAACTATGTGGTACCTCCCGATACGCAAACAATGCGGCGGGCAGGAATTGATCCCACAGATCCGGTTTTTCGTGTGCCAGCTTTCTCAGGATAGAAATGAGAGTCCCATTGAACCTCTCTACCTGGCCGTTCCCTTGTGGATGGTACGGACTACAATGAAAGTGTCTGGCTTGAAATAGTTTAAAAACTTCTTCCGTTAGTTTCCCCTTGAACTGAGATCAATTATCCGTCAAGATTTGATGCGGGAATCCTAATCGGGTAAATATTGTAAGTTGTGCCTCTGCTACATGTTTTGAATCAATTGATGGCAGGGCTACCGCCTCTCCCCACATAGAACAAGTGTCCACCAGAGTAAGGATGTAACTGTTCCTCCTCTTGGTCCGAGTGAGAGGTCCCACAATATCCACTGCAACCCTCTCAAAAGGTGTTCCCACTATGGGCATTTTCCCTAGAGTTGCAGGAGCAGTCCAGTGCTTTGGAGCTACCCTTTGACATTCAGGGCAGGATTTGACATATCTTTTTATATCCTCCGTTATCCCTGGCCAGAAGTAATGACAAGCTATACGCTGTCCGGTGGCGCTGATCCCCATGTGACCACTGAAGGGAATCGCATGCCCGAGTTCCATCACTTTATCTCTATATGAGGTGGGAAGAACCAGCTGGTTGTGACCATTTGTTCCAGTTCCGGCCTTCCTGTATAATAGTTTGTTCTTCATGAAATATTCCCCCTTGCTCGGAGGTGTGTGGCATTTGGGCAATTTTTTAAAACATGGCTTGAGTGTCCTATCCTCAGCCTGCGCCTTTCTCATCTCCTCTGGATGAGCATTTATAGGTTCACCTTCTTCCTCCTTCTTCTGTGACCTGGTCTGCACTGTCGCCATGATCACAGGTTTCTCGGGATTCCCCAAGAAGACGTATCTACACCCCAATATCAGAGGGTAGATTGGTTCATCTATCACTGCTGCTCTGATTTCTCCCTCCACATAGCGAGTTTTCACCGTTATCCTTGCGATGGGAAGTGTCATGAGTGGTATGTCCTTAGTCGCCCCTTGTATTTCCACTGTTTCTGTGGTATACTGACTTGGGTCCACTAGGCTAGACTTCACAACTGATTCATAATCCAAACCTGTATCATAAAGGCACCTTATGGTGACCCCATTACAAATAACATCCTCACAAACTGGGGGGTGATAAGGTTCCTGCTGTCCATTAGGATTAACCTTTAATCTTTGCGTCCCCGACTTCATTGCAGCAATGTTTGAAGGTTTCCTTCTACAAAATTCGGTGTTATGGTTATCTTTCTTGCACCATTTACACCATCTTTTTCCTTGGTTCAACGGTTTTCTTTCATTGAACTTTTGGTCATTGAACTGTGAGTTTCTGTCGCGATAGTCATTTCTTGGCCGCTCAAAGTTTGTCCTACCTTTATTTCCCTGCTCTCTATTATCAAATTTATTAAATTGCTGTGGAGCTTTAAAATTGTCTATGTGCTTCTTTTTAGCACCACTTACCTCTGCCTGGGCTGCCTGATACCTCTCAGCGACATTTAAAATTTCCCCCAACTTCTCTGCACCTTGTTCCATGAGAAATTTTCTCATGTCTGGAGCCATGGACTCTCTCAATTGCTCAATCATGATCATTTCTTTAAGATCTTGGGTCTTCCCCAGAGCAGTCCATTTCTCCAAATAGGTTTCCAGTCTAGCAGAGAATTGGTGGTATGTCTCCCCAGACAACAGTTTGGCATTTCTAAATTTCTTACGATAAAATTCACCATTCTTCTCGTACCTTAATAACAAAGCCTGCTTTAACATGTCATAATTGTCTTGGTCTTCCCTGTTCATTTTAGCAAAGACTTCATAAGAAGTACCTCTCAGTCCCTGTGAAAGCTTTAAACTCCACCTCTCTCTCTCTAACCCATATGTAGTAGCTAATAACTCAAAACGTCCTAGGTACCCCTCTATGTCATCGTATTTTTCAACAAAATGGTCTAAATGAAACCCCATAGCTGAGTTTGAGGCTCCCAGACTAGGCGTAGCATCTGAGGCAAAAGGGCTGGCACCATTTTCAGGAGCCTGGCCTTGTAATTCCAGCTCCCTTAGTCGTAATTCGTGCTCCCTTTGCAACCTTCTATCTACTGCCTCCCTTTCGGCCTTTTTATCTTCTGCCTCCCTTTGCTGTCGTTTGTCTTCTGCCTCAATCTGCAGCCTCTTAGTCTCAGCCTCTAACCTCTTCTCTTCAGCCAACCTTTCAGACTCTAATTTTCTTTCAGCCTCTTTTTCTAATCTCCTTTCTTCCCGTTCAATATATTTATCACATTCAGCCGTTACGTATTGAATTAAAATCTGACCATCCATTCCCATCTCCTTTGCGGTCAGCACAGCAGCTGATCGGAATTTTGCTAGCTCCGCCATACTTTTTAGACAATATAATAATATACAAGATAAATCTCTAACCAGTAAATACACTAAGTACTTCTTATGACTATAGTCTAACTAATTCCAACTAACCAGTTAACTAATTAATTATTACTGGCTGTGAAGATTCACCAACTTCTAATTGCCCTTTTAATTTAAAGGGACACTTTTAATTTTAAGGGAATTTTACAATTTTGTTCCCCTAATTTTATTTCTCCCACCAGGAGATCCTTATATTACTGTTTATGCTAATTATCCCTGGACAAGACCCCAATATATGTAGTGGATTTTGATGGTATTGTATGGTGGTGTTATCACCTAGTGTGATGCGTGAGGTCAGCTGTGAAGGCTCCTGAGATAATTGTAACTGTGAATATACAGAAGGCCCTTTCGTGCTACCACTTTATGACCTCACACATATCTTTTTTTTACTAATGAATGTGGCTACGTTAAAATCTAGGGTACTGAATGCAATGTGTTGTATGGACATATACACACACCCACAGATATTAATTAAGTCTAATACTATCAATAAAATTTATAACACAATGAACTAAATTCAGCTGGTTAAATTTAGAATAGAAAATCTTTTTTTTAAATTTATTTGTTCTGAACCAAGGTTTTTATTTTGGCCAGAACTTATGCAAAGATTTTGAAATTTATGAATGAATGGCATGAATAAATGGCATGTTAAATGAAAGATGTTTACATATGCAATCTTCAAGATTAATTATAGTATTACTGTTCGTAATGTTAATTTTCCTGGGAAAACTATGAATGGATGTGCTGTTGGGGTGGCTTCATCCCTCCCTGTTTATGCCTACACAGCATTGTCCATTAATGATGGAAGGAAATGGGATGCTTCAGTAGTAAATTCTCTTGGGTGCTAGTTTTTTTTGAAGTTGGTGTAAGTTCAGCAGGCCAGCTAGCCTACTTAACTTTGCCAGATTTGTTCTGGTGCTGGAATATGATGGCCCCACCTCTCCGTGCTTGAGCAATACACAGATGTTCTGTCGAAATGTACCCTGCACGGGTCCTCACTTCAATTATTAATCAGCATTTGACACCACCTTAGTGTCAAGATCGAACTCACAGCTCTGAAATAAAGTATTGGTTTTTGCTCAGAACCTTACCTAATAAGCCACTTCTACACATAACAAATTACAATAACACCACATAAACAGGGTCAGTTCTCTCTGACCAGACAGCACATCTTACCTAGTTGGTTTCGCATAGGGTAAGTTTCCCCAGTCTACAGATTCTGAAATAGGTGCATTATCTCACTGCCATAGAATAGGATAGGTGATATGATTCACTGTTCTCAACACTTGATCACCCCTTCCTAAACCTTGCTGTAGTTTATATATTGTTTGTCCCTAGACCCTGAACTAGGGCGGGGGGTCCAGAGCGAATCCTTACTTGTTTGTAAGGCTAGATTTCGATATGGCAGTATCAAATCACTCGGACATTAAACAATATTCAAAATATACAAAGAAATAATTTCAATCTTACCAGATTATGAATAAAGAACACAGAAATGCTAGCAAAACTCAGCTGAGCTGCTGGCTATAGTATGGCGTCCCTGAACTTATTTCAATTTATTTCATTTGGAAATCACCACACTTGAAATTTACTGTGTCTATCACTGGACAACTATTGAGGAATGGCAAAAATGCTCGTCTGAGCGCGGATAATATGATTGTCTGTGGCCAATCAATGCCTTGGTTTTTTTTTTAAATTCAAATTTCCTACACTAAAGTCATTTCAGTCATGCTTCAGTCAAGTATGGATTTTTATCTGTTAGTCTGTCCGTCTCTACTTGCGTTTTTACAAAAAACGTACTTGATTTTTGAACCAACCTTTCTCTCCCCTCCAAAATTTTGTCGTTAAAAGTTATTTTTAGACACAGCTCCACCAATATCCCTTCTCTTCCATGCTAAGTAGATTTGAACACCTGCGTCTCAAGATCGCGATTTTTTGTGCAAATAGCGACACTTTTTGATTCAATGCAGTCTTTCGCTGTTGTGAACAACACTGTCTTTTGTCATTATTTTCATTATTATCTATCCGTCTGTAAAATTAAAAACATATTATTTCACTGCTCAGAATGGGCCATCCGGCCAGCTAATTTTTATATTCCTAACATTAATATTAAGAAAAGTTACTTTTTAAATTTTGTAATATTTCAAGCATCTGCGTTTTGCCGCTGAATTCAAATCAAAGGCTTGGTATCGCAAAAGCGTCCGTTTCCGTACCTCGTGTCAATTTGGGGGACGTGAATTTTTTTCCTCCGTTTCCTACACCCCCGCCCACCCCCCCCCCCCCCCCCCCAAGTGCGTCTCCTTAGCCTTGCTAATCTCACGCATTTTTTTCAGTCATATCTTTTTTTTTTCTTTTGATCCGCTGTTCTCATCCCTCCAAATGGTAATCGTTTTGATTTCCCGTCTAGCAAGTCAATTTTTATGGAGGGTGATGACCCGCGGTCAGGGCGATCATGTACTATCAGCAGCCTACGCATTATGTTTTTATCCTTACATTTTATCCTTTGGAGATATTTTTACGTTGTATCACTTGTTAATTTTATGACACAGTCTACTGGGATTTTCCTGCATCATTCCATCACTAGGGCACCAAGATACTTTGGTGTGGTGTCCCTAGTCTATTCTAGTTAGGAATCATATCTAGTTACGAAGATGTCAAGTGTACGATGAGAATAAAAACTGTATGATTGCCATTGACCAACGTTTGATAGTGAACGGACTGGACGACTGCCTATAACTGCATTTTGCCATTGGGCCTATATTCAATGTCATGGAGTTTGTATGTGAACTTGTGTCCCAGTACAATAAACTGCGTATGTAAATTGTGAAGGAGGTGTTTGTCAGCTCACTGAAGTATGCGGATACGTGTTGTTTGACTACCCCTAGTGTGTACTTTGGCCACGGAGACCTTCTCCGAACTTTATATGTAATACGGCACGCATCACATTGTTACCAGAAAGTTGCAAGGACAGAACCAAAATTTTCCTTAACCAGGCCTTAATGCCGTGAATGTGCACAACATATCACCAACCTCAAAAAATATAATTCTTAGTAAACACACTTGAAGTATGAAAATATGTGCTGCTATAAATTCAAATTGCCTTTTGCCTGAAATACAAAATATTGCTTTCATTATTAAGAAAAATATACGTCAGAGCTAACATTTTCCCTCCAGCTTTTGTTTCTGTGAAATATGGATATGAACCATCCATTGTTTACTTAAGACTAGGCTTTATTACTATCTGCCATAAAAAGTGCATTTAGCGTTGTTTTCTGTTACATAGACTCCATTTGACGATATTCAGGCATCAATGAACATGTAAATGGACCTGCAGACTGTCAAATAATTATTATATTGGTGAACAGTCGAAACTGAAGCAGTTTATATATAAAACACAGCCTCCGCGCTGTTACAATGACAGATGTTTGTTCAGGTGCTAAAAAAGAAAAAATTTGACTCTTGAGAATGTAAATTGCGCAAAAGTTATCTCACAGAGTCATTTCGACATCCTTTTTGAACACTGACCTATCGTACATTTAAGATTAGGCGAGGGATACAACTGGCCCCCCATCTCACCTCATTGATAAGCAGGGTCATTATCAAAGGATATGACGACATTATCAAAGGATAAGGTCCTGCTTATCGAGTGAGCTATGACCGGTAACCAGCTACACAAGGACGCACTGAGTGCCCCATCTCTGTGCTGAGGATGCCAGCTTTTAACTACGCATCCGACCTAACTCCTCGCCCCCAGCTTTTGTCTTCTACCATGACATATGGGAAGAAACTAGCTCTGAAACCCAAGCGTGCAAAGTTCACAGGCAGAGAAGCTTTAACTGGACCTGGGACCTCACAAAGAGGCTTCAAAGTTATGACAAGACTAGGCAGTTCGAGAACACAAGACGGCACTAGCCGCTGCACTCGCAGTCGATGAATTTTTTTTTTTTTTAAATAAAAGGTTTGGCAACTCTTTTTTTTTTTTTTTTTCAATCTTTATTCTCATTCCGTTTGATTTTACAAAAATATGTTCATTTTACATATTTCAATTAAGAAATTTCAAATGAAAAGACAATTACACAATGAACAGTTGTATATGTTTAAAAAAAACCACTTTCACTCCCTCGCATTTACAAAATCTCTTTCTTGCACATTTAAAAAAGTTATTCATTGTACATTTTTGTAATGATAGTAGTGATTAAATGGAGACGAGAGAAAAAGAAGATAAAGGAACCATACTACCTTGTTCTTGAATTATAATGCGCACTCGTTTTTTATAGTGATGACAGTGGCGGCCGGGGGGGGGGGGGGCGCTGGGAGAGAGAGAGAAGTAGAGAGAAAAAAACTGAAACGTTAAGGAAGATAGACAAAACTTCCACTAAAAATTTTGGTGAAGGACACAAAATAAAAACCCTTCTTTCCGTTTTGCGTTTATATAAAGTATACGCTGACTTTCTCTTTCCGATTCCATCTTATTTCCCCAATCGTGGTCGCTTTGCTTTGTACTGAATGAAAAAAAATTCTCCTCCCAATTATTCAGATTCGATTTCACGACCGAGCAAGAAAGGAATGTTATCTGATCCAGACCTTGGATCTTGACACCATAAATCAGATTCTAAAACCTTACAATGTAGCTGAACTAAAATTAAGTACCTTTGTGTTTTGATTGTTTTCTAAGGAAAGTGAAATCTTAACATTCATGTGTGGTTGACTACAGCATCTGAGAGTGAGAAAGTGGGCCCGGTGTGTGACCGGTCACAACAAACTTTATTTACATTTCATAAAGGAGAAAAGAACAATTGAACATTTCTTTAAATATAAATAAACATTTATACACACTCGGGCACGCGTACATACACACAAGCACGTTTCATTGCACCTTACATTTTTAAAGATACTGTTGATTAACATGGGATTACTTAGGAAGTATTCTTTTTTCCAATTATACAAAACCATGTGCAATTAGCAAAATGAAATACAAGGAAAGTACAATTGCATAATACCTATAAATACTTAATACTTACACTTTCATTGGCACACATACAACGCAAATACTTTTTTTTTTTACTGTATATATTCGTTCACCTACACATTTATACTTGCACCCACATTTTATTAGGCCTACTTATTCAATTTCTCAAGATGAATAGAGCAAAATTAAAATTGGCCTCCTTAATGTTAAAGAATAGTATTGTCCGGTTCGTAAAATATTCCCAGTGGAAAATAGGGTACCCATCGCTCACACACACACATACACACACACACACACACACACACACACTCATACACAATTATGCACACTTAAAACGATTTCCACTGCCACAACTTAACGACCGTTGTTTGCCGACTTTCAATGCTTGGCTGTCGTGACTGCCCACGTCCCTGTAATTACAGGTGCTGCAAACAGTTGGTCGTAAACCTTCAACATGTCACTGCGCTCCATAGATTTAGAAACTGGCGCGAACGCCGGGTCAGCATTAGCGTTTCTTTAGAACAGTTTTGTGTGTGTGTGGACACCCACGTATTTTGACCGAAGACCGCCCGGTCTGCTGTTGACTTGTGCAAAATTATTCTATAAAAAGGTTACTTCTGCCTCATCCGTTTTCAAATAATAATAAAATAATTAATAAAATAAATAAACTACACATGTACATATGCATTAAAAATTTATAGATAATAACAATGATAATAGATACACAGACAATAAAAAAAAATAATTTAAAGGCAAGCATCTCTCCTGCGGGGCATGCATAAAGGACTACGAAACATTTTAAACAAGCAAACACTCTCAGCACGTGCGTGTACTTAAGATAAAAGTATTGGGTGAATGGAGTACCTCATCTTTAACTTTGTGTGTGTGGGGGAGGTGGACGGAGGGAGATTGTGTGTTAAAGGGGGTGGGGAATTAGGGAAAGAAAGAGATAAAGAAAAAGACACATTTTATATGTAGGTATATATATCTATATATATATATACTTACTTACATAGTCATTCCCCTTCTACCGTGAGGTTTAGAGGTTTGGAAGAGAGAGCGCCAGACTATCCTATCGGCTGTCGTCCTCCTGGCCTGGTTCCATTCTAGTCCTCGGTCCTTCAAAGATTGTCTAATGTTGTCCTCTCGGCGGACTCTGGGTCGTCCTCGGGGGCTGGATCCCTGGCTCTTTGTTTCCCATGCTTGTCGGGGTAGCCGATCTTCTCCCATTCTGCAGACATGGCCAAACCATCTTAGTTGGGACTGTTCTACTTGGGTCTGCAGGGGGTGGGATTTAAGGCCTTGACGTATCGTCTGGTTGCGTACCATGTCTCTTCTTGTTACTTCAACCACCTTCCTCAGATACCTCATTTCTGAGGTTTGGATCTGGCTTTTATGGGTTGTAGTCATTGCCCAGACTCGCATCCATATGTCAAGACTGGGACATAGGTGGAGCGGTATACAGCCATCTTCGTTTTCATACCAACCTCTCTCTTGCTGAGGAATCTTCGATGTATGGCCTGAAAAAGTCTCCCAGCTGCTGCTTTTCGAGTGGCCAACTCTTCTTTGATGCCTCCCTTTCGGTCTATAATAGCTCCGAGATATTTAAAGTGGTCGACCTGCTCCAGGACCTGTTCTCCCCAGCATTTAATCTGATGTGGTGGGGGATTCTTTCTTCTCGTGATCTATCACCATGGATTTTGTTTTACAGAGCTGCTTATGAACCATCAGCTTATTCTCCAGGCTATATATGTTCGTTATACTATGCATATATATATATATAGATATATATGCTATATATTTGATGTAATATATTTTATATATATATATATATCTTATATCATTATTTATTTATTTATTTATATATATGATGATATTTAAATTATTTATGATTTACTTAACTTATTTATGTATATCTTTCCCATTTATATATTTGAATACTATCTTGTGTGTTTATGGAGAGGATGGCCTTGATATGGTGATGATGGGGTTGTTGTGAGATTTGATCACTCATCTTGCACACTCGCATAGTAAATTAAAAACTCTGATTCTTAATGCAGGGGCTGTATTTTTTCTAAAACCCTATCAGTTGACATATAAGAGCACACTGAAGCAAACATTAAACAAATAAACCAACAAACTCGGATAACACCAAACAAACACACCCAGTCTGTGCTCGATTGCATAATGTGCTCAAGGCATTTTACGTTGATAGCTTGGCTCTGGTGTATTAACTTCGTTTGTTCTCTCCTGGGCAGGGCTTTTGCATTTCTTGGAGGCCCTTTTCGCCGCCCGCTATCTCTTTATAAAGGGCTCTAGGCTAATCACTCAACTTTAGTGCGCTGCGCGGATTAATTGCGCCACGCAATTTTAACAACATACGAGATTTTATCGCTCTAGGTTCATTTTAGCCAAAAACACAAATAAAACCTACAGCTATTTAAATATAACACACAACCTATCAATGCGTTAACTAATGCACTTTTTAGGCTTTTTTTTGGCCCTAGTAATAATAATCTTCTACTGAGTCAGACTCTTCACATCCCCAGCGTGCTGTGATGAAAAACAAATTATATGGGCGTTAATATTGCCTTGAACATGAACTTTGGGCGTCTTTATCTTCGGCCCAAACAAATATCTACCGATCCTGATTTTGTTGTCGTACGAGCCAACATCATAACCTCATTTTCGTATTATATTGGGTAACCTCTCAGATACGTTGGTGCTGCGCATGATACTTTTTCTGGGCGGTCGATGCTTTAGGCATGAGTTTCTGGAATAGGTACAACCCGGCTAGGGACAACTCTTGGTCGTCAAAAAAAATGTGCCTCGTTGATCGTACAGTTGGGTGGGCCCACATTCCCCCAACAATTTGCTTTTGCTGAGGTCTTTTCTTCTGGAACAACTGACGTGCACTCCCTCTTTTCTGTTTTAGGACGTTAATTTTTTTCTAATTTCTGAATCAGACATACGGAAAATTTTTTCAGCGAAAAGTTGCGACAGTTAAAACGGCCATCTCTTGGTATTTGCACCCTAAAGGTAACCTAGTTGTGGGTTTAGTACGCCTATTTTTTGTAGCTCCAAGTTGAGGTTTTGGGCGCATGACGGGTCAATGTGTTTCTGTAGACTTAGCCGCATGGAACTCCCCAATGACCCTAGCCAAGGGGTCTTTTATTTTTGGATATTTAGCCCTAATTATAACCGTAGGTTGGGGACGCGCCTCTAAAAACGAGGCAAAACATTAAAAGTAAATTTCCAAATACTTTCCGTTTTGGAAAGAGTATTATTTAATTTTGCATTTGGCTGCCATGTGGCCTGAGAAACCCACCACAATTTATAGGGACTCCTCAAACCTGGTTTTAGGTCTTTCTCTGTGCCATTAGGGGTCATCCTCATACTTTTTTGCACTCTCAAGAGTCCGCCAATGCAAGAAACATAAAATTCAAATAAACATGGCTTACATTCCGCCTTTGGTTTGCTCCATCAAAATTCGTACTTCTTTTAGCTCGCCAGACCTCCTTAGGTTTCCTGGAACTTTCTGAGATTCAGAAAGGGATTTGTTGTGGAGTCTGGCGAGAAATGAGAAAAGAGAGTGGAATTTGAACAGCAATCCATCGGTAGGGCATGGAAACTTTGCCAGTGGTTTTGATGTATTCGGCCATTGTTTTTGGCCAAGAATGAAAAATTTGAAAAGAAGTAGGAGGTGACCCATGGACATCCGATAAAGCCTACCATATTTGAGGTGCTATATTGTGGTGAGTTCTTTTGCCACATGGGAAACAGCCTAATAAAACAACAGGCCCTTTTCAAATACGTTTGTTGCTAAAGATTTTTTTTTATTGATTTTGCAACTGGTTATGGCGACGGCGACGTCCGTTCAACCGCTAGTCGGTTATTTAGGGCGCATATCCAAATGGTAAAGTTGACCCTTAGGTCGGAGTCTCACATGCAAGTCTACAGAACACTTGATTATGCGACTGTCCCTCAAGGAGCCTTTTCTGTTTTTAAAATGGTACTGCCACAAACTAGTAATGATTACCTTTAGTTGGTGCAAGCCAAGAGATGGCCGTGTCAACTGTCCGCCCTGGGGGCGGCTGATTGAAATTGGATACTTATGTTTAGGGAGGGAATCTGGGGGACCCGTGTTTAAGCAGATATGGAGGGAGAGAGTCGGTGTCCAGAAGAGGAGACTCATCAAAAGCAGATTGTGGGGAATTGTGCTGGGGCCAGCCCGGAACAACGGACAACGAGGGATCATGACTGGTTGGTTGTGTTGTCCCAGCCGGGTTGTACCTATTCCAGAAGCTCAGCCTAAGCATCGCCGCCCAAATAGAGTCATGTCGCAGCACTTGGTAACGATGCTGACCTGAGGTTACAATTGAAGCGCCAGAAAGTTATGGTTGTCGGTACGACACCAAAATCTTTGAGGGAGATATTTGATTTGGATAAATGACGCCCCATTCATGTTCAAGGCATATTTATCGCCCATATATTTTCGATGTGCGCGCAGCACGCTGGGATGTGAAGAGTCTGACTCAGTAGAAGATTTATTACTAGGCCATAACAAAGCCTAAAAAATAATTAGTTATATTTGATAGTTGTGTGATTTATATTAAATAGCTGTAGGTTTTTATTTGTGTTTTTGCTATTTCTAGAGCGATAATCTCGTGTGTTATTTGCGTTGGCGCAATTAATCTCGCGCAGCGGCACTAAAGTTGAGTGATTAGCCTAGAGCCTATATAAAGAGATAGCGGGCGGCGAACGGGCCTATTTTGCAAAAAGCCGCCCAGAGAGAACAAACGAAGTTAGACCACCAGAGCCAAGCTGTAAATGCCTTGAGCACATTAGCAATCGAGCAAGACTGGGTGTTTGTTTGGTGTCATTTGGTTTGTTCATTTTATTTGTTTAATGTTTGCTTCAGTGTGCTCTTAATGTCACTGATAGGGTTGTAGAAATAAATACAGCCCCTGCATTAAGAATCAGAGTTTTATTGTTGCGAGTGTGCAAGAGAGTGATCAAATATCACAACATCATCATCACCATCTCGCCTTACACACCTAATTTCACAATTATATACTATATAAATATATATATATATTATATATATAATATATAATTATATATTATATTCCTAATATAATATCACTCATGACGTCAAAACTTATTATTAATAAATAGTTAAGGTATAAATAAATTATTTTTAAATTTTATAATATATATATTTTATATTATATATATTATTTATATTTATATATAATATATGATACCATATGTTATATTATATATAATATATTATATATGTAATTATATATATATAGTATTATATTATATATATATTCTTTAATATCAGATATAATGCTGATGGTCATAAGCAGCTGTTAAAACAAACATCCATGGTGATATCACGAGAAGAAAGAAGACATCAGACTAAGCTGAGAGTACAGATCCTGGAGAGGTCGACCACTTTAAATTCCTCGGAGCTATTATAGACCGAAAGGGAGGCATCAACAAAGAGTTGGCCACTCGAAAAAGCTCAGGGCCATAATCGAAGATTCCTCGCAAGAGAGAGGTTTGGTATGAAAAACGAAAATGGCTGTATGCCGCTCTAGCCTATGTCCCAGTCTTGAGCATATTGGGATGCAGAGAGTCATGGGGAATGACTACAACCCATAAAAGCCAGATCCAAACCTCAGAAATGAGGTATCTGAGGAAGGTTGTTGAAGTAACAAGAAGAGACAATGGTACGCAACCAGACGATACGTCAAGGCCTTAAATCCTACCCCCTGCAGACCCAAGTAGAACAGTCCCAATTAAGATGGTTTGGCCATGTCTGCAGAATGGGAGAAGATCGGCTACCCCGACAAGCATGGGAAACTAGAGCCAAGATCCAGACCCCCAGGACGACCAGAGTTATCGCTGGCGGACGGACAACATTAGACCATCTTTGAAGGACCGCTAGGACTAGAATGCGAACCCAGTCCAGGAGGAAGACAGCCGATAGGATTAGTCTGGTAGCGCTCGTCTCTTCCAAACCTCTACACCTCACGGTAGAAAATAAATACTAAGTAAGTAAGTATATATATATATAAATATATATACCTAATATAAATGTGTCTTTTTCTTTATCTCTTTCTTTAGCCCTAACTTCCCCACCCCCTTTAACACAAAATCCTCCCTCCTCTCCCCACACACAACAAAGTTAAAGATGAGGTACTCCAATATCACCCAATACTTTTATCTTAAGTACACGCACGTGCGAGAGTGTTTGCTTGTTTAAATATGTTTCGTAGTCCCTTTTGCCATGCCGCAGAGAGATGCTTGCCTTTAAATTATTTTTTTTATTGTCTGTGTATTCTATTATCATTGTTATTATCTATAAATTTTTAATGCATTATGTACATGTGTAGTTTATTTATTTTTTTAATTATTTTATTATTATTTGAAAACGGATGTGGCAGAAGTAACCTTTTTATAGAATAATTTTGCACAAGTCAACAGCAGACCGGGCGGTCTTCGGTCAAAATACGTGGGTGTCCACACACACACAAAACTGTTCTAAAGAACGCTTTAATGCTGACCCGGCCGTTCGCGCCAGTTTCTAAAATCTATGGAGCGCAGTGAACATGTTTAAGGTTTTTTACGACCAACTGTTTGCAACACCCGTAATTACAGGGACGTGGGCAGTCACGACAGCCCAGCATTTAAAATCGGCAAAACAACGGTCGTTAAGTTGTGGCAGTTTGGAAATCGTTTTTAAGTCTTGTTGTGGTGCATAATTGGTGTATGACGGGGTGTGTGGTGGTGTGTGTGTGTGTGTGTGTGTGTGTGTAAATGTGTGGTGTGTGAGTGATGGGTACCCTATGTGGGGGGGGGTGGGGTGTGATGGTGGGTGAGTGGTAGGGATACCCTAATGGATTCCAGTTGGGATTAATTTTTATGAACGGAAAATACTATTCTTTAACATTAAGGAGAGAAGTAAATTTTGGTTCAGTTTTTGCTCTTTCATCTTGTAGATATTGAAATAAGTAGGCCTAATAAAATGTGGGGTGCAAGTATAAATGGTGTAGGTGAACGAATTTATACAGTAGTATTTGCGTGTATGTGTGCCAAATGAAAGTGTAAGTTTAAGTTTTATAGGTATTATGCAATGTACTTTCCTTGTATATCATTTTGCTAATTGCACATGGTTTTGTATAATTGGAAAAAAAGAATACTTCCTAAGTAATCCCATGTTAATCAACAGTATCTTTAAAAAATGTAAGGTGCAATGAAACGTGCTTGTGTTGTATGTACGCGTGCCCGAGTGTGGCATAGATGTTTATTTATATTTAAAAAAAATGTTCAAATTGTTCTTTTTCTCCTTTATGAAATGTAAATAAAGTTTGTTGTGACCGGTCACACACCGGGCCCACTTTCTCACTCTCAGATGCTGTAGGCAACCACACATGATGTTTAAGATTTCACTTTCCTTAGAAAACAATCAAACACATGGTACTTAATTTTAGTTCAGCTACATTGTAAGGTTTTTAGAATCTGATTTATGGTGTCAAGATGGGTCTGGATCAGGATAACATTCCTTTCTTGCTCGGTCGTGAAAATCGAATCTGAATAATTGGGTGAGGATAGTTTTTTTTTCATTCCAGTACAAAGCAAAGCGACCACGATGGGGGAAATAAGATGGAATCAGGAAAGAGTAAAGTTGCGTTAACTTTATGGTTAAAGCAAAACGGGGAAAGAAGGTTTTTATTTGTGCCTTCACCGAAATATTTTAGTGGGAATTTTGTCTATTCAGTTTTTTTCTTCTACTTCTTTCTCTCTCCCAGCGCTACCCCCCCCCCCCCCCGGGCCGCCACTGTCATCACTATAAAAACGAGTGCGCATTATAATTTCAAGAACAAGGTAGTATGGTTCCTTTATCTCTTTTCTCCATCTCCATTTAATCACTACTATCATTACAAAAAATGTACAATGAATAACTTTTTTAAATGTGCAAGAAAGAGATTTTGTAAATGCGAGGGAGTGAAAGTTTTTTTTAAAATATACAACTGTTCATTGTGTAATTGTCTTTTCATTGAAATTTCTTAATTGAAATATGTAAAATGAACATATTTTGTAAAATCAAACGGAATGCGAATAAAGATTGAAAAAAAAAAAAAAGGTTGCCAAAACCTTATTTAAAAAAAAAAAAATTCATCGACTGCGAGTGCTAGCGGCTAGTGCCGTCTTGTTCTCGAACTGGCCTAGTCTTGTCATAACTTTGACGCCTCTTTGAGGTCCCAGGTCCAGTTAAAGCTTCCTCTGCCTGTGAACTTTGCACGCTTGGGTTCAGAGCTAGTTCCTTCCCATATGTCATGATAAAAGACAAAAGCTGTGGGCGAGGAGTTAGGTCGGATGCGTAGTTAAAAGCTGGCATCCTCAACACAGAGATGGGCACTCAGTGCGTCCTTGTGGTAGCTGGTTACCGGTCATAGCTCACTCGATAAGCAGGACTTATCCTTTGATAATGTCGTATCCTTTGATAATGTCCCTGCTTATCAATGAGGTGAGATGGGGGGCCAGTTATCCCTCGCCTAATCTTAAATGTACGATAGGTCAGTGTTCAAAAAGGATGTCGAATGACTCTGTGAGATAACTTTTGCGCAATTTACATTCTCAAGTCAAATTTTTCTCTTTTTAGCACCTGAACAAACATCTGTCATTGTAACAGCGCGGAGGCTGTGTTTTATATAAACTGCTTCAGTTTCGACTGTTCACCAATATAATAATTATTTGACAGTCTGCAGGTCCATTTACATGTTCATTGATGCCTGAATATCGTCAAATGGAGTCTATGTAACAGAAAACAACGCTAAATGCACTTTTTATGGCAGATAGTAATAAAGCCTAGTCTTAAGTAAACAATGGATGGTTCATATCCATATTTCACAGAAACAAAAGCTGGAGGGAAAATGTTAGCTCTGACGTATATTTTTCTTAATAATGAAAGCAATATTTTGTATTTCAGGCAAAAGGCAATTTGAATTTATAGCAGCACATATTTTCATACTTCAAGTGTGTTTACTAAGAATTATATTTTTTGAGGTTGGTGATATGTTGTGCACATTCACGGCATTAAGGCCTGGTTAAGGAAAGTTTTGGTTCTGTCCTTGCAACTTTCTGGTAACAATGTGATGCGTGCCGTATTACATATAAAGTTCGGAGAAGGTCTCCGTGGCCAAAGTACACACTAGGGGTAGTCAAACAACACGTATCCGCATACTTCAGTGAGCTGACAAACACCTCCTTCACAATTTACATACGCAGTTTATTGTACTGGACACAAAGCTCCATGACATTGAATATAGGCCCAATGGCAAAATGCAGTTATAGGCAGTCGTCCAGTCCGTTCACTATCAAACGTTGGTCAATGGCAATCATACAGTTTTTATTCTCATCGTACACTTGACATCTTCGTAACTAGATATGATTCCTAACTAGAATAGACTAGGGATACCACACCAAAGTATCTTGGTGCCCTAGTGATGGAATGATGCAGGAAAATCCCAGTAGACTGTGTCATAAAATTAACAAGTGATACAACGTAAAAATATCTCCAAAGGATAAAATGTAAGGATAAAAACATAATGCGTAGGCTGCTGATAGTACATGATCGCCCTGACCGCGGGTCATCACCCTCCATAAAAATTGACTTGCTAGACGGGAAATCAAAACGATTACCATTTGGAGGGATGAGAACAGCGGATCAAAAGGAAAAAAAAAATATGACTGAAAAAAAATGCGTGAGATTAGCAAGGCTAAGGAGACGCACTTGGTGTAGGGTTGGGGGGGTGGGGGGAGGGGGGAAACGGAGGAAAAAAATTCACGTCCCCCAAATTGACACGAGGTACGGAAACGGACGCTTTTGCGATACCAAGCCTTTGATTTGAATTCAGCGGCAAAACGCAGATGCTTGAAATATTACAAAATTTAAAAAGTAACTTTTCTTAATATTAATGTTAGGAATATAAAAATTAGCTGGCCGGATGGCCCATTCTGAGCAGTGAAATAATATGTTTTTAATTTTACAGACGGATAGATAATAATGAAAATAATGACAAAAGACAGTGTTGTTCACAACAGCGAAAGACTGCATTGAATCAAAAAGTGTCGCTATTTGCACAAAAAAAATCGCGATCTTGAGACGCAGGTGTTCAAATCTACTTAGCATGGAAGAGAAGGGATATTGGTGGAAGCTGTGTCTAAAAATAACTTTTATCGACAAAATTTTGGAGGGGAGAGAAAGGTTGGTTCAAAAATCAAGTACGTTTTTGTAAAAACGCAAGTAGAGACGGACAGACTAACAGATAAAAATCCATACTTGACTGAAGCATGACTGAAATGACTTTAGTGTAGGAAATTTGAATTTAAAAAAAAAAAACCAAGGCATTGATTGGCCACAGACAATCATATCGGCGCTCAGACGCGCATTTGGGGCCATTCCTCAATAGTTGTCCAGTGATAGACACAGTAAATTTCAAGTGTGGTGATTTCCAAATGAAATAAATTGAAATAAGTTCAGGGACGCCATACTATAGCCAGCAGCTCAGCTGAGTTTTGCTAGCATTTCTGTGTTCTTTATTCATAATCTGGTAAGATTGAAATTATTTCTTTGTATATTTTGAATATTGTTTAATGTCCGAGTGATTTGATACTGCCATATCGAAATCTAGCCTTACAAACAAGTAAGGATTCGCTCTGGACCCCCCGCCCTAGTTCAGGGTCTAGGGACAAACAATATATAAACTACAGCAAGGTTTAGGAAGGGGTGATCAAGTGTTGAGAACAGTGAATCATATCACCTATCCTATTCTATGGCAGTGAGATAATGCACCTATTTCAGAATCTGTAGACTGGGGAAACTTACCCTATGCGAAACCAACTAGGTAAGATGTGCTGTCTGGTCAGAGAGAACTGACCCTGTTTATGTGGTGTTATTGTAATTTGTTATGTGTAGAAGTGGCTTATTAGGTAAGGTTCTGAGCAAAAACCAATACTTTATTTCAGAGCTGTGAGTTCGATCTTGACACTAAGGTGGTGTCAAATGCTGATTAATAATTGAAGTGAGGACCCGTGCAGGGTACATTTCGACAGAACATCTGTGTATTGCTCAAGCACGGAGAGGTGGGGCCATCATATTCCAGCACCAGAACAAATCTGGCAAAGTTAAGTAGGCTAGCTGGCCTGCTGAACTTACACCAACTTCAAAAAACTAGCACCCAAGAGAATTTACTACTGAAGCATCCCATTTCCTTCCATCATTAATGGACAATGTTTTTGTAGGCATAAACAGGGAGGGATGAAGCCACCCCAACAGCACATCCATTCATAGTTTTCCCAGGAAAATTAACATTACGAACAGTAATACTATAATTAATCTTGAAGATTGCATATGTAAACATCTTTCATTTAACATGCCATTTATTCATGCCATTCATTCATAAATTTCAAAATCTTTGCATAAGTTCTGGCCAAAATAAAACCTTGGTTCAGAACAAATAAATTTAAAAAAAGATTTTCTATTCTAAATTTAACCAGCTGAATTTAGTTCATTGTGTTATAAATTTTATTGATAGTATTAGACTTAATTAATATCTGTGGGTGTGTGTATATGTCCATACAACACATTGCATTCAGTACCCTAGATTTTACGTAGCCACATTCATTAGTAAAAAAAAGACATGTGTGAGGTCATAAAGTGGTAGCACGAAAGGGCCTTCTGTATATTCACAGTTACAATTATCTCAGGAGCCTTCACAGCTGACCTCACGCATCACACTAGGTGATAACACCACCATACAATACCATCAAAATCCACTACATATATTGGGGTCTTGTCCAGGGATAATTAGCCCAACAGTAATATAAGGATCTCCTGGTGGGAGAAATAAAATTAGGGGAACAAAATTGTAAAATTCCCTTAAAATTAAAAGTGTCCCTTTAAATTAAAAGGGCAATTAGAAGTTGGTGAATCTTCACAGCCAGTAATAATTAATTAGTTAACTGGTTAGTTGGAATTAGTTAGACTATAGTCATAAGAAGTACTTAGTGTATTTACTAGTTAGAGATTTATCTTGTATATCATTATATTGTCTAAAAAGTATGGCGGAGCTAGCAAAATTTAGATCAGCTGCTGTGCTGACCGCAAAGGAGATGGGAATGGATGGTCAGATTTTAATTCAATACGTAACGGCTGAATGTGATAAATATATTGAACGGGAAGAAAGGAGATTAGAAAAAGAGGCTGAAAGAAAATTAGAGTCTGAAAGGTTGGCTGAAGAGAAGAGGTTAGAGGCTGAGACTAAGAGGCTGCAGATTGAGGCAGAAGACAAACGACAGCAAAGGGAGGCAGAAGAAAAAAATTGACTGCCGAAAGGGAGGCAGAAGAAAAAAAATTGACTGCCGAAAGGGAGGCAGAAGAAAAAAGATTGACTGCCGAAAGGGAGGCAGAAGATAAAAAGGCCGAAAGGGAGGCAGAAGATAGAAGGTTGCAAAGGGAGCACGAATTACGACTAAGGGAGCTGGAATTACAAGGCCAGGCTCCTGAAAATGGTGCCAGCCCTTTTGCCTCAGATGCTACGCCTAGTCTGGGAGCCTCAAACTCAGCTATGGGGTTTCATTTAGACCATTTTGTTGAAAAAGACGATGACATAGAGGGGTACCTAGGACGTTTTGAGTTATTAGCTACTACATATGGGTTAGAGAGAGAGAGGTGGAGTTTAAAGCTATCACAGGGACTGAGAGGTACTTCTTATGAAGTCTTTGCTAAAATGAACAGGGAAGACCAAGACAATTATGACATGTTAAAGCAGGCTTTGTTATTAAGGTACGAGAAGAATGGTGAATTTTATCGTAAGAAATTTAGAAATGCCAAACTGTTGTCTGGGGAGACATACCACCAATTCTCTGCTAGACTGGAAACCTATTTGGAGAAATGGACTGCTCTGGGGAAGACCCAAGATCTTAAAGAAATGATCATGATTGAGCAATTGAGAGAGTCCATGGCTCCAGACATGAGAAAATTTCTCATGGAACAAGGTGCAGAGAAGTTGGAGAGGTTTTAAATGTCGCTGAGAGGTATCAGGCAGCCCAGGCAGAGGTAAGTGGTGCTAAAAAGAAGCACATAGATAATTTTAAAGCTCCACAGCAATTTAATAAATTTGATAATAGAGAGCAGGGAAATAAAGGTAGGACAAACTTTGAGCGGCCAAGAAATGACTATCGCGACAGAAACTCACAGTTCAATGACCAAAAGTTCAATGAAAGAAAACCGTTGAACCAAGGAAAAAGATGGTGTAAATGGTGCAAGAAAGATAACCATAACACCGAATTTTGTAGAAGGAAACCTTCAAACATTGCTGCAATGAAGTCGGGGACGCAAAGATTAAAGGTTAATCCTAATGGACAACAGGAACCTTATCACCCCCCAGTTTGTGAGGATGTTATTTGTAATGGGGTCACCATAAGGTGCCTTTATGATACAGGTTTGGATTATGATTCAGTTGTGAAGTCTAGCCTAGTGGACCCAAGTCAGTATACCACAGAAACAGTGGAAATACAAGGGGCGACTAAGGACATACCACTCATGACACTTCCCATCGCAAGGATAACGGTGAAAACTCGCTATGTGGAAGGAGAAATCAGAGCAGCAGTGATAGATGAACCAATCTACCCTCTGATATTGGGGTGTAGATACGTCTTCTTGGGGAATCCCGAGAAACCTGTGATCATGGCGACAGTGCAGACCAGGTCACAGAAGAAGGAGGAAGAAGGTGAACCTATAAATGCTCATCCAGAGGAGATGAGAAAGGCGCAGGCTGAGGATAGGACACTCAAGCCATGTTTTAAAAAATTGCCCAAATGCCACACACCTCCGAGCAAGGGGGAATATTTCATGAAGAACAAACTATTATACAGGAAGGCCGGAACTGGAACAAATGGTCACAACCAGCTGGTTCTTCCCACCTCATATAGAGATAAAGTGATGGAACTCGGGCATGCGATTCCCTTCAGTGGTCACATGGGGATCAGCGCCACAGGACAGCGTATAGCTTGTCATTACTTCTGGCCAGGGATAACGGAGGATATAAAAAGATATGTCAAATCCTGCCCTGAATGTCAAAGGGTAGCTCCAAAGCACTGGACTGCTCCTGCAACTCTAGGGGAAATGCCCATAGTGGGAACACCTTTTGAGAGGGTTGCAGTGGATATTGTGGGACCTCTCACTCGGACCAAGAGGAGGAACAGTTACATCCTTACTCTGGTGGACACTTGTTCTATGTGGGGAGAGGCGGTAGCCCTGCCATCAATTGATTCAAAACATGTAGCAGAGGCACTACTTACAATATTCACCCGATTAGGATTCCCGCATCAAATCTTGACGGATAATGGATCTCAGTTCAAGGGGAAACTAACGGAAGAAGTTTTTAAACTATTTCAAGCCAGACACTTTCATTGTAGTCCGTACCATCCACAAGGGAACGGCCAGGTAGAGAGGTTCAATGGGACTCTCATTTCTATCCTGAGAAAGCTGGCACACGAAAAACCGGATCTGTGGGATCAATTCCTGCCCGCCGCATTGTTTGCGTATCGGGAGGTACCACATAGTTCAACCGGGATGGCTCCCGCAACTCTGCTATTTGGGAGGCCAATAAAAGGTCCTTTAGAAGCTTTATTAAGGACCTGGACGGATGAGAAGGCGGAAGAACCTGTTACCTCATCTTATCAATATGTGAACGAACTGACCACTCGTTTGAAAGCTGGATGGAAACTGGCAAATGATAATTTGAAACAAGCCAGGAAGAAACATGCAGCATATTTTAATAGGAAGGCAAAGGACCGAGAACTAGCTGTGGGAGAGAAGGTGCTGCTTCTACTACCCGGTAGCCAGAATAAATTACAAATTGGTTGGCAAGGTCCCTATACGGTTCTAGAGAAGGTGTCTAGAACAAACTATAAAATTGACAAAAAGGGGAAGGAGAAAGTTTATCATGTAAACTTATTAAAGAAGTATCTGGACAGACCACTCCAGGAAAGCACCCCCTTATTGACCTTGGCTATTGCAACCCAGATGCAAAAGGAACCACTCACCTCACATGAATACCCATTACATCCTTGTGAAACAGCAGCACAGGTAAAAGTCAGTAAGCACCTGACTAAAAACCAGAGGGAGAAAGTTCAACAGGTTCTGGAGGAACATACAGATGTACTAACAGATAAACCAGGCCATACAAATTTGCTACAGTATGACATGAAACTGGTAGACTCAAACCCAATCTGTATGAGAGCCTATTCTATTCCGTTCGCGAAGGAGAAGGCATTGAAGGAAGAAATAGATTATTTGTTGAAGGAGGGGATTATTTCGCACAGTGAATCATCTTTTAGTTCTAGTGTCGTTTTGTTGAGAAAACCGTCTGGGGAACACAGACTGTGCATAGATTACAGGAAACTGAATGCTGTCACAGAAGGACAAGTGGATCCATTACCAGACACAAAACAGTTATTTGCCAGACTGAACAAGGCAAAATACTTTTCAAAGGTGGATCTTAGTAAAGGCTATTACCAGATCCCAGTGAAGCCTGAAGTGAGACCTTATTTGGCTTTTAGCACTTCGGAGGGACATTATGAATTCAATATGCTACCATTCGGACTGAAAAATGCTCCGAGTGTATTTTCAAGGATGATGCGCAAATTGTTGGATCCCCTGAATAACCCATGTATCACGAATTTCATGGATGATATTCTCGTCGCCACAGAGACATTTGAAGAACACATTGAAGCTCTAGAAATGTTATTTAATAGACTTCGGGAGGCGAACTTAACTGCTAGGCCAACAAAATGTTGTATTGGATGCAAAGAGTTGGAATTCTTGGGACACACTGTATATCAGGGTAACATGACCCCTGACCCCAAGAACTTGGAAAAACTGCAGAGAGCACCTAGACCACAAACAAAAAAGGACGTGCGATCATTCGTGTCGTTATGCGGATTTTATCAGAAATACATCAAAAATTTTAACGCTATTTGTGCTCCTCTGACTGATCTGACTCGCAAGGGACTTCCAGATAAAATTATTTGGACTGCACAATGTGAACTAGCGTTCCAAGAGTTAAAGGAAAAACTCACTAGCAAGCCTATTCTCAAACTGCCTGATTTGACACAGGACTTTGTCTTAAGAACCGATGCAAGTAATGTAGGACTCGGAGGGGCTTTGTTGCAAAGATCATCTTCACCTGATGGGGAACTGAAACCAGTCGCTTATGCAAGCCGCAAATTGAATAAGGCGGAACAAGGATACTCCACAAGCGAAAAAGAATGTTTAGCGTTAATCTGGGCAATAAAGAAGTTTCAAATCTATCTGTATGGTAGGACTTTTGTGGTGGAGACGGATCATCAGCCTCTCGTATTCTTATCTCAGGCTAAGCATGAAAACGCAAGATTGCTGAGGTGGTCTTTATTACTTCAACCTTATCAGTTTAGTATCCAATATATCCCAGGCAAATTGAATGTCGGTGCAGATTTCCTCAGTCGGCACCCCTGTGATCAAAATTAGAGTAATGGCAGACGGGAGGAGAGATTTTATCTATGTGTATCACTGGTTTTAGAACTTGCCGTAGGCATGTTTTCAAGTGGGGAGATGTGTCATAAAATTAACAAGTGATACAACGTAAAAATATCTCCAAAGGATAAAATGTAAGGATAAAAACATAATGCGTAGGCTGCTGATAGTACATGATCGCCCTGACCGCGGGTCATCACCCTCCATAAAAATTGACTTGCTAGACGGGAAATCAAAACGATTACCATTTGGAGGGATGAGAACAGCGGATCAAAAGAAAAAAAAAAGATATGACTGAAAAAAAATGCGTGAGATTAGCAAGGCTAAGGAGACGCACTTGGGGGATGGGGGGGGGAACGGAGGAAAAAAATTCACGTCCCCCAAATTGACACGAGGTACGGAAACGGACGCTTTTGCGATACCAAGCCTTTGATTTGAATTCAGCGGCAAAACGCAGATGCTTGAAATATTACAAAATTTAAAAAGTAACTTTTCTTAATATTAATGTTAGGAATATAAAAATTAGCTGGCCGGATGGCCCATTCTGAGCAGTGAAATAATATGTTTTTAATTTTACAGACGGATAGATAATAATGAAAATAATGACAAAAGACAGTGTTGTTCACAACAGCGAAAGACTGCATTGAATCAAAAAGTGTCGCTATTTGCACAAAAAATCGCGATCTTGAGACGCAGGTGTTCAAATCTACTTAGCATGGAAGAGAAGGGATATTGGTGGAAGCTGTGTCTAAAAATAACTTTTATCGACAAAATTTTGGAGGGGAGAGAAAGGTTGGTTCAAAAATCAAGTACGTTTTTTGTAAAAACGCAAGTAGAGACGGACAGACTAACAGATAAAAATCCATACTTGACTGAAGCATGACTGAAATGACTTTAGTGTAGGAAATTTGAATTAAAAAAAAAAAACCAAGGCATTGATTGGCCACAGACAATCATATCGGCGCTCAGACGCGCATTTGGGGCCATTCCTCAATAGTTGTCCAGTGATAGACACAGTAAATTTCAAGTGTGGTGATTTCCAAATGAAATAAATTGAAATAAGTTCAGGGACGCCATACTATAGCCAGCAGCTCAGCTGAGTTTTGCTAGCATTTCTGTGTTCTTTATTCATAATCTGGTAAGATTGAAATTATTTCTTTGTATATTTTGAATATTGTTTAATGTCCGAGTGATTTGATACTGCCATATCGAAATCTAGCCTTACAAACAAGTAAGGATTCGCTCTGGACCCCCCGCCCTAGTTCAGGGTCTAGGGACAAACAATATATAAACTACAGCAAGGTTTAGGAAGGGGTGATCAAGTGTTGAGAACAGTGAATCATATCACCTATCCTATTCTATGGCAGTGAGATAATGCACCTATTTCAGAATCTGTAGACTGGGGAAACTTACCCTATGCGAAACCAACTAGGTAAGATGTGCTGTCTGGTCAGAGAGAACTGACCCTGTTTATGTGGTGTTATTGTAATTTGTTATGTGTAGAAGTGGCTTATTAGGTAAGGTTCTGAGCAAAAACCAATACTTTATTTCAGAGCTGTGAGTTCGATCTTGACACTAAGGTGGTGTCAAATGCTGATTAATAATTGAAGTGAGGACCCGTGCAGGGTACATTTCGACAGAACATCTGTGTATTGCTCAAGCACGGAGAGGTGGGGCCATCATATTCCAGCACCAGAACAAATCTGGCAAAGTTAAGTAGGCTAGCTGGCCTGCTGAACTTACACCAACTTCAAAAAACTAGCACCCAAGAGAATTTACTACTGAAGCATCCCATTTCCTTCCATCATTAATGGACAATGTTTTTGTAGGCATAAACAGGGAGGGATGAAGCCACCCCAACAGCACATCCATTCATAGTTTTCCCAGGAAAATTAACATTACGAACAGTAATACTATAATTAATCTTGAAGATTGCATATGTAAACATCTTTCATTTAACATGCCATTTATTCATGCCATTCATTCATAAATTTCAAAATCTTTGCATAAGTTCTGGCCAAAATAAAACCTTGGTTCAGAACAAATAAATTTAAAAAAAAGATTTTCTATTCTAAATTTAACCAGCTGAATTTAGTTCATTGTGTTATAAATTTTATTGATAGTATTAGACTTAATTAATATCTGTGGGTGTGTGTATATGTCCATACAACACATTGCATTCAGTACCCTAGATTTTACGTAGCCACATTCATTAGTAAAAAAAAGACATGTGTGAGGTCATAAAGTGGTAGCACGAAAGGGCCTTCTGTATATTCACAGTTACAATTATCTCAGGAGCCTTCACAGCTGACCTCACGCATCACACTAGGTGATAACACCACCATACAATACCATCAAAATCCACTACATACCTTCATACGCGTTATGAATTTTAATCATAACACAAAGACTAAGAAAATTGGTAACACGTGCTATATACCATCAGCCTTGTTTTCGTTGCTGCAATGACAAAAGCAGTATGATTGTTGCGATTCATTTTGCGCATGTAACATGAGATACATAGATACATATATTGTGCACATCAAATAGAAATCTCATTAGAAAGTATTTGTTGTGCGAAGTGTTCACCATTTCCTTCTATAACGTGTTTACTACTTTTCTCCGTAGCAACGCCTTTTCAAGCATACATATTGTTGCTTGTATATATATATATATATATATATATATATATATATATATATATATATATATATATATATTATATATATATATATATATATATATATATATATATATATATATATATATATATATATACATGTACTGTACTGTATTCCCTTAGAGTGTAAAGGAGTATACAGGGCCGAAACACTTGTTCGACAGGGGGACTTCTGATGATGATCAGATTGCCTCCTGTTGTATCGCTCTGTACAGAGTTTCCTATCATAGTTGCATGGTCAAACTAGTGAAACTCAGGAAAAGACCGATGGACTTCTGGAAAGACATGACACTGGGAAAGACTAGAAACCGGCTGACAGGGTTAGCACCCCGTAAGCTGTATTACAATTGCTACAGGACCCAACAATGAGAAATGCCCCTAGGATTCACCGAAAAAGGGGGGGGAGGGGGGAAGAATGATGAATCCACAGGCGTCTCATTGGAATCGACCAGACTCGTTACGCGGACTTCGAGCTCTGAACAACGGCTGGAATTGCCATATGCCTGTGGCAGGAATTTTTCTATTCAGAGAGCAATGACAATCCACAGAACAAAAAAGGGGTGTGAGAGTTCATCAGGGGGAGATCAACAGCGCTCTGTCTCGACGGGTAAGACATTAGAAAAACGCAGCCAGGAGTCAATCTACAGTGCTGAGTACATTCAAGATGATCTGCCTGATGATGATCTCACACACTTCCTTGACGGGAAGAGAGATGTAATCAAGTTTCCACCTGCCAGTGCAAAAGGGTTTTTGGGGACAACTGGAGGAAGCCTTGGCAAATGAGTTGGATAACAACCTGAAGCAGAAAACTTTGGAGAAGAAGCTGGAAATCTTCGGCGACATAATATATCTTCACTGTCGCGATGTGTTCGGAGGCAGGGAGGCAAGGGAAAGTAACCCACCGCGAAAAAGTAGAAGACAAATTAAAATAGACGAAATCAGGAAACAGATGAAGCATGCCCGAAAACTGTTCAAGAACGCAGTTGCCACAGAGAAGGAAGGGTTACGACAGGTTTGGGAGCACCTTGAAGGCCAACATAATGCCCTTTGTAGAGCAGAAAGTCTGTGCAGGAAGAGAAGGAAGATTTGAAGGGATAGGGAAAGATTCTTCAGGGAGCCCTTCAAGTTTGCCAAAGAACTGTTTGAGCAGCCACTGTCGGGTACGGTAAACATCAGCAAAGAAGACATGGAAGAACACCTTAGAATGACTGTTGCGCTAAACTTGTCGCAACTTATTCTGACTATATATTCTGACCATGCATTCTGACTATATTTTATTTTTTAATGCATGGGAAATAACTCATGTAATTGTAGTCACTTTTTATTTCTACTAGTTGTCTAATCGTGTGACGATAAGTTGCCGATAGTTTGTGTGAACGATTTTGAGTCATCTCCATATACGGAGCGCTCAGGTCGTCAGTTCTTATAAACAGTTGACAATCGCAATGTTTCATAATTCATTTCCTTTTAAGGTTCGAATATTTAGTCGAACATCGTAGAACATTCTTTGTTTCGTAAGTTAGCTGAGTTGTATTCGATTCGCGTGTTCTGCGCATGTCTTTGTTTGTGGGAGTGTTTAAATGATTTCCGCCCAGGTCAGTCTGAGCAGAAATGCTGGTAAGGCGAGACGTAGCGGTGTGCTAGCGTCTTCGCTTATATTATTCAGGAAGGAGTCCTCATCATTGTTGTTCCTTCTTTTTTGAGATGATATATCTCTATGGTATTCCAAATGCCTGGAGGCATATGTGATTTATGTGATTTAATTCCTGATGAACAGGTAACTGAATCTTTTTTGCTGAGTAACTTTATCGCCATCTTGTGATGTTGACTTTTGCCTAGCCTGCCTCATTATAGAGTCTATGATATGACAAGTTTGCTCAGCTCACGATCCACTTATATTGTCACGCATCGATTGATGCCTGTCCTAAGGACCATTTGCTTCCTGAACTTTATTGATGGATCTAGGTTTGATACCTTTGCTGTTTAAGGAACATAGAGGACGATAATATGACGCTCAAAAGACATGCCTGTCTTGTTGAGGTCGAATATAGGAGACTAGATTTAATCTCCTAGTTGATATCTACTAGCTCTTATGGAAAGGGGAAGTTTACTACCTGACTACATGTACAGCTGATTACGATATCCTAAAAGGCATATGATTTACATTATTTTGATGCTGTCTGCTGTTCCCGTTGAATTGACTGCGTCGATGATACAATGACTGTTGTACTATACTTGTGATGTTTCTGCATAACGATGTCCATGTATCTTGTCATTGTGGCGTACACAATATATATATATATTGCCAAAAAACATCACTGCTGTTAAAAGCTTTATTAACTTTCTACGTTGTATGGTCTGATGTGACGTCCATGTATGATACTGTAGCTATCTGACTCTATCCTTACGTCACACACTTAAACCAGACTAAAGACACCATGTTACTCTGCCTCATCATCCCTGGTGTCTGAGGGTGATACACCACTCTGCAAGTGCCAGTATTATTATACCTTTGGAAAGCAGATGAGATATAGCACCCTCAACATTGTGTGGCAAATGTGACATCATCCACGGAACATTTACACGCAACACATTATGCTACGCAACATTTAATGGCCATAAGCTGGTTTGGTCTGGTACCAGCATACACGGGGTCCCTTACCCACTTCAGTCTACATGATATCAACATTTCAACATTTTTCAAGACATCAACATAAAGAATTCTGAGACTACTCGGCGTTGCCCGATAAATGTCGAAATTGCAGTTTTGCCATAAAGCAAGAAATTTGACAGTACCCGGCGTTGTATATATTGCCGGATAACACAAGTTGCTGCTATCAAGGTTTTAGGTTGCTGTAGTTCTTGAGAAGGCCAAGTACCGATTCAAGCAATTTACTCCTGGATAAGAAGGTCAAGTGCCGTTACTACACTACCTGTACACTGTCTGTACTGTTTAGAAGCTCAAGTCTCAACCATCGTCTTAGCTGTTTGATGCAAGTTCAGATGTGTGATCAACGTTGGATCTTCGATCTTAGAATGCTGATTACCACCTGTTTTTTGCTGTACTGACGATTGGACTTCTATAAGTTAAGTGGCCTGTTTGTTTGTGAACTGTGCCCTTATACTTCTACTGAGTCTTCTGTATTTCTCATTCTTTTGTTTACATGTTATATGTTTATATGTTATTTGTATATTTATATGTTTATGTTTCTGCGGGTTTTCGGTTGGGTGGTGTCTCCCTTAGATCATACCACGTCATAGAGGTCGTCTATCGTGAGCGTTTTCTGTAGGGTGTGCAAATTTCCGATACTGGAATTTGCAAAGCGACTTCTGTTGCTATTTATGTTAGCTGTGATGACATGTTTTAATATTGTTTTCGTTATTATTTCGCATTCTTTAGTTTTGTTTTGATTTGTTTGTATTTGTTAGCCTACTCTTGTCTATAATTTAGTTTCATACAGCATTTTTGTTTATACACTGTGGTGTCATGTATTTTGTTTAATTCTATCGCAGATATCGTCACATTTTTTGTGATATTTCATTAATTTCTGCTTTATTTTTAGTTGATTTCTACGAATGTTTTCGTATTGTTGCTAAATCTTTGTTATTGTTTACATTGTATTGTTTACATTGTATTGTTTACAGTGTAATGTTTACATTGTTATTGTTTACATTGTGATTGTGTTTACATAGTCATTGGTTACACTTATAGTAGTTAATTCACATTTAATAGTGGGTTATGCTTATGCATTACTAATACACTGATGATTAATAAATGATGAATAGTATTGTGCACTATTGAATGGGAAGTGCACCTATGATCAAGAGTTGATTGATGATATTTCAAAAGGTCTATACACAAGTTCTTTGATATAAGACTTGTTTCCCACAGAGATTGGGATGATAATATAGTGTTGTGAGTAAACAAGTGCTTCATTTAAGACTTGTTATAATTAAATTTGAAATAAGATAATTAATTATTTCAGGTTGTGGACTCATATTATTACTCATCATGTCTACATTTGAGCACTTTATTGAGCAGGGTAAATTGCTTGGGAAGACTGGTGATAAGTTAGAAGAATTTGCAACTACTCAATATGATAAAGCAATGGAAGCTGAACAAAAGAAACTGCAGATGCAGGTGGATGAAAAAAGATTCCAAATGGAAATGGAAAAACAAAAAAGAGAAGCAGAAGCAAAAGCTGAAGAGAAGAGACTACAGATTGAGTCTGAAAATTAAAGAGTGAAAATGGAGGCTGAGAATAAAAGACTTGAGGCTGAAAATAAAAGACTTGAAAAAGAAGCTGAAAATAAAAGACTTGAAAAAAGAGGCTGAAAATAAAAGATTAGAAAAACAAGCTGAAGCTGAAGAAAGGAAGTTACAAAGAGAGTCTGATGAGAGAAAAGCAAAAATGGAGCATGAAGAAAAACTCTTAGCTTTGGAAGTTGAGAAATTAAAGGTGATGAACATGGTAATGCTAATGATGCAAATAAGGTCTCAGATAAGACTAATGCAAGCACTTTCAAGCTTAATCTACCACCATTCAATGCTTCCATCGACGATATAACATTCTATCTGGACAGATTTGAAACTTCATGTAAAGTACATAACATAGATAAATCACTGCAGGTTTATCATTTGTCCAAAATACTTAGAGGTGATGCTTTGAGTATGTTAAGCATGGTAGATGAGCCTGACAAGAACAACTATGAGGTTGTCAGGGCTATATTGTTAAAGAAATACCAACTTGACGAAGACGGCTATCGTCTTCAATTTAAAAATATGTTGCCAGAAACTGGTGTGCAATTCTCTGAATTCATTTCAAAGATACGTCTTACTTTTTTACGTTGGGTGGAGCTGTCTAAGATAGAAAAAACTTATGAAGGACTTATAGACTTAATACTTAGAGACAAAGTCATGTCTTCTGTTAATGAGTCTTTCCTTGCTTTCCTTCATGAACGTAAACCTAAAACAATAAAAGAAATGGAAGATTTCTGTAGCCAGTATATAACTGCGCATCCTCACGTAACCATTGGTAACTCTAAAGTAAAAGAAGGTCTGCCAGTTGCTTCGGCAGCACCTTATGGTCAAAACTCTAGTCATAGATTCCAACAAAATTTTGATAGGAAAAGTAACCGTAGTTACGGTCAAAATTATGGAAATCAATTTCAGGGTGATTCTTCTTCGAAGAATTGGAGACGAGCTGACAGTCCTCGTTACTTCCAACCTAATAATTTTAGGCATTTCAGAAGAGGATATGGTAACAGAGGCTTTTCCTCGCGTAGACCTCAAAACCAAACAAATAGATGTTCACATCAATGTGGACATGATAATAATCATGGAAACTGTAGTTCGAAACAGGATAACAGTTATAATAGAGACAATAATAACTACAGAGATAATAACAACAGTGATAACTTCAGAGGTAATAGTAGTCGCGGTAGATCTCAATACAAAAAAAAAGAGATATCAGCAGGCTAACTCGGTTCAACAAGAATCTCAGGGAGCCTGTAATCAGGTTTCTGATAATAAAAACTCTGACGCTGTCACTTGTTCTTCTTTTGACTTTGGGAGAGCAAACAAGTGCCCCCAATGCAGTACTTTGTTCGAACCAACTACAATATCGACTTTGAGTTGTGGTCACCCTCTCCCCGCTCTTCCTGCTTCGGTTGCACATGACGGGAGAGGTTCTCTAATCCTACATAAGGGTCTTGTTAATAATACTCCGGTCTCACTACTTTTCGATTCCGGATGCACCACTATTGGTGTTAGACAATCGCTTGTAGAACCATCCTGTGCTACAGGAAGGTTATCAAATGTGTCACATTTGGCGGCACTCTAGAGAAATATCCTACTGCTGTAATTCACATTGCCACTCCTTTCTTTACGGGAGATGTGCATGCCTGTCTCTTACCTAATCCTATTGCGGACCTTATTATTGGTCGTATCCACGGAGTTAGGGAATGTACCCCACAGCAGATTGCTGCTTGGGAAGATGATAATATGCAAGCTACCAATGCAGTGGTTACAAGAGCACAAGCTCTACAAACACCACAAACTTCGTTGAATAATGATAATGAAGTTCATAGCCAAGATAGTACCTTGGTTATTTCTCGTGACTCGTTCATAAAATTACAAGAAGAAGATCCGACGCTAAAAAAATTCTTCATTCTTGCGAAGAAAGGTGATCCAAATAAGGATACACAAAGAAAATCTTGGATAGAAATGAAAAAACGGCGTACTTGTACGTATGGTACAAGACTCGGCTACGTCAGCACATTCGCAAATTCTTGTTCCCAAGAGTATGAGAGTGCAAATATTGCAACATGCTCATGACTCGCAATGTGCTGGACACATGGGATTTTCCCGTACAAAGTCGAGAGTCCTTGCGGCTTTCTTTTGGCCCTTTGTTAACAAGGACATTCGTATATACTGCCGATCATGTCAGGTATGTCAGGAGGTCAAATCTAGAGGACCACGACATGCTGCGCCTATCCAGGCTGCTGACATCCCTATTCGGCCATTTCAGAAAATGGCCATAGATATTATTGGCCCTTTTAAGATAAAGTCGGCCAGAGGACATCAGTTTATCCTTACATGTGTCGATATGTGCACACGTTGGCCAGAGGCTATCCCTCTAAAGAGCATATCTACTACAGATATCGCAGATGCTCTTTGGCTGATATTTTCTCGCTTGGGGTTCCCCAGAGAAATACTGTCTGACCATGGCACTCAACTCATATCTGATACTATGTCTCAAGTAATGTCTACCTTACACATTAAAAGATCTCTCAGTAGCATCTATCATCCTATGTCTAATGGGTTAGTTGAGCGTCTGAATAGAACGCTCAAGACTTTACTTGGTAAGATAACTGAAGATCATCCTCAAGATTGGGACAGGGTTTTACCCGCGGCTCTCTTTGCCTATAGAGAGGTCCCAAACGAACACACAGGATTTTCTCCCTTTGAACTTGTCTTTGGCGCGCGTCCGCGCGGCCCTATGTCTTTATTACACGATCTCATCACTGCCGATGATATTAGTGATGACACTCAATCTTCATATGAGTATGTCATTGCTCTTAGGCAAAAGATCATTGAGGCATGCAAACTAGCGACTGCTTCGTCAGAAATTGCTAAAGAAAAAGCAAGGCAGTTTGCTAACAAGAACAGATGTCTACGACAACTTTGTCCAGGTGACAAAGCATTCGTCCTACTCCCCAGTAGGGAAAATAGACTTCTGATTGCATGGAAAGGTCCATATGCAATAGTCTCACGAATTTCCGATGTTGACTATGTGGTCGATATAGATGGAAAGCATAAAACTTTCCATATCAACATGCTGACGGAATTTCATGAGCGTCCAGACTATTTGCTGCCTATTTTCCAGGCAACGGACGATTCTTCTGTACCTCATGGTCATTACTCATCCCTGTCTGTCATACAGGATGAGGAATCTGTTTTTTCTGATGTTGATCTTCCTTTTCCAGTGGTTCCACTACATTCTATGGAATCTTGGAAAGATGTCTCCATTTCTCCTAATCTTTCTGTTGATGAACATCGTCAAGTCTCGTCGATGTTACAGACATTTAAGGATGTTCTAACCGACATCCCTGGTCACACGCATGTCATAGAACATAACATAATTCTTACCGACAGTAATCCTGTTAGGGTTAGACCGTATCCTATCCCTATACACTTTCAGTCACAAGTGGAAAAGGAATTGGATGAAATGATTCAATTAAACATAATTGAACCGTCTACTTCACCATATTCTTCTTCCATGGTTATTGTTCGGAAGAAAGATAAGAACATACGAATTTGCGTTGATTATCGCAAATTAAATCAAGTCACAAAGTTCGATGCTGAACCTATGCCTTTACTAGAAGATCTACTTATTAGACTTTCTAATTCTAGATTCTTCACTAAACTTGACTTGTCAAAAGGTTATTGGCAAGTGCCTTTAGCAGATCATGCCAAACCTCTGACTGCTTTCTCTACACCTAGGGGTTTATTTCAATGGAATGTAATGCCCTTCGGTCTTATGAACGCTCCTGCTACTTTCGTTCGCATGATGCGTCGAATTCTTTCTCATCGTTTAGATGTCATCGCATACTTAGATGATATCTGTCTCTTCAGTGATTCTTGGGAAGATCACTATCTGGGTTTATATGACCTACTGTCTACTCTACGTGAGTATAATCTGACAGCAAAACCTTCTAAAGCTTATATTGGTTTTGGTGAAATTTCTTTCTTGGGTCATCGTGTTGGTCATGGTCTCTTGAAGACAGAAGACCACAATACTTCGAAAATATTGAACATCTCTGTACCTAAGACGAAGAAACAAGTCCGTAGTCTCTTGGGGTTAATTCAATTCTATGGGAGATTTATTCCGAATCTATCTTCGATAATGGCACCTCTTTCAACGTTGTTGAAGAAAGGGTCGCCTAATCTGATTCGTTGGTCTCAGGAATGTCAATCTTCCTTAGACCAGATCAAGAAAATATTTTCTTCTCCTCCCATCCTAAGATTACCTACTCTTGATAGGACTTTTGTTCTTCGAAGTGATGCTTCATCCACTGGGATCGGAGCAGCACTTATGCAGGAATATGCTGAAACTCTGCATCCTGTTATGTACATTTCTAGAAAACTAAATGCAGCAGAGAGGAACTACTCGGTTTTAGACCGTGAGTTGTTAGCGATGGTTTGGTCAATTCTAAAGCTACAAAGATTCCTCCTGGGCGCACATTTCATTCTAGAGACTGATCAGAAAGCTCTTACAGCTATTCAGACTAAGAATTTGAAGAGTTCGAGATGCACTCGATATGCTATAGCTCTTCAACCTTTTCACTTCACGGTACGAGCTATCCGTGGTGCGGATAATGTGATGGCTGACATTTTGTCTAGATGCCCACATGACTCCAACTAATACTTCTGTCCTATTTCTAGATATACGACAGAGTCATAACACACCTATATTACTACTATACATTAGCATATCTGTCCTCACTTTAGGTGAACACATACTATTGTGCTTTGTTATCATCTTCTTCTGTTCCATCTTTAATATAAGAAGAAGACTGAGTAGTTAATATAAGGGCCGAAAGTTTACTCGGCCACAATTGTTCATAATAATGTATTGTATAGTATGAAACATAATGGCTATTAAATAGAATTATATTGGTTGTTTTTTCTCAGCATGTCATTGATGATCTGAGAAGCTACCTTTCTGTTGTCAAACATGGAGAGTTCCACATTGTGTATTTACCCTTGGAACTACAGGAGATGTGTCCTGGATCGTCATTTATGTTTAATTTCATTATGTAATGATATTATTAAACATTTAGATAATGTACTATTTAACATTCAATATCAGAGGTGTACATCCATTCTAAGCGGTATTAGAGTATGACACCGCTATTTGATTATAATGATATGAACTTGCATATTTATATTTTATTTTCATTCAAGCGTAGTGTGTGTTGGTGGCACCTCCCCGATATCTATTTTTTGAATCAGATTTTTTATCTGTTGAGAAATATTCTCACCAGACACTTTATGTGTCAATTTAGCCTCATATTAGGCTGTGCAATTACATATCCTCGCATAATTCGTGCGTTGTTAAACCGCGTTTGGTTTTACTCTTGGATATTTAAAAAAACAAAAATATGTTGCACATTTTTTTTATCGGGAGGTGGCAGTATTGTTGCGCTAAACTTGTCGCAACTTATTCTGACTATATATTCTGACCATGCATTCTGACTATATTTTATTTTTTAATGCATGGGAAATAACTCATGTAATTGTAGTCACTTTTTATTTCTACTAGTTGTCTAATCGTGTGACGATAAGTTGCCGATAGTTTGTATGAACGATTTTGAGTCATCTCCATATACGGAGCGCTCAGGTCGTCAGTTCTTATAAACAGTTGACAATCGCAATGTTTCAAGATTCATTTCCTTTTAAGGTTCGAATCTTTAGTCGAACATCGTAGAACATTCTTTGTTTCGTAAGTTAGCTGAGTTGTATTCGATTCGCGTGTTTTGTGCATGTCTTTGTTTGTGGGAGTGTTTGAATGATTTCCGCCCAGGTCAGTCTGAGCAGAAATGCTGGTAAGGCGAGACGTAGCGGTGTGCTAGCGTCTTCGCTTATATTATTCAGGAAGGAGTCCTCATCATTGTTGTTCCTTCTTTTTTGAGATGATATATCTCTATGGTATTCCAAATGCCTGGAGGCATATGTGATTTATGTGATTTAATTCCTGATGAACAGGTAACTGAATCTTTTTTGCTGAGTAACTTTATCGCCATCTTGTGATGTTGACTTTTGCCTAGCCTGCCTCATTATAGAGTCTATGATATGACAAGTTTGCTCAGCTCACGATCCACTTATATTGTCACGCATCGATTGATGCCTGTCCTAAGGACCATTTGCTTCCTGAACTTTATTGATGGATCTAGGTTTGATACCTTTGCTGTTCAAGGAACATAGAGGACGATAATATGACGCTCAAAAGACATGCCTGTCTTGTTGAGGTCGAATATAGGAGACTAGATTTAATCTCCTAGTTGATATCTACTAGCTCTTATGGAAAGGGGAAGTTTACTACCTGACTACATGTACAGCTGATTACGATATCCTAAAAGGCATATGATTTACATTATTTTGATGCTGTCTGCTGTTCCTGTTGAATTGACTGCGTCGATGATACAATGACTGTTGTACTATACTTGTGATGTTTCTGCATAACGATGTCCATGCATCTTGTCATTGTGGCGTACACAATATATATATTGCCCAAAAAACATCACTGCTGTTAAAAGCTTTATTGACTTTCTACGTTGTATGGTCTGATGTGACGTCCATGTATGATACTGTAGCTATCTGACTCTATCCTTACGTCACACACTTAAACCAGACTAAAGACACCATGTTACTCTGCCTCATCATCCCTGGTGTCTGAGGGTGATACACCACTCTGCAAGTGCCAGTATTATTATACCTTTGGAAAGCAGATGAGATATAGCACCCTCAACATTGTGTGGCAAATGTGACATCATCCACGGAACATTTACACGCAACACATTTTGCTACGCAACAATGACATATTCAGATGGTCGCAAAGGTGAGCCGCTCAGCAGCATGGCAGGCCTTTAATGGCCGAGTAAGCCAGGAGCAGAATTTAACATCATGCCTCCAACGATGTAAGAGGTAGAAAGCATTGTCCAGAAAGCTTGGTGCAAGTCAGCTGCAGGTCCTAATAGTGTTCCATATGTTGTGTATAAGAGATGCCATGAGGTGCTCAAACCACTACTCCGTTTAATGAAGAATGCGTGGAAAACCCAGTTTGTAAGCAAGGAATGGAGAAAAGCGAAAGGAGTCTACATCCCGAAGGAACAAAATTCCACAGGCATCAGTCAGTTCAGGCCAATCTCACTACTTAATTTTGACAAGTAGGCCTACTCCTACTACTTAAGCGCGAATAGCGCTACTATTAAGTAGAATATTGTATTACAGTCTAGCTAGCTACTTTAGCACTAGTCGTAAACAAATGACGTCATCAAATCTGGTGTAGGGAAACGAAATAGCTAAGTCCGGAACGAAAAAAGACAGGGGAGTTAAGTCAGGAGAGTTTTGGTTTTGCGGAGCGGGAAGGTCGTCATGCTGGTTGTGTTAGATTTTGTAGCTAGAAAGTTTTAAGATTGACATGTATAATTCAAATGGATGTGAACGCCTAGAAAGAACAGTGATAAGTAAAACAGTGTATTAAAATAGTTTTCAGTGAACGAGAATACATTGTGTTGTGTGATTTTTAAGGACAGAAAGCTGAAACGAACAGGTAAACTTCTGACATGTCAACATTGGGTCACTGAACACGGACACGCTTAACAGTAAGCTGATTGAGAAGTAAGTGGTTCATGTGTAGGCTCATACAGTCTCTGAACCAGCACCAATTAATAAATACGTATTGCCTACAGTGTAAGTGATAAACAATACTGCCTTGTATAAGAACAACATTATTGACAGTATAAGAAATAAAGAAGAACAGTGTTGCCTACCATAGTATAGGAAAAACAGTATTGCTAGCATAATAAGAATAAACTGGGCTACAAGCATAATAACAGAAGAACAGTGGTGCCAGTAGTAAATAATAAAAGTATATGGTGTTCCCTCCATTGAAAGTCTTCATTATACATGAGCTGCAAGAAAACCTGGGTTTGAAAATAGAACATCTAGAAAATTTCACCTCTTGCGAAAGCGAGTCTACAAACTAGATGACTTGGCCATTAATCCGGTCAAACACATCAGTCCTGTCACACTAAGAGAGCATTTTGGTGCACTGACCAACTCATACCGGTGGAGACTTTCTTTTGTAATTTAGCAGAGTATTCTAAAAGTCACCCCACAGATCTCTCAACACTGAGTGACATAATTGAGAACCTTACCATTGGATATTTTGTGAAGTATCCAGCTCATTCAGTTGTTTCCTCCATTGAACGTTTTCACTTGTAATGGCTGCTCCACAACAGATGGAACAGATAATACAGTTGCAGCAACAGAATCAGCAATTGCAGCAACAATTACAACAGCTGTCCCAACAACAAGCCATTAACCAGCCGTTACCGGAATCTCTTGACTTTTCAGTACATGCATTACGGGAGATAACATCTACGCTTCATGTGGTAAACCAGTCTGCCAATTTCCAACATATTCGTGCGCTGGTTACACCATTTTCCGGGGAAACGTCCAAGTCCAGCCAACGTCATTCAAGTCGACCACAACACCAAGGGTCTCAAATACATAATGTGTCCACACTGACTTGTTTTAAATGTACTAGACCAGGCCATATTGCTCGTGATTGCCCCCAACGCAAGTCACATTATCACCAACAAATTTCCAGGTCCGTACATTGGAACAGCTTGAACAGGAGAAGAAATAGAATGACAATGAGAAATTTTATTGCAGATATAAGACAAACAAAGATATGAGAGGTAAACTATAGTGAATGTAGAAACAAACGAAGCTGTGTCATGACAACAAAAGGGTGTTTTAAGGCCCATATATACCCAATAAGATCAGGAACTTCTTTTTCTTCATCTTCTTCATCACTCACTGATGACACTTCACTTTCATCTCATCTTGATGATCCACCCTCCCCTCCTCCTCCTTCCGCCGCGATTGATCGTCAGCGTCAATTTCGTGATTCTTCTACCTCGGAAGATGATGTTCCTATCTCTGAAGTTGTTCATCGTCTTCGGTCCCGTGATGTTTATCGTGCTTCGCTTCCTCCCGTCACCTCTGGGCCTCCCATGGACTATCACTTGCCTCCCTTTACCTCTGTCCTCTCAGATGCTATTCTTGCTCCGCCTACTACAGCTACCACCACCCATTCCTTGGTGCCTCCTGCCCTTCCGCTCTCTTCCAATCCCTCGGTGCCTTCCGGTTTTTGCTGTCCAGTGGATTACGATTTAGAGTCTGCCACGGCCTCTATCCCCAGCGCTAACGCTGAAGACAGTCTTTTCTCTCCCGTCCGCCATCCTCTCAAGAGGCATCTGTCTAATACCTCGAATGATTCTCCTCCCCACCCCAAGTGGTTTCGTCTGCCACAAGAACATGTCCGTCCTTTATTTCCTCGTTCTAGACTCCCTGTACTCCAGTCTCATATTCCACCGCGAATGACTCAGTTGTTTCCTTCTACTCTGCGTAAGCCTTCCAAACTCTCTAAACAACATCGTTCCCGTAGTCCGCTTCGAACCCCTACAGTTAGTTGTCATCCTCCTTCACGTACCTTCCCCCGTCCTCCAGTCCGTCCTCCAGCCCGTTTCCCTCTCCGCTCCTTTCCTAGTCCTTCCCGTCCTGTTCCATCCCCTCATGTCATCCACATTGTCTCATCTCCTTATCAACGTCAATGTTATGATTCAAGATTATCATCCCGACAGGTTGCTAAAATTGAAATGTTTAAGATTTTATCCCAGTCGCTCATCCCTTGACTTTACAGGTTATTATTAGAGGTCGCTTCTCGTGCCTGTTACCATGTTGAAGCAGCCATGTTTTTTTTGCTTGTTTTTTTCATTTATTTTTATTTAATGATTGAATAAAGCATCGCTTGTTAATTTTCATCATCTCGCTAATGTCGGTATTAACTTAATGACTTGTGTTTTATGCTTACTCCTTATGTCTTCTCTTCTTTGATCCATAACCGCCAACCGTCAAAGCAGTCAGCGGCCATCACGCCTGGTGGCGTCTTGTAGGGCAGCAACAAATTGATTCCACTTTGCTCGGTCGGCGGCCATCCTTCGTACAGTGCCCCAACTGTTGTTCATTCTTTGCATCTCAGCTTCCACAGTTCTCCGCCAAGTTGTTTTTGGTCGGCCTCTCTTTCGCTTTCCCTCGGGGGTCCATAGCATAGCTGTTCTTGTGATGGTATCAGGGTCCCTTCTGAGGACGTGGCCAACCCAACTCCAGCGTCTGCCAGCTATGATGGTGTGCATGTCCTCCTGGTTACTCCGAATAAGTAGTTCTTGGTTGCTGATGGTGTTTGGCCAAAAGATTCGGAGAATTTTCCTTAGGGAGATTGTGTGGAAGGAGGACAGTTTCGACATTTCCTTCTGTGTTACTCTCCAACATTCCGCACCATAGAGAAGCACAGAAAGTACACAGCTCTTATACAGTCTTAATTTGGTGTTTGTGCTGTACTGGGAAGACTTCCAAATGTTGTTGAGAACAGCAAAGGCTGTTCTCGCTTTATTAATTATGTTGTTAATGTCCTTGCTTGTATCGCCGTCAGGTGTTACTATGCTTCCTAGGTAAGTAAATGTGTCTGTCTGTTCTAACTTCTGGTTCCTTACTGTTATTGGCTCAGGATTGCCCACATTTAGTGTCATGACCTCTGTCTTCTTCAAATTGATGTTCAGGCCAACCTGCTGGCCATACTTATTCAGTCTTTCGGTTTTGTCTTGAATGTGTTGATGTGAATGCGCGCGTAGTGCAATGTCATCTGCATATTCCAAATCTTCCAGTGTGAAAAACGTTGTCCATCTAATTCCTCTTGGACTGCCCTCTGTTGTCTGGCGCATCACCCAATCTTTACTCCTTATGTGCTTACATTTAATCATGCCCGCTCTACATATTCTATCCTTGTGTCTGCTCAATCATGATAGATGCCCATTTTATCATCCCTTTTGTATTCATATTGTTCATGTCTATTAATGTTTTATTTTCTCACTCACTCCTTTCTTGTTTGGAAGTCTCTTCTGTCCACCATCCTTCCCTCCTCTTCATTTGTTATTCTTCCTGCTCTCCCTCATACCTCATTCCCCTTCGCTTACCAACCCTGTGCTTTACCCCTTGATTACAACCCCTGCCATTGGATTGTGTCATCCTGCATTTTTGCCATGTACTATGCTGCATTTAGCCAGTCATATCATTTACGAGCGTTTAGCTTACTTAAAATGATACTTCCTGACTTTGTTGTTCTCTTTGATGAATTCCCCCCCCCCCCCCATTTTACCGTTTTCTAATCATTCTCGAGTTGATAATTATAACGCTTAGTTAAATTGTTAGCACTTATGTTTGTATTAAAGCAGTGCTTCTTCATTTTATTCATTCCATACCTATGACGTTGTCCATGATCACCCACATTCAATGCCCAGTTCTTTAAGGCTCTAGTAGGCCGTATTTTTTTCCTTGAGCATGTGTGCGTTAGCACGGCAATTATGTTGTTGACGTAATTATTTTCATTTCAAGAGTTTGAGATGTAAAGCCATTTTGAGCTCATCTATTTGCATTATGACTGTTAATGCCATTCATTATATTTACATTGTGTCATTTTTTTCGGGTTTTAGTTTTTCTAGGATGAAAATGTCTCCCCAAGGGATACATTTTGGTGGCCCCGAGATGTATGTGACAGGTAGGCCTACTCCTACTACTTAAGTGCGAATAGCGCTACTATTAAGTAGAATATTGTATTACAGTCTAGCTAGCTACTTTAGCACTAGTCGTAAACAAATGGCGTCATCATATCTGGTATAGGGAAACGAAATAGCTAAGTCCGGAACGAAAAAAGACAGGGGAGTTAAGTCAGGAGAGTTTTGGTTTTGCGGAGCGGGAAGGTCGTCATGCTGGTTGTGTTAGATTTTGTAGCTAGAAAGTTTTAAGATTGACATGTATAATTCAAATGGATGTGAACGCCTAGAAAGAACAGTGATAAGTAAAACAGTGTATTAAAATAGTTTTCAGTGAACGAGAATACATTGTGTTGTGTGATTTTTAAGGACAGAAAGCTGAAACGAACAGGTAAACTTCTGACATGTCAACATTGGGTCACTGAACACGGGCATGCTCAACAGTGAGCTGATTGAGACGTAAGTGGGTCATGTGTAGGCTCATACAGTCTCTGAACCAGCACCAATTAACAAATACGTATTGCGTACAGTGTAAGTGATAAACAATACTGCCCTTATATATGAAAAACAGTACTGCCTTGTATAAGAACAACATTATTGACAGTATAAGAAATAAAGAAGAACAGTGTTGCCTACCATAGTATAGGAAAAACAGTATTGCTAGCATAATAAGAATAAACTGGGCTACAAGCATAATAACAGAAGAACAGTGGTGCCAGTAGTAAATAATAAAAGTATATGGTGTTCCCTCTATTGAAAGTCTTCATCATACATGAGCTGCAAGAAAACCTGGGTTTGAAAATAGAACATCTAGAAAATTACACCTCTTGCGAAAGCGAGTCTACAAACTAGATGACTTGTCCATTAGTCCGGTCAATCACATCAGTCCTGTCACATAATGTGGAAGATAAGATATTCTTCTCAGTGATGACGAAAAGGCTCACTACATACCTCCAGGCTAATGGGTACATTGACACTACCATTCAGAAAGGAGGTATCCAAGGTACCCCAGGATTCCTAGATAAATCTACAATGATCTGGGAAGCAATCCAAAAGGCAAAGTCTGACAGAACAAACATCCATGTAATCTGTAAGGAAGGGAAACCCGAGGCCTGTAAACAGTAAATAAATATTAGACAAACATAAAGGTATGTTTTTCAGGCACTCGTAAGAAATAAAGAAGTAGAACACTAGACAACAGAAAAACAACAGACGTGAGTGGCTTACACAGGATTCGAACCCCGGACCTTCCGTACGACAACACCGCCTAGCTATACAAGCGAATCACACTATCCTCCCGGCCAGCTAGGCATCCCCCCAAAAAAGATGCTTTACTGACCGGTCATTAGTGCGAAACACAAGACAACACCGGAAGTTTACAATGGGCAGCTTAGCCTTATTAATGACGCAATCACTTCTGTCGTTCCCCTATTATACAATATATGTCAGTCCACACAAGACAAAGACGTCTTTGTCTTGTGTGGACTGACATATACTGTATAATAGGGGAACGACGAAGTGATTCATTAATAAGGCTAAGCTGACCATTGTAAACGTCCGGTGTTGTCTTGTGTTTCGCACTAATGACCGGTCAGTAAAGCATCTTTTTTTTTGGGGGGGGGGATGCCTAGCTGGCCGGAAGGATAGTGTGATTCGCTTGTACAGCTCGGCGATGTTGTTTATTTACTGTTTACAGGCCTCGGGTTTCCCTTCCTTAAGTGTTATAAATGTTTATACAATTCCAGAAACCTACACTCTGTTCTATACTACTGTTATTAATTCTTCTATCATTTACTAAACACAGTATCAAGGTCTTTGTCTTGTGTGGACTGACATATACTGTATAACAGGGAAACGACAGAAGTGATTGCGTCATTAATAAGGCTAAGCTGCCCATTGTAAACTTCCGGTGTTGTCTTGTGTTTCGCACTAATGACCGGTCAGTAAAGCATCTTTTTTGGGGGATGCCTAGCTGGCCGGGAGGATAGTGTGATTCGCTTGTATAGCTAGGCGGTGTTGTCGTACGGAAGGTCCGGGGTTCGAATCCTGGGTAAGCCACTCACGTCTGTTGTTTTTCTGTTGTCTAGTGTTCTACTTCTTTATTTCTTACGAGTGCCTGAAAAATATACCTTTATGTTTGTCTAATATTTATTTATTATCCATGTAATCTGGTTGGATCTAGCAAATGCTTATGGATCCGTTCCACACCAGATGGTGTGGCAGGCCCTAGAAATGTAACATGTTCCACAAGAGATTCCAGCAATGCTGAAGCTGTAAGTCACAGGGTTTTCTGTCAGATTTTCAACCAGAGAGTACACAACGAAGTGGATTGGCATTGAAGTTGGAATTGCGATGGGATGTACTCCGATACATCTCGTGATGACTATGCAGGTAATCCTCAATGCGGCTGAAGAAATGGCTATAGGTCCAAAGCTCGGTGGAATGTGTCATATGCCACTGCTCAAAGCATTCATGGATGACCCAACAATTCTGACATCAGATGAACATCAGACCTGGAAGATGGTAGCACACCTGGATGAACTAGTCAGCTAGTCAGAATGAGCTTCAAACCCAAGAAGTCGAGAAGCCTATCAGTCAGGAAAGGGAAGATAGCAGAGATCGTATTCATAGTTTCCAACCAAAGAATCACTATTGTCATTGAAGAACCTGTTAAAAGTCTTGGCAGTGGGTACGATGCCTCATTAAAAGACTCGAAGACAGTGCAACAGACAATAGAAATGGCAGGCAGAGGGCTACAGATCATAGACCAGAGCAGAATCCTGGGAAAGTTCAAACTGTGGTGCCTCCAGTTCATGTTGATACCTAAGTTGCTGGGGCCACTGCGTATATATGAAATAAGCAAAATTACAGTGGAAGCTATAGAGCAGAAGGTCAACAAGTTCATGAGGAAATGGCTAGGGGTTCCACCAGGTCTGTGAGATGTAGCACTGTACTGCAAAAAGTCAGAACTTCTGCTTACCTTCAAGTCAGTTGTTGAAGCGTACAAAGTTGGAAAGGCAAGGCTTGCAATGATGCTACGCGAGTCAGCAGATGACGTGGTTAAGTCCATTCAGCCCACACTGAAAACGGGAAGGAAGTGGAGAGTGAAAAAAGCTGTTGATGCTGCTAAAGAGTCGCTCAAACTGAGGGAGGATACACACACACGAATAGACGGGGATTTAGTCTTGGAGACATCCGCTGGTGGTCCAAGGCATCAAGCAGGGAGCGTAGAGACATGGTAGTTCAGGAGATACGAGGAGCTGAGAATGATAAGAGGTTGCAAAAAGCAGTGCCGCAGTCCCAACATGGCCAATGGGCTACATGGGAAGGAACCAAGCAAAGGTCCTTGACATGGAATGACATATGGCATATGGCACCTCTTAGGCTCAGCTTCGTTGTTAGATCAATGTATGAACTGCTGCCGTAGGCCACTAACCTTGTGGGCAGTGCCCACTGTGCCAGGGGAGGCAGACACTTGAACACGTGCTCTCAGCGTGTAAGGTGTCATTAGGGCAAGGGCGATACTCTTGGTGCCATAACAAAGTGCTAAATGAGCTTGCTGCGACAATAGACCTGGCAAGGATGAAGGCGAATAGCAAAGCCAGGCCGAGCACCGCAAATACATACTTTTTGATGACAGGAAAGTCAGCACACCCCAAACCGAGTAAACCAGGTAGAAGTTTACCATCTCTTCTTGACTGTGCAAACGACTGGGAGATGGCGATATACCTACCTGGACGAGGGGCATATCCAGAGAGTATCCGAAAATCGCGGAGACGGCCGGATATAGTGCTTCATTCTTCAGCATTGCTTCAGGTTATACTGATTGAACTGACCGTGCCATTTGAATCCAGATTGGACGAGCAACATTCGTTCAAAGCGGCCAAGTATAATGATCTGGCCATGGATATGAGACACAATGCGTTCACTGCAAGGGTCATGGCTGTTGAGGTGGGCGCAAGAGAGCTCGTGGCTGCATCAGTGTATGATTTATTGAAACTGTTGGGGCTGAGGGGACAGTCGAGAACAAGGGCACTGAAGAGGCTTAGTGAAGCTGCCGAAAAGGCATCATGCTGGCTGTGGAGCAACCGCAATGGGCTATGGAACTCGTGACAGTAAACTCTGTGGTACAGAAAACACCAGGAATTTTTCTGGAAAATATCCACAATACGTTGAGTTTTTCGGGGTACTGGTGAAAGGGCTATGACTGACGGGCAACACGCGGCGTATATTATGAGAGGTGTTGGGCACAGAATTTCAGTTGCTAGCGCGCAGTGGCTAGCCTCGTCGGCTTTGCATAGGTGTGTCAGTGTCTGTCCCAGTCGTGGTGTGCGACGAAACGAACGGAATAATTTGTCTTCTCTTTGTTACTTTCACAGTTGCCCCCACGGCTGTCGGAGATGTGGATTTTAAAGTTGCTACAAAAGTGAAATGGGTTCATTTTCGATAAAAGACAACAGGAAGCTGAGACACTTGGGAGTAAGGACCCAAGTGGGCCCGCCCCCTTTAGAGTGTAAAGGAGTATACAGGGCAGAAACACTCGTTCGATGGGGGAGGGGGGAGAGAACGCTTCTGATGATCAGATTTCCTCTGGTTGTATCACTCTGTATAGAGTTTCATATCATCTTATTATTCTTCTAGATTACATGTTTACATTTGAATTACTTGTTCACATAGTTGTGTTGTTCAGAAGCTCGTCAGTGTCTATGCTGGCAAGCATTTGATATTTTTTAGAGTTTTATTTGTGTCTTTCTGAGGAAGTCTGCTCCGGTAGAACTACTGGCTAGGTCTGCAGAATTTGGCAACCATCATTATTTTTTAAGAGTGGTTTATTTTATCTAGTCCAAGAGACAATGTTTATTTCTGAAATTATGGCGCGTGTATAACATACTCCGAATATACAAGACCTTTGTATTTGTATTTAGTTGTATTCCGCACAAAGTACTGTTATTCTGGATGTGGTTTGTGTTTTTGCTTTCCAATGATAATGTAAATATGTTTTATATGCGAAAACCATACACGTAAGAATTTGAGATTAAACAAAAACAAAACAATGTAAAAACTCGAATTATTAAAGTTCGTGTCACATTCCTGTTCAAAAAAGGTATGAAACTTCTTTAGGTCTTTAGAAAACTGTAATATAAAGAACGGGAGTTGTCTTTCTTATTGAGACCTGTTTAAATTTCCAAAGTATACTCCTTTTTTTTTTCTTTGAAAAAAATGTGGAAACAAGGTTTTCATTAAAACATTTCATCTCGTATTCTGCTTTATTACTGTATTCCCAAACGGTCTCCCTATACACTGCTAATAGGTGTAATAATTTACCTTCGAGGGGCGGGTCAGTTTTTGGAATTATGTTTAGCATGATTGCTTTATACTTGCCAAATTTAGTGTTTATGTGTCTACTAATTGCTTGTTTCGGTGCTTCTACTGTTGATGTGATCGTATTGCAACGGAAAAAGATATAGTCTTCTGTCTCTTCTGTGTTCGTTCCGAAACAGAGTTTATACTTTGATAAGATCGTTTTCCTGCGTTCTTTTATTTGCTTGAGCGGTGTTAAATTGAATAAGAGTCTGTAGGTTATTTCTCTTGCCGATGGCGATGGGTTTTTTGTTGTTGTAAGTTTGTGCAAATTTCTGAGTAATCTGTTATCCCATATCTGTATCCTCGTTTACATATTTGGAATCTTTATTCATTTTCCTGTGAATCCATGCTGGTCATTAATTTGTACATTTGGTTGTTATGAAATTCATTGCATTCTGTGCAGGCAAGGGAGAAAACCAAAAATGCAACCAATAAAAAAATTTATTTACACTATCCTCAGTATCTGGTATGTCCACCGTGTGCTTGCAAACAAGCTTGGCAGCGGCTCCACATGGAACGCACAAGTCTCTGAAGGAAATTCCGGGAAATCAAGTCCCATTCACGTGTAAGAGCAGCTTCGAGCTGTTGCAGATTAGCTGGAGAACCTTGCCTGTAGACTCTGCGTCCAAGCTCGTCTCACAGATGTTCTATAGGGGACATGTCTGGTGATAGGGCAGGCCAATCAATCGTCACAATGTTCTGTGGCTGTAGATATTGCTGCATAATGCATGCGGTGTGCGCACGTGCGTTATCCTGCTGGAGAAGCTGCAAGTCTGGATAATTTTTGAACGCAGGAGCAACTAATGCATCCAGAACCTCATCTCGATATGTCACAGCATTAACATTTCCATGGAAGACGTGAAGAGGCAAGCGATGGTGAAAACTGAATTCTCCCCAAATGTGAATACTGCCACCTCCAAATCGGTTGCGCTGACGAACACAGCAATCTGCAAAGCGCTCTCCACACCGTCGCCAAATCCGCATACGTCCATCAGCAAAGGATATGTTGAATCTGCTCTCGTCTGTGAATAGGATAGCATTCCACTGCAGTCTAGTCCATCTGACATGTTGCTCTGCCCATTGCAGGCGCTGCTGACGATGTCTGTGAGTCAAGTTTGGCCCAACACAAGGTCGTCTTGCAGTAAGGCCTGTATCTCTGAGTTGTCGTATGACTGTCAATCGAGAGACTTGCCCACGTCTACCCACTATTGCTCTTGCTGTTTGACTTGCCGGGAGAGAACGATTCCTTAGGTGACTCAGCACAATATGACGATCTTGCGCAGGGGTAGTAACTCGTGGTTGCCACTCCGAAGTCTATCCCGGGCACTGCCAGTGGTTCCGTAACGTTCATTGAGACGTACAATAGTGCTGTGGTGGCAATTCATCCTTCTGGCACTGACCCGCGAGCTCATTCCGGTCTCCAACATACCAATGGCTCGTTGGCGGTCGTTTTAAGATAGTCGTGGCATTTCAAGCACATGTACTGGGTGTTTTGTCTCAACGGCCTTTTTATACCGAGTATACTGCCACAACGCGTACACATTTTCAGGGTCATAGCTGTTGGGAATCGTGTTGCACTTGTAACTTTCATTGTTTTCAAGTAGTCTGTACACACAGCCATGGGTTGAATCATGCACTTTCCATTCCAGCTGCCATTCGCTCTCTACCTCATGACAAACACGGGGAAAATCCATTCCCACACTTTTTTTCCAGCTTCTCGGCATCAGTATATATAATAGTGGTGCGTTTTTAATGTGCTTCAGTATATATATATATATATATATATATATATATATATATATATATATATATATATATATATATATATATATATAAATAAATATATATATATATATATATATATATATATTTATTTATTTATTTATATATATATATATAGTTGTTTGGTGTAGGAGTATTTCGTTCCAGTTTACGCATCTAATGCAGTGTCCGTAGAAAAACGGTATTGGTGTAGTATTGCATTGCTAATTTTGCACATTTTAGTTACTTGAAGACCTATGTAGTAGTGTGCTAAAGGGTATCCTTGTTGGTCCATTATTATGTCGCTTATGAATTTAATTCGTTAGTGTTTATTTTTGTACTAATGTCTAGCAGGGGTATTCCACATCGACTTTTGTCTTGAATAAAGTCTTATGTTGTGTGCCAGAAAATAAAGTTTCTAATTAATGAATTTATTTCTTTTAGACTATTTTTCTGGGGATGAGGAATATTTGAGAGGCATAACACAGATGGGAGTACATAAGTATTATAAATAACGCTTCTACAAAAATCGTCGCAATCTTAATTTTGTATCTTTCGAGTGTTCCCTTAATTTTTTGAGGTTGTTTTATCCCACATATCGTTATCAATTCCTTCGGGTGCCGGGGGAAAGTTATTCGATATATTTACATTTTGTTTGTTTGTATTATTTGAAAGGGAAAATCTGTTTTATTTTACCATTTAGCTATTCCCATAATGTATGATTTTTGCATGTTTATTTTTGAACCAATGGCTTTGCTTAATGCTTTAAAGGTGTTAAAATGGTTTGAATTGATAAAAAATTACACGGGAAAAAGACCGTGTCATCTGCGAAAGCTATTAGTTTTTTTATCCCCAATTCCTGGTAAGTATGTTCATTTAATACGAGTATTCAGTTTTATTTTCCTGAATACTGGCTCTAAAACTAGTGTGCATAGTAAGGGGGAGAATGGGCAGCTTTGTCTTACTGATCTAGTTAAGTTGATTGGTTTGGACAAGTTATGACTTATTAACAATTTGAAATCCGGCTTTCTATATACAATTTGTATCCATGTAATGTAATATTGGCGGAAATTATTTTCCTGTAGAATTTTATGTAAATATCTGTAATCGATTCTATCGAAGGCTTTTTCTTGATCTACAGATAATACTGCTGCGGTGTGTTTCTGTCGAGTGTATACTGGATAACATCTCGAATAAAATGTGTATGTTTGTAATATATAAAGTTCTCATTTTTACACTATATTGTTGATCCTCGATAATCAATGTGTGCATGAAAGGTTTCACTTTATTTGTTACAGCTTTAGTTAATATTTTATAATCGGAGAGGCTATCAAGCTATAGATTAAGGACGAATTGTGATGAGAGAAATGAAGAAGTATACTTGTCGTAGATTTTTGATAGGGGAATTAAGACTTGGGTTGGTCCCTTCTGAATAGATTAGAATGAGTGATAGCCACAGTGAGAGATAATAGTAGAAATAGATTTCCACGAAATCAATAGAGGCAATTCTGAAATCGATAATTTTTTTCTCTCTTTTAGCCTATCTTCTACAACAGATCTAGAGGAGTCAGACAGTCTATTGACTACATATATTAATATATATATATATTACCACTCACATGCACACACACAAAATTGACGACATGTAGACGCACACACGTGGGAAAACTATAACAATGATTATGTAGATATTTTGGAACGAGCTGACCCGACACACTGATTAAGTTCAAGGGAATTTTTAATTATCAGAAAATTCCATCACAACACATAAAATTACATCAAAGCATATACAAATAGTCATAAAGTCAATAAAAATGCTACAAGAATGATAGACCCACAGTATGATCCTTTTCCTCGATGTTTAGCCCACAGTCCTGTTAGAGAAAAAGCGATAGCCCCAAAGAGTCACGGATACATATGATTTAGTCTAAGTCTTCCCTTTAAAGGTATGAGCAGACTTGGATACTCTGCTCTATCCTAAGGAAAATTATTTGTTAGCAACAAAACTTGTATAAAGAAATTTAAGACAGCAAGAAAAACGGTGCAAAAATCCCACAATAAAGGAATCGCTCAGTCCTGCATTAACTCGATTCAGTCATCAGGGATCCCTGTCATACATTCTTACCTAAAATCGTGCTGTTGTTCGCCGTCTGGCGCAAACTTTAGGACACTTCTCTACAGTGAATCTGTATTCTTTGGATAAAGAGAATCCCAGCTCTGCAGATACAGGTTTCTTCCACTGCTCCGGGGAGCATTCATGTCACCAGTTTATTTTAAGATTACTGTTAAGGTCACTTGAATCAGTTTGGGTAAGAAAGTTTAAACGGGCTCACAGTGTCAGAATCACGAGGTTTCCACTACTTAGGAAAAATGGCAGGTTTGTAACTTCGATCAAAGGCAAAATTCTGGGTCACACCACAAGGTTTCAAAATCGTCGGAATGTTAGTTTCTTGTAATATGTTACTCGCCCCAAGGGCTGACATGTACTTGATGTTTTATCAGGAAGAAATTAATCTGGCTCGGTAGGCGCAGTTATTTCATTAAAATCTTAAAGTTCTTGTAAAGGTTAACACCAAGTCTTTAAGGAAAATGTTTTAGTTCTTCACAGATATTTCTCGTGTACTCAACGCTGGCAAAGTTGGGTCATCCCCAGTTTTCACTGTATAAAGAAAAACAACATATCAAATATTATACATACTATGTACTCCGGTTATAACTTACATTATAAACTGCAAGCGGAGAGCTTGACTTATCGTTTAAAACTTCCCGTGAAATTAGTTATATTCATAAAATCAATCATCATGAATTAGAAATACATACGTATTTCGTCAATACTCAATGATGAATCGGGCATTTATAATTTAGTTGAAATATTCACGACGGGTTATTAGTAGTTAAATTAAATTTATTTATAGCTGCATGAGTTTTAAGCTAGAAATTATAATTTATTCTGCTTTCCACTGAAACACGTCAGCTAGAGAATATAACAGACTTATAAATCAATCCTACTGCACAAAAGAAACTAATGAAATAAATCGGCGATTAACCCTTAATCACTCACAAATAATACTAGATATCTAATATTTACCTCCACACAGAACTACAGATTAAATACCACGAAACTAGAATCCTTCAATATAATGGTAGTCTAGAACTCTGCAAAATGTTGCCAAGAAACTCAGAACTTTTTCAATATACAAGATATTTCCTAGCCCGAGTGATCTGTCTACTGCGAATCTTGAGTATGAATGACCATTCTAAAACTCTCTCGGGTAGATATATCTTAAACAGACAAAGGATGCACGCTATTTCGCAAACCCAAAATAGTACCGGAATCTCCCCCTCTCCTAACACTTCACATTAGCTCAGACCCTGCCAAAACACGGCTTAACGCCTCACACGACATGTGGCCGTTCTGAGCGATGCATGTCTGGCGCTTTCCACACCTCAGGCCAAGCGACTGGCCGAAGGAGCGTGGTGTCAGGTGAAAATGTAGACGATATGTCTCATTAGATGGCCGTTTCCACACCTCGCCTAGAACTTTAGCCGAAGAAACTCGCGTGACAGATGAAAATGTAGACAATTGTCTGCATCTATGTCTGGCGAAACGAATTATCACACAATGACACGGGTAGAAAAGAAAGAATATAGAAAATGTATTGATCATAAATGTCTATGCGACAGAACGTTCCCCCCTTTAAGATATGGAAGCACTCCATGTCTACTTTATGGAAATAAATTACCTATATCCATAGCTTCAGGGTGTCTGTCTTGTTCCCTCTCATCTCCCCCCTCCATCTCTGTCCAATTCCTACTCATGAAGTCTGCTCCCACGTTTTCTCTTCCTGGAATGTATCCCATGCGCGCTTGAAAGAGCGTCGCCGCTTTTGACATTTTTGAAAGATTCCGTGTGATTGCAGTGGAATTTCCATGCCACTAACGTCATCTTCGTCAATTTTGGCGATCGTCAGGAGATGTTCGGAGGTCGGCACCGGTCTTTCCAAGAATTTCTTTAACAGATTTAAATGGAAAACCTTCTCCTTTCCTTCAATAGAGATCTGGTAGTTAGCCATAGAAATCTTTTTCAGGACGGTAAACGGCCCTTGCCATCCGATCCTCAGTTGGTTGTTCCCGGTGGGGAGTAACACCAAAACTTTCTCTCCTGCTTCTAGTTCTCTCTCTTTCGCGACTTTCCTGTATCGGTTAGCGTGCTTTGTGCGTGCTCGCTTAAAGTTGGTCGTTGCTAGGTCCCATCCTAGTTTCAACCTATCCTTTAAATCCGACACATATTTACTTGCTGAGACAACTGTCTCATCAACCTTCTGGTCTGTCAGCGACCAAAGTAAGGCTTCGAGCGGGCCCTTAATGGGTCTGCCGAATAAAAGCGTGGCTGGCGGAAATCCTGTGGACGTATGAGGAGATTCTCTGTAGCCAAATAAAGCTGCAGGAATATAAAGATCCCAATCGTCAGGTTTCACTTGTGCCAGTTTACTTAGCATCATGTTGAGGTTTCCGTTAACACGTTCTACTAGCCCACTTCTGGCCAGAGTGTAAGGCTTAGTGTAGATGTGCTGGTCCCTCAAGATCTTAACGATCTCATCCATCAACAGGTTTCGGTATGGAGATCCGTTATCCGTCAACACTTGTTGAGGGAATCCCAACCGAGTGAAAATCTGCACGAGGGCTTCTGCGACATGCTTGGCATCTGCGCATGTTAGCGGGATTGCTTCTGCCCATAACGTGCATGTGTCGACTAAGGTCAGGATAAACCTGTTCCTTCGTTTAGTCCTTTCTAATGGTCCTAAAATGTCGATCACAACCCGTTCGAATGGTGTTCCCACTATTGGTATTTCACCCAAAGAGATTGGGGGTGTCCGTTGCTTGGGTGGTATCCGTTGGTTTGTGGCGTTCTGTCCCATATGTCCGCTGAAGGGAAGAGAATTCCCCATTTCCAGGATTTGGCTTCTGTACTATTTCGGTTCTAGGAGCTGATTGTAACCTTGGTCAGGCTTGCCCGTTCTGTGATAAAGTACGCCATCCTTAGAAAAAATGTCCCCGTGCTGTCTGGGTTCCTTAGCCATGGGCAGTTTCCTAAATCAGGGTGCCAAAGTAGGGTCCTTTTTTGCGCTTCGTTTAGTTCCATGGGTAACAAATTAGGCGCAGGCTCCCGTTCCTTCTTGGTTTGCCCTCTTGTAGTTACTGCTGCCACAGTCGGCTCTTCCGGTTTCCCAATAAACACGTATCTCCCGCCAAGTATGACTGGGTAGATGGGGTCATCCATAACAGCCGCTTTGATCTCGCCTCTGACAAAATCAGAGTGGATCTCCACCAGTGCGATGGGAAGAGCTGTAGGTGCATTACTCTTAGAGACTCCACAAAGTTGGACGGTCTCTCCTGTCTCCTGACCGGGTTTGACCAGGTGCCTGACAACAATGCAATCAAAAGAAAGCCCCGTGTCAAATAAACAAAAAGTTTGAGAACCGTTCAATATAACAGTGCCTCGCGTAGAGGGTCTGTCTCCCTCTACAGGTTGGGAATCACTGTCAATAATTCCGCCATGCGAGACTGTTAGCAAGCATCCTATGCGTTTCGGCTCGGTGTGCTCTCTCTGATCATTAGTCCCGTGCGCAGGGGTTTTCTCTTTGTCACCTTGTCCTTTCTGACCGCGCTGCCATGTAGGACGGTCGGGTTGATCAGACTGTTTACTGTGGTTGGGGTACTTGTTTTTGTAGAACTTGGATTTTTCAGGAGGGGGGTTTTGAGGTACAGTTTCTCTGTGGTTATTCTGATTAGAAGCATGAGAAGATTGCTCTAGATTATTCTTTCGAAAATGCTGTTCTGTCGGTTTAAGTTTTATGGCCGGCAGTTCGGCCAGCGCATTTTGATAACGCTCAGACATTTCCAAGATGTCTTCAAGCTTTTCTGCACCCTGCTCAGCTAGAAATCTCCGGGTATCAGCAGACAAAGTGTTCTTTATTTGTTCTGTTATGACAAATTCCTGCAGACCTTCCTAGGTAGAGGGTAGCTGCGAGAGCTCTAGGCACTTTGTCAGATATCCCTTTAGACGAGACGAGAACTGCTGAAAAGTTTCAGAGCTCTCCTTCCTGCTGTTGCAAAACAGTTGCAAAAATATGCGCGCGTTCACTTCAAAACGCTCCAGTAACGCTTTCTTCAAGACGTCGTAATTGTCTTGTTGGCTGCTCTCCAGTTTGGCGTAAACATCATACGCAGAACTTTTTAAAGCCTGGGAAAGCTTCATATTCCAACGCGACCTCTCTAAACCGTACAGAGTTGCAATTTTCTCTAATGTTTCTAGATACGTGTCAATCTTCTCATTAGGACAGGGGAAAGATTCTAGAGCGAAAGACATAGCCGTGAGATGAGTAGATTGAGTGTTAGAAGGATCAGTTAAGGAAGAATGAGAAGATTCTCCATTGCTGGAGGTAGAGGCAGCACCACGGCTTTGGAACTCTAGAGTCTTAAGCGCCAACTCGTGCTGTCTCTGTTTCTCTTTCTCTCTTTCCTCATGCTGCATCCTGCGAATTTCCATTTCCTCATCAATCTTCTTCTGCTGTAATAGACGGTCTTCCGCTTCTTTCCTCTCCGCTGCTTTTTCCTTCTGCTCCACATCATATCTCTCAAGTTCGTCTCTGACGAAAGTTTCCGCTTCGTCGCCGTCCAGTCCCTCTTCTATTGCTTCCTGTCTGAGCATCTGCCTCAGTTTCGCCCTCTCGGCCATAATAAATCAGTGACTGAGACTACTCAAGGAAGAAAAGAAGAAAAAGAATACTCTGGTTCCTACCACTTGCAAGAAAACACCAAAACAAAAGATGATATACTTTAACCTGGGATACCTCTTCATATGATATCTTATCTAATTATCGCTGCTATTAATTGGCAATAAAGTACCTAATGCAGACGACTATGCCAATTAAATGGTAGTAAGATTTCCTCACTAAAACATAAGTTGCTACAGTGGAAACAAAATAATTTGCAAAAATTTAAGGAGAAAAAAAATCCCTTAATTTTTACGTCCACTACAAGATCACCCCTGAAGTCAGTTAGGGTAAGGGAGGCAATTAACAAGACGTAATTGTCTGAACGCACTCCTTAGCTTAGCTCAAACACCTACTTCTTCAGAACCCTGTGATTTCTAGACAATCACAAACTTTACCAGTGTTTAGTATTACAAATTCAGTAATTAACATATATTCCGACAAAATCAACCTGTAAGTCAAATGTATGTAACTAAAAATGCTGTGGAAAAAAATTATTAATTGTGTGGTCAGCACGCCCATAAACAGATCGTTGGTCTAGGGGAATAGTTATTTTTAAAGATATAAAACTCACAAGACATCACACTCTTACTCTATATCAGAATAAAGAAAATAAATCCTGCAGACGAGCTGACATTCGTATTTGCTCAGGACTAGAGTTCAATTCCCGGAAAACGAGCCACCATTCTGTCGTAGATTTTTGATAGGGGAATTAAGACTTGGGTTGGTCCCTTCTGAATAGATTAGAATGACTGATAGCCACAGTGAGAGATAATAGTAGAAATAGATTTCCATGAGTGAGATGATAGAAATCAATAGAGGCTGTTCTGAAATCGAGAATTTTTTTCTCTCTTTTAGCCTATCTTCTACAACAGATCTAGAGGAGTCAGACAGTCTATTGACTACACATATTAATATGTATATATATATATATATATATATATATATATATATATATATATATATATATATATATATATATATATATAGATCTATATATATATATATATATATATTACCATTCACGTGCACACACAGACACACACACAATTGACGACATGTAGACGCACACACGTGGGAAAACTATAACAATGATTATGTAGATATTTTGTAACGAGCTGACCCGACACACTGATTAAGTTCAAGGGAATTTTTAATTATCAGAAAATTCCATCACAACACATAAAATTACATCAAAGCATATACAAATAGTCATAAAGTCAATAAAAATGCTACAAGAATGATAGACCCACAGTATGATCCTTTCCCTCGATGTTTAGCCCACAGTCCTGTTAGAAGAAAAGTGATAGCCCCAAAGAGTCACGGATACATATGATTTAATCTAAGTCTTCCCTTTAAAGGTATGAGCAGACTTGGATACTCTGCTCTATCCTAAGGAAAAATATTTGTTAGCAACAAAACTTGCATAAAGAAATTTAAGACAGCAAGAAATACTGGGTGCAAAAATACCACAATAAAGGAATCGTTCAGTCCTGCATTCACTCGATTCAGTCATCAGGGATCCCTGTCATACATTCTTACCTAAAATCGTGCTGTTGTTCGCCGTCTGGCGCAAACTTTAGGACACTTCTCTACAGTGAATCTGTATTCTTTGGATAAAGAGAATCCCAGCTCTGCAGATACAGGTTTCTTCCACTGCTCCGGGGAGCATTCACTTCACCAGTTTATTTTAAGATTACTGTTAAGGTCACTTGAATCAGTTTGGGTAAGAAAGTTTAAACGGGCTCACAGTGTCAGAATCACGAGGTTTCCACTACTTTGAAAAAATGGCAGTTTGTAACTTCGATCAAAGGTAAAATTCGGGGTCACACCACAAGGTTTCAAAATCGTCGGAATGTTAGTTTCTTGTAATATGTTACTCGCCCCAAGGGCTGACATGTACTTGATGTTTTATCAGGAAGAAATTAATCTGGCTCGGTAGGCGCAGTTATTTCATTAAAATCTTAAAGTTCTTGTAAAGGTTAACACCAAGTCTTTAAGGAAAATGTTTTAGTTCTTCACAGATATTTCTCGTGTACTCAACGCTGGCAAAGTTGGGTCATCCCCAGTTTTCACTGTATAAAGAAAAACAACATATCAAATATTATACATACTATGTACTCCGGTTATAACTTACATTATAAACTGCAAGCGGAGAGCTTGACTTATCGTTTAAAACTTCCCGTGAAATTAGTTATATTCATAAAATCAATCATCATGAATTAGAAATACATACGTATTTCGTCAATACTCAATGATGAATCGGGCATTTATAATTTAGTAGAAATATTCACGACGGGTTATTAGTAGTTAAATTAAATTTATTTATAGCTGCATGAGTTTTAAGCTAGAAATTATAATTTATTCTGCTTTCCACTGAAACACGTCAGCTAGAGAATATAACAGACTTATAAATCAATCCTACTGCACAAAAGAAACTAATGAAATAAATCGGCGATTAACTCTTAATCACTCACAAATAATACTTCTTCTTCTTCCATCCTTAGCCATCAACCGGCAAAGCAGTATGTGGCCAGTACGCCTAGTGGCGTCTTAGGGCAACAACAAATTGATCAATCTATCGCTGTTTCCACCACGCCTAGTGGCGTCTTTGTGGAACAAAAACAGACCAAACAATCTATCATTGTTTCCGTAATCAGATTGGTTGGCAAGCAGGTGATCACCCCACTGTGCACACTTATACACAAATCACACACCCGTACACACATGCTAATATATAAAGGTTGTTGAAGGATTTGGAGTACGACCCACAAATAATACTAGATATCTAATATTTACCTCCACACAGAACTACAGATTAAATACCACGAAACTAGAATCCTTCAATATAATGGTAGTCTAGAACTCGGCAAAATGTTGCCAAGAAACTCAGAACTTTTTCAATATACAAGATATTTCCTAGCCCGAGTGATCTGTCTACTGCGAATCTTGAGTATGAATGACCATTCTAAAACTCTCTCGGGTAGATATATCTTAAACAGACAAAGGATGCACGCTATTTCGCAAACCCAAAATAGCACCGGAATCTCCCCCTCTCCTAACACTTCACATTAGCTCAGACCCTGCCATAACCTGCCAAAACACGGCTTAACGCCTCACACGACATGTGGCCGTTCTGAGCGATGCATGTCTGGCGCTTTCCACACCTCAGGCCAAGCGACTGGCCGAAGGAGCGTGGTGTCAGGTGAAAATGTAGACGATATGTCTCACTAGATGGCCGTTTCACACCTCGCCTAGAACTTTAGCCGAAGAAACTCGCGTGACAGATGAAAATGTAGACAATTGTCTGCATCTATGTCTGGCGAAACGAATTATCAAACATTCCGTCTCTGCAGCGACTGACATCTGATGTAATAACATGTGTTACCAGTAAGAGAAAAGAAACAGATAAACGTCAGAATGGGAAAGTGAATTTTGTCGCAAACGAACGAATGCGATAAAACATGAAAAGGATGAAAGAGCGATAATAAAGTAGAGGACACGGGTAGAAAAGAAAGAATATTGAAAATTTATTGATCATAAATGTCTATGCGACAATACTGTAGCTGTATTATTAAGAAATAACAAAAATCTAGTAGTCATTATAATTTCTTTTAAAAGCAAAAAAAAAAAAAAAAAATGTTGATAATATATAAAATAGTGATTTTCAAATAATCGACATCTAAATTTTAATATATGACTGGCTGAAAACTGCAATGACTTGATGACATTAGAAACAGATTTATTAGTGTCCTCTGGCCTCTATGAAGACAACCAGGATTATTTCATTGTTTCAGTTGTTGATGTTTTCTATTTTGAGATAGGTGATGAATCGTGGTGATCTTCTAATTAAAGATTATAAAAAGACAAAGTTGTTTTACGTGAAATATTTTGAGAACGTTTTCTATGACGTTTAGAGTAGTGTTGTTTACATATTTTGTGAATGATTTGTGATGGTAGTAATGATGTATAAATCAATTTAGATAACAGCGGGGTTAGTCAGAGATTCTGGGTGATCGAGGCTGCATTCGCCTCTCCAGATTGGCGGGAATTAAGATCTAACCGCATAGTCCTATACATCACCGAAACATAATACGTAAGAGCTACTGGCACAATGGGTTTGTCCGGAGTGCAGTGATGCCGATTCCGTTAAACAATAACAATAACAGTTTGTTATATTGTCATGTATTGTCATGTATTGTCATATATTGTCATGTATTGTCATGTATTGTCATATATTGTCATGTATTGATTGCTGAATATTTCTTATGTGTTTGTGTTCAATTATGTTTGAAGCAGAGCACCTCGGAGTCTATAGTGGTGGTTTTGTTTAATTCTTTCTGTAGTATGATGATGCGAGGTCCGGTTTTATTGGTTTAATTTATTGAGTTTGTAGCTTGCTTTATTAACTTATTTTGCTTCTTTCGTATTCTCTGTAAATCTTGGGTGCCAATATTTATGCCCTCTTGCGTATTTTACTTTGTAATACGCGTATTTTCCAGTATTGTTTTACGTTGTCAGTTGGCTTATCGTTAGCGTAGGCATAATTACGGTGCGTCATATTCTTTATTTCTTTATTTTATTTTTAAACTCTGCAGCGAAGGCCACGTATTTTAATTTCTACGGATAGAAGTACGCAAAAATTACTTTTTAGCCTCAAAACGTTGCAATATTAACTTTGTTCAAAATCCATAAAATGGCTAAGAGTTTCGCCTGCCATCTCGAATTCTAGAGGTACCGGGTTCGATTCTCAGTTGAGGGAGTATAATTTATGGAAATTTCTTTTTCAGATCCAGTGGTCGAGATGATGTCATATTCCCCCCTCCCATGGTCTCCTGGGTAGTGAGATCGAAGGGCGAAAAAATAGGAGGTCCCGTATGCAAGTTGCGCACGTTAAAAATCCCACGGCAATTGGAAATCGTAAAGAGTATCATGCCGCTGCACTGACAACATTTTAAAATTAGAAACCTACCCACCACAGACATATTTATAGAATGTGTTATTCCTATATACACAGATTTGGATTCTCGCCGGTGCTGCGGAGTTCGTGCATTGTGCTGAGATCCTTATTGTTTGATCCAAGAGAGAAAATCGGAGCAATGATGCAGCTTTCCGTGTGCAATTAAGATAGTCCTTCAAACCAAACTATACCATAAAATGACTTCCAAGCAAGATCCTCTGTCTTTTAAATCTGCTGTAAGGTTAAGACTGTATGAGAGCTGTGTACTTTCTGTGCTTCTCGATGGTGCGGAATGCTGGAGAGTAACAGAGAAGGAAATGTCGAAATTGTCCTCCTTCCACACAATCTGCCTAAGGAAAATTATCTGAATCTTTTGGCCGAATACCTTCAGCAACCAAGAACTACTTATTCGTAGTAACCAGGAGCATATGCACACCATCATAGCTGGCAGACGCTGGAGTTAGGTTGGCCACGTCCTCAGAAGGGACCCTGTTACCATCACAAGAACAGCTTTGCTATGGACCCCCGAGGGAAAGCGAAAAAGAGGCCGACCAAAAACAACTGTGGAGAACTGTGGAAGCCGAGATGCAAGGAATGAACCAGAGTTGGGGGCACTGTACGAAGAATGGCCGCCGACCGAACAAAGTGGAATCAATTTGTTGCTGCCCTACAAGACGCCACTAGGCGTGATGGCCACTGACTGCTTTGACGGTTGGCGGCTATGAATCAAAGAAGAAGAAGACGTAAGGTTAACATTTTGACTTTAATTCTTCGTCCGTCAATTTGTTAACGTGTATAATTGCACGTTCTCTCCCACATAATGTAATTATGTATAAATGAATAAAGTCTTGTTATTGTCTTGCTTTTTTAAAAATACGTTTGTGAAATATTTACTTTTTTGGAACCCTGTGGTTATTTGGACAGCTCTTCACAAACAAAGAGTTAACAGTAAAACTGTAGTTTGTGTTTGTGATTTTTTTTTTTTTTTTTGTAGAGGAATTTCGTACACACCATAAACTTACGGGAACAGTATAATTACTTTAATACATCTGTTGTTGGTACTTTTCAAGATTAAAAATTTTTTTATTATTGTTGTCAATAATTTTATTCTCAACGGATGCATAATAAAATTGTATGCATATAACATACAATTGACAATTAATCATTAATCTATGAATGGATAGATCCGTAGATGAAAAAGGGATAAAACATACCAAATAATGCTAACACAACTGTTGTGCAGTGTTCTAGCTTTGGTTCATTCTTTATATCTCGGCCTGCACAGTTCTCCGCCAAGTTATTTTTGGTCGGCCTCTTTCGCTTTCCTTCAGAGGTTCATAGCATAGATATTTTTGTGATGGTATCATGGTCCCTTTTGTGGACGTGGCCAACTAAACTCCAGCGTCTCCCAGCTATGTGTGTGTCGTAGATTTTTTGATAGGGGAATTAAGACATAGATTGGTCCCTTCTAAATAGATTAGAACAGGTGATAGTTCAGTGAGAGGTAACGTAAAGAAAATAGATTTTCACGAGTGAGATGGTGGAAACTAGTTAGACTCTGTCCCTGAAATCGAGAAGCTTCTCTCTTTCAGCCTATGTCTATAACAGAACTTAGTACACACACACACATAAGTGACGACAGTTAGACGCACAGACGTGAAAACTACATCAATTGATTATGGATCTTTTGGACAAGCTGACCGACACACGTTATAAGGTTTATGTAAATTTTATTTATCATAAAGAACTTTACAACAACACTATCATGTGAATATCAAATCAAATATAAATGAACATAAGTTAATGAATTAATTAAAGAGTTAGACTCATAGGTCTAATCCTCCCACCCTCTGTTGAGACACAAGAATCCCGTTAGAAGACAGTTATTAACCCTCAAAGCGTCAAGATTGATACACTATGGTCTAGGATTTCCCTCTACAGTTAAGAACAGAGTTGATACATTAATCTATTCTAAGAGGAAAACAGCATTACAAAAAAAAAAAAACTTGCAAAAAGAAATACAAATTTAGTACATGGGTTATAAACTGAAAGAATTATTCATCCTGCATTCTCTCGCTCTGACAACCTTTGGTCACCAAGCAGTCTCTCTCTTACCTAAATAGGTTCCTTTCACAACATCTGGAACAATTGTTAAGGTACACCCAGACCATCCAATGTTGGTGTTCTTGGCAAATCAAGCCCCATTTTCTCCAAAGACTAATTAATCAAAAAATGTTGGGAAACGCTTGGTTCATGCTAACAGTAGGATGCTGATAAATGTCACTTCAATTTTTGTCCAGGTCGTAGAATAATTAAGAGGTCTAACGTTCACAGTGTACAGTAGGCTTGGAATCTTCAATCGTTAAATCGAGTGTCAGGTAAATAAAATCTGTTCAGGATCAATCTTCTTCACAACACAGCGGTCGTTATTTATGTAATGTCAATCGTGATTTTGTCACTTCAACTGGCTGAAGGTATATGCACTTGGAAAATAAGTCTGGATGTTTATGAATCCAGTTACAAGTTATTCTTAATATTTCTTAGGTTTGGGACTTTGTCTCTTACTGGGTGTAAAACACGAGACCAGACAAGTCACTTTGGAAAAACCCGATATTATATCAGAATGTTCTTTGATAACTTATTCTAAGTGTCATATAGAATGGAAGCCGCTGGCAAATTTTCATAGGGTTTGACCCAAATACTGTATAAAATAGAAAAGATACAAATACTTAACATACTATATTTATACACAATCCTATCCTTACCCCGCGTAAAATATAATATATTCACCCACTTCGGTTATTTAACTATAAATTATAACTACGAGCTTAAAGCTTGTCTTATCGTTTGAAAACTTCCGAGAAATAAATTTTAGTCATTTAAAAAAACCCAGTCATTATGAATTAGAAATAAATACATATTTTGTCAATAGTCATTATGAATCGCAATTACTTAGTGAGTTAAAAATATTCTCTGACTGGTTACTAGCAGAAATTAAATTTTAAGTTATAGCTGGTATCCATTGTAACACAGGAAACTTAGAGTATAAAAATGACGATTAAACTAGTAAATCACTCTGCATAAAATTCTTAGAGATATATAATCGACGATTTACCACTTAATCACTCAAAACTACTAGTCTAGTATATTTACCTTCACACAACTACTTCTAGACTATTCTCCAACGATAAACTAAGAAACGTCACTTAATACAAAGGATTTCTAGAAATCGCCGCTAGACGTCTTAAAAAGCTGAGGAGCACTGAGTAACTTTTAGTTAGAATACTCTGGTATATATACATCTGGAATCAAAGGGAAAGACTCTTGCCAGATGTTCACACCCACGGTGGATTTACGGTCGGATCTTTAAATCAAAGATCTACTCACATTAACGCCGAAAAACCAGAACTCCACGTTCTCGCTAAAATCAGGCAAATACGTAACTGACAAGACCGTGTTTAATTACTTTATTACTTGCAGACGTGGTCATCGAGCAAAGCTCGTCTTTGATCTGGCGATACGCCGTGTTTAATTACTTCACTAGCGAACAGTTTTACAAGGGAAGTAATAAAAGTTGTCTACCATTTAGTTCCAAAGTTATCTGCTCTTAGTACTAAAAGTAATTCCCCTTCTGATCTCTGTCTAATCTCTTACAACGATTTTCCAGTCGTTGCCGAAAAATCTCCAGGTAACGTAGCTAATTAAGTCTGCTGGTGATCTACATCAAAGGAATATAGCGACCAGCATTAAATGCGTGCTAAATGAGAAAGAGAGACAGATCTATTTAGAGTAATAGGAGATTTAAGTTAACCCAACAGGCGTCGGTGAAGACAGGTAAAAAAAATGAAGATAAAGAAAATAGATATATGAAATCAATTTTCATAATCTGCCACAGTGTGCATGTCCTCTTGGTTGCTTCGAGTAAGCAGTTCTTGTTTGGTGATGTATTCAGCCAAAAGATTCATATAATTTTCCCTAGGCAGATTGTGTGAAAAGAGGAGAATTTCGACATTTCCTTCTCTGTTACTCTCCAGCATTCCGCACCAGAGAGAAGCACATAAAGTATACAGCTCTCATATAATCTTAATTCTGTGTTTGTGCTGTAGAGGACTTCCAGATGTTGTTTAGACTAGCAAAGGATGTTGTTGCTTTATTTATTCTGTTGTTGATATCATTGCTTGTTCTGCCGTCTGGTGTTACTATGCATCCTAAGTATGTAATGTGTCTGTCTGTTCTAACGTCTGGTTTGTTATTGTAATGGGTTCAGATTTGCACACATTGAGTGTCATGACTTCTGTCTTCTTTAGATTGATGTTCAGACCCACCTACTGGCTGTATTTATTCAGTCTATCTGTTTTTCCTTGGATCTGTTGATGTGAATGTGCGAGTAGTGCAATGGCATCTGCATATTCTAGATCTTCCAATGTAGAAAACGGTGTCCATCTTATCCCTCTTGGACTCAGAACCAGTGGTGCTAATGATGTCCCCCCCCCCCCCCCCCCCCCGCCCAACGTGGTCTTCTGGGTAGTGAGACCGGATGCCTAGCCTTCTCGGATAAGGGCAAAAAAAAAGGAAGTCACGTGTGTCAGTTGTGCACGTTAAACATCCCAAAATGTTAAAGTAGGAAATCGTAAAGAGTAGGCCAATCAGGCAAAATTTAAAAATTAGAAACCTACCCACCACAAAAATATTTATAGAATGTGTTATTCTTATATACACAGATTGGGATTCTTGCCGGTGCTACGAAGTTCGTGAACTGCGCTGAGATCCTCCTTGTGTGATCTAAGGGAGGAGATCGGAGCACTAATGGCGTTGTCCATGTGCAAAAAAGATAGTCCTTAAAACTAAACCTCTTGGACTGTCCTCTGTTATCTGGTGCATCACAATATAAAATATATATATATATATATATATATATATATATATATATATATATATATATATATATATATATATATATATATATATATATATATATATATATATATATATATATATATATATATATATATATATATATATATATATACACTATAGTCACTCCCCCGAGTCACTACGTAGAGCTGTTTGGCCTTTTCCGCTTTCACCTGGTATTACTCTGTTGCGCAGAGCAAAGTTATCTGGGGGAAAAGTCACGAATAAACTAGCATGATTTCGCGTTATGGTGATTTTATTCCCTACTAATCAACCACGTATGATCAAATTCGGTATTACAGACTAGTGTTGTAACAGAAGCGATTGTAGTTCTTTCCACCACCTTCCAATTAAACAGTTTAATCTTCTTGTTCTCGCTCACAGCATTGATTTTTCAATGAATCAACCATCACCTAATATTAGTGTTACATTTCTCACGAACATTAATGTCTACAACTGTTTTTGACATCCGTTTGAGTAATTAGTCAAAACGTCTTCACAAAATGTCCATCATCATGGGAAAGTGTGTGGTGATGTCATCTTGTCTATTACGCCGTGCAGATTCCTGAAAATGCATCAAAACATTACACAAATTCATGACTTGAAAATACATCACAACGTTACATCAAGTTTTACACTGAGGAAACCTGTTGATAGTATTATTAGGAAGTCTGTGTTCTGGAAACCCCAGTATAAGAGAGATAGGGGAAGACAACAGAACATATGAAGAGCGCTGGAGACAGATGAAGGAGATGATGCAGACATGAAAAGATCATGAGCTTATGGCACTGAATAGAACGACCTGGCATAAGTTTATTGAAGGTTTATGCTCTCTCGCAAGCTCAAGTTTGATAATGCCGATAACAGAAATTCACGAGAGACCTGAACAGGCATCACCAAGTTACAGAAATTCAAAAGTGACATGAAAATATATCATAATGTTAGAGAAGTTCATGAGTTACTTGAAACGACATAACAAAATTACAGATATTCATGAGTAAATTAGTAACATTACAAATAACAAAATTTAATAATCACTTTAGGTTTTAAAAGTTGGAAAATAATGTGAACAATTATGGATCAAGAAAAGTTATCATCATAGTCTTTAGGGAATGTGAGATGTTACAAGAATTTCAAAAGGCAGGATAGATTTGAACTTAGCTGCCAATGACGATTCTGCTTCTTCTTATGTGTTGGTTCTTTTCACTCTGCTGACGCTCGTCTCTGATCAAGGTTGTCGGGGGTAGCTCGTTTCCCAGAAATGTCAAGGAGAGTCTACCACCTGGGTCCTTCGTCTTACAGCTTAGGCAACGGTTCCCTTCTTGTTTCAGAGATTGTACTTTCTGCTGGTACTACCAATAACTATGGTAAAAGAATAGAACGAAACGCTCTTCTGAGTATGGCGTTTTCCACCCCATAGTTATGGGTTTCTATCTTCCCATACCACCATCTCAGTTACTCAGACTTTACCCTATATGAGAATTGAATTTAATCTCTCGGGATAAAACTTTCTTTACATTTAAATAGAATAGCTTTCATAGTTACTTTATATTTAAATGAAAAGGTTAACAATACAGATAGAGTCTGTTTACATATACATCTCCACTGATTGAAAAGTGTTCACAATATAAATTGAATATGTTTTCATTTATGTTTAACACTGATTTAAAGCTTGAAAACTTACATTAACTTTAAAATGAATATTTTCACATAGACATTTACACTGGTTTACAGCTTGAAAACTTACATTAATTTTAAAGTGACTATGTTTATAGGTTCATAACTTACATTAATTTTAAAGTGACTATGTTTATAGGGACATTTATACTGCTTTGAAAATGTAAGTAGTATGCATAGAATGTTCATCAATTCTTTCATTTACCCTCCCTGCTCCATAGGGAACCTGGAACTACTTTATGCTTTTAGTTCTCTTTACGAAACTATCAATAAAGCAATCACCAGCTCGTGCAGTGGTGGTTCATGAATCGTCATTCTATCCGCTGAGGTTGCCAGCCTCAAATGACTTTGCCATCCAATAGCGAGTTTTACATATTAAACTTCACATCGTAATATATACATACATACATACACACACACACACACACACACACACATATATATATATATGTGTGTGTGTGTGTGTTAGCTCACATGTTAGTAGTAAAATATGAAATATAAATCGCAACTGACGCCAATCCTGACTCACGGACTTTTTGCACAGACGAATAAAAGAGACTTGAATCGGCCTCTTACACGCATCTGGGGTGTCGTTAATTTAATAAGTTCCTTCTCTGACTTCGTGTGTGGTCATTTAGTTTCCTCAGTCCCGGTTTCCTTATTTAAAATGTTAGAGATTTCCTTGGGCTATATTGTAAGTCCTGATAAATACTCAAATAGAAGATGTCCGGTATTTTTAGAAGGAATTTTGAATTCTAATTCTTCAGTGCAGCAGTCTGGTGTCTTGGCGAGCGATTTCGCAAGTGAAATATCTTGAGAAAATGATCAGATTATATTCCCTGCCTTCCCACGCTTTCGTTTGACATGGAGTTAAATAAACGCTCCAATTATATTCAAACAGGTTGGGTTATGCGGTAATTTCAAAATATTCCAACATCTGACAATTTTGAACGTAAGGCAGAGGTTAGCTCTCCCATATATGATAATAAGATGTCCAATGCCCTTGTGTACAGACTTACAAACCCATCGGTAACGCATATGACCATGTATTCGAGATGTAGCAATCTTACTTTTATCTAAAGTAATCTTGTTATCCATGTCTGTCTGTACGTTGTCTCCCCTTTTCCAAGCTTTGGTGATGCGTGCACCTATGTCTTATTGGTGATTAAGCCGATAGCGCTGGCCGATGTATGTGTTAATCTGCCATGCCTATAGCGAACACATCTGGGCAGCGCCAAGCAAATGTGATTATTATCACCTAGAGGGAGTGTCGAATGATTTGATAAAATCAAGTATGTGCTTCTTAGCAGAAAAATAACGAAGAAAGAAAAAAATTAAATGTGCGACAATTGAGAGCAAATAATAAAAATCAGTACTACAAATGTACCGATACTGCCTGAGGGAAACAAAGATCGATAAGGGCCGCCCCGTTTTGTCACAGGAAAAACATTTTTTAATACAGCCTAAAATGTTAATAGTTAATTTACTTTAACTAATAATAATAATAACAATAATAATAATAAATATTTAAAAAGGCATGACATTGTCAACAAACAAAAACAAATGGAAACATAAACTCCTACCGCCATTATTAAAAAAAAAGTTAAAATCAATTTTAAAACATTACTAGAAGCCTTGCAGATTATTTGTATTTTACCATTTCTACGTTCCAACAGAAAAATTTATACAAGTTCGGTTAAACAGAAGGTTACTATCTGTTAGGTAGATATGTCTTGGTTCGATCCCCAGTTGAGGTGGAATTTTTTAGACCGCAAACGGCTCCGGGGTCGACCCAGCCTCATGAATTGGGTACCAGAACAACTCTGAGAAGGTTAAGGCAGCCGGCGTGATGCTGACCACATTACCCCTTGTGTGCCGATGGTTAAGAAAATACGGGCCTAACACCATATTCCCAATATGCCTCAATAGGCATGTAAATGGATCCTTTACCTCTACCTTACGTACTTGCATTCCAACAGAACAATTTAAACATGTTCGGTTAAACAGAAGGTTTAATCTGTTTGGTAGATATGTTAAGAACAAACAGAATTTATTTATATAACTAGCGGACTTGAACTACATTGCATCATGTGCGGCCTTTAGTATCTGTTTCAAGATTCAACAAAGACTTAATTTTTATCACTTTTTTTATATAATAACTTTAACCTAGTCTTTGCTGCTCTGTCGGTGCTGAAAACTTTTAAAGAAGCATATACTGATGAATGTAACACCTAGCATTTGCTTGGTCAAATAAACTTTCAACGAACGGGAGGAAAAGGGGGAAGGGGGGGGGGGGGGTAGCCTAGTGTGTGTTACTGTGGGTATCTGATGAGACTAATAAAGAATACGACTAATGCTCCCTCGGGCATGTCGTTGTGGCGTGCTTGTCTCCCCTGTTTTGTAGCTGTGGTCAAACTTAGAGCATAACAATGAGGGTCTTCAAAGGTGTTAGCCTCCGCTCAAGATTATTCTTGGCAGAGGTAGAAATAGAAGAAGGATGCTTCTATTTCAGGGAAGCTCACCGGAATTTTAAGAACTCAAGCATAACAACTGAGATCATCAAAGCTGTCATGAACCTTTTACCTTCCCGCTCTTCCGTGAGTAAAAAAGAAATTTGCCCTTATTTTCTGAGCCCCCAACTGATGTGATTCAATAAAAAAAATCACTTTAACTCTTTCAGTCCCAAGCAAAAAGGTGGGTTTGGCCCAAACAAAAATGGCCATACCAGTATGTTTTTATTGTTTTTGTTTGGAAATAATTTTTTTTAAATGTTCATATTCATAAATAACAAAAGTCCATAATGGATGGCTATACTTTAAGAAGATAGCGTTTTTGAGTTGTCAAAATTAGAAAACAGCCATAGAAAGAATCAAGAGATACGAAAGCCAGTATACTGGCTCTTGGGCCAAATGGGTCTAGCGGGAAGTACAGTATACTGGCTCTTGGGGCTTAAAGAGTTAATAGCTCTGTATGTTTATGTATTTAAAATAACTGAGTTATACGGTGCAGTTCATTCAATAATGATTAAATCAACTACCAATTTGTATTTACAGATAACAAGTTTGATAATTAACTATGGTTAACAAAGTTAAAAAAGAGTGGTGTATGAAAAGAAAATGAAACACTGATGTTTTCATCACTGGTAATGACTTAACAATGGATGGCGTTAAAAAAAATTCATTTCCTTGGCCTGACTGTAATACTTAACTAGTCAGGGTTTGACGATGATTTGTTGTTGGTGTTGGGTTTCATCACTTTTGGTTCCCATGGGTGCTGTTCCGTCAATCGTCAAATTCTGTAGCCGTAGCACATCCATGGCGGTCATGCTGGAGGTAACCACTCCAATTGTCAAGGCAAGGGTTTTCAAGACTTGTCTGATTTAGGCGTCTAACGTAGACTCCTAGCAACCTGAACCACAGACTTGTACCATAAACTTGCACTACAAACTAAGAGCAAATTAACATTTCTTCTAAGTATAGGGTCTCCTGGCATAAGAATAGGCGTCCTCAGCTTCCATTCCACCAATTCATCTTCCTCAGACATGTTATCTTCCCTGAGCATTGATGTTTAACACAGGGAGTGCGTGTAGATAGTGGAAAACGACAATTGCATTATTTAAACATGTTTGAATATACACATAAACTTATGAAAATGTTAATTTAATAAATAAATACACTAAGATGTCATCATCTACACCCTGATCCCCATGGAACCTGGGGCTACCTCTGCTTTTAGGTTCCTTGTGAGGAAACTAGCATGAAACAGTCACCAGGTCTTGAAGTGATGGTTCATAAATCCAATCATTTTATACGCTATGGTTGCCAACCTCGTAGAAACCACAAGAAATGTATACATATTAAATGCAAAAATATAAAATCATAAAATATACATATTACAGCTTGCCCCGATTATTGGGAAAGAAGCTACAGACTTTGTGTACAGGGAAACTTCCGAATAGTTTCGGGTCACTGTTTTTAAGAGGCCGTTTTATTAATATAATAATAATCCCACTGTTATTCTGTAAGTAGCTTCCAAGGATTCGTGGTTTCCAGTACTATAATCGAGTTTTCTTTCTGTCTAATATCAGAAGATCCTCTAATACAGTATTTCTCAACCTTTTTATGTTCACGGCACACTGTTCAATTTTCTAAACATTTGCGGCACACCTATCTGACCCCGCACCTGAATAAAAAATTACAGTGATATATACTAAATTAAATACACTAATTTATGGGTACCTTAGAATAAAGAAAACTCTCAATTTGATTTTTTTAAACTATTTAAAATAATTTTGAAGTATATCTACTTTTGTTCAAAACAGTTAATGGCTCCAATGATTATTGAATGAATTCAAGCTGTAAGATCGGTTTTATATTACACGATCACTAAAAATATACTTCATGTAGTAAATTTACACAATTTTTGCGGCACACTTTGATAGGCGCGACGGCACACTAATGTGCCGCGGCACACCGCTTGAGAACCTCTGCTCTAATACTTGGTCCTGTGCTGAAGTTGGAATATTTTTTGTATTCGTTATCCTGGCAGTCTGAAATGTCTTCTTTGACGAGATGGAAATGCAGTGAAGTAGTTGAAAAAAAGCTCCAATCAGAGTGGTTAATTTTAGCACTTCTATGCCAATCCAACATCGAATTAGTATCTGATATTCGTGAAGGTCCTTTTTCCCTACCACCCTCATCTTTAGAACATTCTGTATGACAAACAAGCTATTTTCTTGTACGTGTGATTTACAAATATATCTGCCTGTCTTTCATAACCATGTAAGATCTTGCTTCTTCCGTTTCGCCTGTTATGTTAACAAACTCCCTAATTTACAGATCGAACATTACAATCTCTTCCAAGATCTCGTATTATTTCCTTGTAATCGTTTGTCACAGCAAAGTCCGTTTCCTGGAAGTAATACATCACTGTCCGTGTTTGAATCTTCAGCAAGATGGTCATTTCCAACATCTCATTGAGATCTGCCGTGTATTTTATCATGTCATGTTTAGGAGCTCGCACCTTTTTATGCGGCAGCCAGGTAGCGTGTAACATACCAGACAAGAAGTCGGAGTTAACAACAGCAATGTTGTTCCGTGTAGACTCTTACTCCGTCTGGAGCTAGCGATAAGCGAAAAATCATTTTGGCAAGTTTGCTCTGCACAAACAGAAGTCAATGTTGCCTCGTACACTTCAAGTAAAAAGAGTTTAACGAAAAATAGCGATGAACACCAGAGAGCCGAATTTGGTAACCTCGGATTCTACCCCGAACTCGTCGCAAGAAGGACAAAATGCCCTAAGTTACTCAACCAGTAGGAGAGATTCTTCTTCTTCCTCTTTCTTTGGTCCTAGGCCACTGACTCACAAAGCAATCAGTGACCATCACGCCTAGTGGCGTCTTGTAGGGCAGCAACAAACTATTCTCCACTTTGCATTGTCGGTAACCACCCTTCGTGTGGTACTCCAGATATGATTCATGCTTTGCATCTCCCTTTCCACAGTTCTCCGTTTCTCCACCAGGTTTCTATTGGCCGGCCTCTTTTTCACTTTCCTTTTGGAGTCCATAGCGTGGCAGTCCTGGAGATGGTGTCAGAGTCTCTTCTGAGGATGTGGCCAAACCAATTTTAGCGTCCAGAAGCTCTGAAGGTGCGCAAGTCTTCTTGGTGGCTCCGAGTTAGTAAATCTTGGTTGGTGATGGTGTTTGGCTAGAAAATTCGAAGAATTTTCCTTAGGCAGGTTGTGTGGAAAGATGATAGGTTGAACATGTCTGTTTCTGATACTCTACAGTATTCTGCAGTGACTGTGTCACTTAATTGGTTTTTCGCCTTTTGTCATTCTCTTTCTTCCTCTCTCTGTGCAATTATCCATTTATTTCTTCACTTTGCTCACTTAAACCTGCCCCATCGCCGCGCTTTAGATTTCTTGATATCTGTTAGTGTTTTTTCACGGCTATTTGACAAATCCTTAAGGATTAATTGTAATCGCTTAAGTTGTTAAGCCAGATTGACTTCCTAAGGTAACGATGAAAACGAGCGTCTAGGCGCATTGTTCTCTACATACGCGTTTAGACACTTGGGCGGATAATACAAAAGGAAGACCAGATGTTGTCCTGGAAAATATCTGGATGTAGCGATGTTACAGCTTATCCTTCGGGGGACCAAGAAAGTACAGGTGATAATTGCTTAATCCCTTCCGTCCAGACATTGTCTGTGTAATTATTACAGAGAAACCCATCTGGGTAGACAAATTAGCGAGAACACTATCTGCAGGCGAGGTTACAAATAGTAACTGATGAGTGACGGAAGGAGTCGGGCCATATATGGGAGATGAGGTCATGTTTTTATATTTTAAAATGCTATTTTAAACCACGCGGGGGAAAGTAAATAACTGACAACCCCGACCCACTACATTCTGCCCATGGACTGGATCACGTGAGAGTCAGAAATAAACATTTATTCTGATAGGACGTTTTGTCGGAAACGCCAGGTGGAAGCGTGGGCAGGAAAACTGCAATATAACCTTGAAAATTCGAGGCGAAAATACAAAGGGCTGGTGATTGCTTCTTGCTAGTTCTCAAAGGGAACCAAAAGCAGAGGTAAACCCAGACTCCGAGTGGGGCAGGGAGGGATGATGTTATATACTTAAACATGTTCACCCAGGCATAAGCCATTGCATTCGCCGCTGTCTAGTCGTAATTTTAAAATTAAATTAACTAAAAGAATGGTTATTTTTCATCATTTCCCCTGAGTTATATGACTACGCTCAGGGAGATTTTTAAAAATCAGAGAAATGAATCGGCAGACAGACAGCGGGAAAGGCGCCTGATTAATATCTGGAAAGATAAAACTTAACAGAGGTTTTGTTCTTTTATTTCCTCCACAGTTTGTGGTACGAATCGAAGAGACCATTTGATGTACTACTATACGATACAAGTTGTACTACTATACTGTGATTCGAAGCTTGTGATCGACAATGAAAACTTACGTTCCGCGGGTTGTGAAGATACTGTACCTGCCTTCACCAGAAGATGTTACCTCTTGAACTGATTGGGAGACGTGCCATTGCCACAGAGACGAATTGACGGAAACAGCAGCATCAGCACTTCAGCGTTTTGGCAGCTAAGTGACATTTCTAGCTGGCCAACTAATAAAAAACGTTGTTTTTCTTTTCAACATTAAGCTTCTAAATCTGACATCTTTTCTATGAAGACACCTACAATTTATTAATCACCACCTCCTATTTATTTACATTTGTTCAAAAGTAATTGATCATTAAATTTGTTATATGTAGTTTTATAAATTCATAGTTGATTTAGTAATTACAGAGTGCACACGTATGAATCAGTATCTTCAATCTATATCTCTATAGAGCCAATAAGAAGAATTTCACTGTTAATTCAGTTGGGGGCTTGTACGAGCTAAATTAAATTATATAACACCTCTTCACAAAAGGTGGTGAGCAGATAAAAGTTAACATTGCTAAGATATATTCATCATTGTTCTTGACTTCTGAAATATCATGTGAAAATTCCCTCAAGGTAGATGCATCATCATCCTTCTATCTGCATCTCTGCCAAGAGTAATCTTGTGCGAAGGTAGATACCTTTGAAGACCCACATTAGATAATTTAGGTTTTGGCCATTGTTGGACCATCGCTGCGGATCAAGGGGAGGCAACCCGTGACTGATTGTCATGCATATATTATAACTGTTAAAATTTTCTTGTTGGCTGGTGGATATACCTTGTACATTACAGTGGAGATTGTAGAAAGTCCAACATTGAGATCCCATTCCAAAATATAGGTCAGATGTGAAAGCGACTGCTTTTCAAATTGACAATCAACTCTCCTAATGTGGGCATTGTCAGTTACTTCTCCGTTTTTCCATATGGTCGCTCAGTTAAGATCACGGGACCACCATCATAGCTATCACCAATAGAGGAAACCTGCACTAAAGCACTTGCTGTAAGAATGGTTACCTGCAGGCCATTTATTGTACATGACGAAAATATCTATCTTTGACGATATCTCTGGATGGAGCATTGTCTCCTTTCGCATTTCTGAACCATACCAGTCACGGTTTGTGGATTAGCGGCAGAAAAACAAAACTATTGTCCGTATTTTACCAATTATTTCGCCAGATGTTTTAGTTTTCACGCAACTTCCCCAGTACTCTCATCATCGGCCATACTTAACTTTTTATTATGATTGGATATAATAAACGTATACAGTTATATTTGGTTTATAATGTAGAATGCTTTTAAATTAATGATTACCATGTGGGAATGAAAGGACACAGTATGCAAGATGAGAGAGAGAGAGAAAGAGGGAGAGAGAGAGAGAGAGAGAGAGAGAGAGAGAGAGAGAGAGAGAGAGAGAGAGAGAGAGAGAGAGAGAGAGGAAGGGCAGGTCGTTAGACTGATCTGGGCGCCCAAATCTTAACCCTTATGAAAATAAAGTTCGTTCGTGCGTTCGTTGGTTTCCTCGTCATTTTTGACGGGCTTCTACTAGTGTTAAATTAAACGATTTCTGAAATCGTCATAACAATCAGCATCAAAATAATTTGCCTTTTCACTCATTTTACGGATTATAGAGCCACCCCTACTTCTAGTTTCCTTGCAGGCAGCCGACACCTAAGCAGTCACATGTGGTTTCTGTTGCAATTTGCTTCATATGATGAGGTTGCCAGCCCAATGCACAACCTCATATTAGTCTGATTGTACAAACACGCTTGAGGGTGAAGCTGTCCAATTTTTTTCTGTCTCTTCAGAGATTACCAGGAGCTACAATGAGCACTACTCTTCTAAACACTCGTGTTATCTGTAAGGAAGACAAGCTGACCTTTCTCTCCTAGTGGCATCTCGATGAACAATCTCAGCCCCTTGCAAGTCAAACCCGCGGAACATGGACATTCAAAGTTCACACCTTGTTCTCTGCCGATATTCACCAAACAGGCTGAAAGGTAATATATTTTTAAATAATTGTTCATTTATAGTTACTACTAGACATATATTTCTATCTGTCATATCTGTCTTGCTCACTATGTTTTGTTTTATACTATTATTTCTCTAGTTTTTACATAAAAACGATGATTAATAATTCACTGCCTATTTTCAAATGGCCCCGTCCTCAGAAGGGACCCTGATGCAATTACAAGAACAGCTATGCTATGGACCCCCGAAGGAAAGCGAAAGAGAGGCTGACCAAAAACGTGGAGAAATGTGGAGGCAGAGATGCAAAGAATGAACTAGAGTTGGAGCACTGTACGAAGGTTTGCTGCCGACCGAACAAAGTGGAAGCAATTTGTTGCTGCCCTACAAGACACAACAAGGCGTGATAGCCACTGACTGCTTTGACAGTCTGCGGCTAAGGAAGGATAGATAGTGTGGTGAAGTGGGATGTTATAAATATTTATATGGGACTTAGTGTACTGACTGAGATCAGCTGTGAAGGTATCTATATCTATTAAGAGTAGTGTATTATAGATAACCTTACTTGCTACCACATATCTATATATCTCAGTCAGAATTATTCTGGAATAGTGTGATGACTACGTTATGTGTCTAGGGTATGTGTATGATGAAGTGTAAGTCACAACAACAGACAGATAAACAATTTAATTTAATCCACTACTCTTGACAACACTGTGACACTCATATACATATAACACTCTATGAGAATATCTTAAGGAGTCACTGATAACTTTTCAAATAACAATATGTATTCATGGTTATCATAAAGGTATATGTGTCCTGATTCAAATACAAAGGAACCAGGAATCACAATCAATTTTAGTTACAAGTATATGTACAGACATTATCAATATGAATATTGTAGTGACATATATTATTAAAATATCCTATGTGTGTCAGTTGTGTAGTGGTAATATGAGGTAATACTGGTTTTGTTTTGTTCAAGCTCTGTTGGTATTTGTCATCATGACTTCAATAGTTTGTCTTTTGGGACTAGTATTGGAGATGTTCTCAGTTCCTGATATTAAGACAATTAAATTCCCCTCTGAATGTTATTTTTATAAAGTCATTTCAAGATGAGGGGACATAATGTTGAGCTCAGCTGGCCAAATCAGCTTATCTGGCGTGATGGCGGCAGGGAAGGACTCCTCTGCTCGAATTCTCCTCTGGGCTCTGGAGACACCTCACTGATAGCTAAAAAGACCAAGGAGTATGCTGTCCGACTCTGGATTCAGCAAAGCTCTGACCAGGTGCTGCTCAGTACCATCAAGACCACGGTCCCTGAAAACAAGAAGGATGTACCTTCTACTTCATAACTAATTGATACTCTCGTTCTGCACTGAGCACAATACAACACAAACATTGAGTTCAGAGCGTTAGGCCAACTGTCAGCTTCATCTGAAATACTTTATACCAGCATTACCTTCCTTAATGGTCACCACGCCTCTGCACTTCCAGCATTATTTCTGTCTAATCAATCATCCAGGTGTCAGTGTACTATTTGGCCATTCCATGCCGTTTTACTTCCCTCCGACACCCTCTGTTCAGGCTGGAGCATTATAGGCTTTATCTCCTGTTTGCCACTGAACTACACATATATATATATATATATATAGGCATAAATTAACAATTTACATTCAATTTTCATTAAAAGATACTGAATGGTTCAAGCTTACTACAATTTCATGGAAATAAACACAGATACGTTGATTAGCAATGAATTCTGGCACAATTACTGGCACAAATTCCCATCTGCTTATGTTCCAGGCTTTTATTTAACACAAATATGAGCTGGCTTCAACGCACTGTTGCTTTATCAAGATTATTTGCACTAGTGGTCTCGAACTAACGCTCCTAAGTGAGTATATCAGCGAGTCTAGCCAATGAGGCCACGTTTCGACAAGTGTTTGAAAAAATGTTACCTTTTCCCGTCTCCCCTAACAACGAAAGATAGTATTTATAGCCCGACCAATCGTGGTTAGTCTTTCATTTGTTGCGCTCCAATCAATTTGGAGTTTACATGGTAGGCTGATTCTGTAACGTAAGATTTTTTTCAAACACGTTATAAAAAAAATTTTATGAGCAGAAATGATTCCATGCTGTCAGGCATCCCCACTATTTTATTTTGGGTATAATTTATTAATTCCTGGACTATTTGCGTAACGTTTTACATATTCTTTGTCAGCAAGCCCTAAGGAACCCAAATATCCAAATTTAAAAGAGCTACGTGGCTGCGTTCAAAATATGTATTTTCTACCTCCTGTTTCGAAGATGTGCTGTCTGGGTACTGTTATGTTTTCAACCGTAAACCCATCTATTGTTATCTTTCCTAATAAGCGTTTTTTGTGATTTTAAAACCTAACTCTGGGAAGGGTAATGTATTTTATCACTGTCCGTCTGAAAGAAAGTTAGTGCATGTAGTCTTACACGCGTGATGGCAGCATTTGTGTATCGCGCGTCGCGTGTTGCATGCGTTCCTGATTTTCAGCCCTCCCTCTCTCTTTATCCTTTAGTCCATCTGTTCGTTCGTTTTGGTAACGCAGTATAATTAATGTTAGGATTAATTTAGGTCATTACGCAGTCTGCCTCTCAATGTTTTTCCAAGAAATACAGCACACGTTTCATTGAAGAAAGCGGGTATAATACAGTAAGCTTTTACTATCAACGTGAAAGCGTTACAATTTGCAGACGAAGCAGAAAACAAGGGGGATTTCGAGTACCTTCTTTGTGACAGCACTGTTATTTACCATTGCTCTTTTCTTTATTAATTTTATTTGTTAGGCTTCATATTTACCTAATAATTTATATATGTGGATTAGAATATTCCACGACACCTCCCCTCTTAAAACAGACATTATATGTCAGTCCTTTATTCTATATACACATAGAGAAATTTATTATTATTTCTGGGGTTTACGGTGATTCTCATCACACGGATGGCGGCTTAAAAAATCAGCTCCCAAATTGGTTTTTCCAGATATATACTCGATGCTAAAATTATAGGGAGCCAGAAGTAAAGACCATCGGAGTAACCTAGAGTTCTCATGCTTAGCCTGTGCTAGAAACGATAAAGGTTTGTGATCTGTTTGCAACTTAAATGCCTTCCCATATAGATAAATATTGAATTTCTTTATTGCCCATATTACTGCAAGACATTCCTTTTCGCTAGTTGAGTAGTTGATTTCAGCTTTATTCAACTTTCTGCTAGCATATGCCACTGGGCTTAATTCCCCATCCAATGCATCTGATTTCTGTAGTAGAGTTGCTCCTAGCCCAATATTACTGGCATCCGTCCTTACAATGAATTCTTGACTTAAGTCAGGTAATTTCAAAATGGGTTTACTTGTGACCTTTTCCTTCAATTCTTGGTAAGTCATTTCACATTGTGGTGTCCATGTAATGCGATCTGGATGTCCTTTACGTGTCAATTCAGTTAACGGTGCACATATGGAATTAAAGTTTTTGATATACTTCTGGTAGAAACCACATAATGAGACAAAGGATCTCACGTCCTTCTTGGTTTGTGGTCTCGGGGCTTTCTGTAGTTTCTCTAAATTCTTTGGGTCAGGGGTCATGTTTCCCTGATAAACTGTGTGTCCCAAAAATTCCAATTCTTTACATCCAACGCAACATTTGGTTGGTCGGGCTGTTAAATTTGTCTCTCTAAGTCGATTAAACAGCATGTTCAGAGAGTCAATGTGTTCCTCAAATGTTTCTGTTGCTATAAGGATATCATCCATAAAATTTGTTATACAGGGATTATTCAGAGGATCCAATAATTTTCTCATCATTCTAGAGAAGACACTAGGCGCATTCTTCAATCCAAATGGCAATCTATTAAACTCATAGTGTCCTTCTGAGGTACTAAAAGCTAGGTATGGTCTAACCTCAGGCTTCACTGGAATCTGATAGTATCCTTTACTCAGATCCACTTTTGAGAAATATTTAGCTTTATTTAGTCTGGCAAACAGCTGATTTGTATCCGGCAATGGATCCACCTGTCCTTCTGTAATAGCATTCAGTCTCCTGTAATCTATACAGAGTCTATGTTCTCCAGAGGGCTTCCTTAAGAGTACAACACCGGAACTATACGAAGATTCACTGTGCGAAATAATTCCTTCCTTCAATAGATAGTCTATCTCTTCCTTCAAAGCTTTCTCCTTAGCAAACGGAATCGAATATGGTTTCATACAGACAGGTGTGGAGTCTATTAGTTTCATATCATATTCCAATAGGTTTGTATGCCCTGGTCGGTCTGTTAACACCTCTGCATGATTATTTAGAACCTGTTGCACTCTCTCTTTCTGAGTTTTCGTTAAATGTGTACTGATTTTCACCTGTGCTGCTGTCTCACAGGGGTGTAATGGATATTCAAATGATGAAAGTGGTTCCTTTTTCATCTCCATGGCGATGGACAAGGTCAACAAGTGTGTCTCTTCCTGATGTTCTCTTTCCAAATATTTCTTCAGGAGATTCACATGATAGATTTTTTCTTTCCCCTTCTTATCTATCTTATAATTTGTTCTAGACACCTTCTCTAGAACTGTATATGGACCCTGCCATCCAATTTGTAACTTATTCTGACTCCCAGGCAAAAGAAGCAGTACTTTCTCTCCCACAGCCAAATTTCTGTCTTTCGCCTTCCTGTTATAATAGGCAGCATGTTTCTTCCTGGCTTGTTTCAAATTTTCATTGGCAAGTTTCCAGCCAGTTTTTAACCGAGTGGTCAGCTCATTCACATATTGGTATGAAGATGTAATGTTTTTCTCTGCCTTTTCATCAGTCCACGTTCTTAACATAGCTACATATGGACCTTTAATTGTGTGGACCTATTTGTCCATGCACCGGTATGGTCTCTTCCACTCGAAGCTTTATAGTGATGATTTTTCCTCCCAGAATTATCATTCACAAAACGACCGCTACCAATTCTTTTGGGGCTTTCTCCCCACTTAAAATTCTTGATGAGAGATTTCCTCCCTACATCCTCTTCCTCCAGTTTGTTTAAGTCCGATTGAGGGATTTTCGGCTTATCCTGGGGTAAGACATCTTTTTGCACTCTCCGCATAGTGGCCATTGTAAAACAGTTAAGTGAAGCTTGTCCGTGAAAAGGGGCTTCCCATTCCATTTGGTCCACTTTATCAAATCTATATCTCTTTTTATTATCAGGCCTAATTTTGCCCCGTGGCGTGTCCAGGTCCTGATCCATGTTCCCACTTGTGGGTGTTCCCTCATGTGCTATGCTACACCTTTCTACAAAATTCTCAATGTCCCATCTTGCTTTGGGCCAATAATAATTGTGAGCCACCTTTTGAATGATGGTACCTATTTTCTCATGGTCCCCATCTGGTTTCACATGTAGGCTCCTTATTAAGTCTGCCCTATATCTTTTAGGAAGTACCAGCTGTCCTTGACCTATGGATCTAGCTCCAGTCTTCCTATACATCAACTTGTTTTTCATGTAAAAATCTCCCTTGCCTGGAGTTGTATGACAAGTTGACAATTTTCTGAAACAAGGCTTGAGTGTTTTATCCCCAGCCTGTGCCTTCCTCATCTCTTCTGGAGTGGTATCCAACATAATATCCTCCTCCTGTCTTGAGGTCGACCTGACCTGAAGGGTTGCCATATACACAGGTTTCCTTCTGCAACGGTCAGTGTCATGATTGTCCATCTGACAATTCTTACACCACCTTTTTCCTTGGTTGAAAGATTTTCTTTCATCATATTTCCTTTCATCGAATTGTGGGAATTTATTTTTATTGTCATACCGTGGCCTATCAAATTGGTGCTTACCTTTATTTTGATCCCTAGGATCAAATTTATTAAAGTTCTGTGGTGCCCTAAAGTTATCCACTTGTTTCTTTTTATTACCTGTTACCTCTGCTTGAGCTGCTTGATACCTTTCAGCAACATTTAGCAACTCATCCAGCCTCTCTGCACCTTGTTCCATGAGAAACTTTCTCAGGTCTGGAGCCATGGACTCTCTTAATTGCTCTATAAGGACCATTTCCTTAAGATCTTGGGTTTTCCCCAGAGAAGTCCATTTCTCCAAGTATGTCTCTATTCGTGCAGAGAACTGGTGATAGGTTTCACCTGACAGTAGTTTAGCATTCCTAAATTTTTTCCTATAGAATTCTGCATTCTTTTCATACCTTAACAAAAGAGCCTGCTTTAGCATGTCATAATTTTCCTGATCACCTCTGCTCATTTTTGCAAAAACTTCATAAGCTGGCCCACGAAGTCCCTGAGATAACTTTAAGCTCCACCTTTCTCTCTCTAACCCATACGTGGTAGCTAATAGCTCATACCTATTTAGGTAGCTCTCTATATCATCGTCTTTCTCAACAAAATGATCTAAATGAAAATTCATAGCTGAGGTTGAGGCTCCTTGAGTAACCGTAGCATCAGAGGCAAAGGGACTGGCACCATTTTCAGGAGCATGGCCTTGAAACTCAAACTCCCTTAGTCGTAACTCATGTTCCCTTTGTAATCTTTTATCTTCTGCTTCCCTTTCTGCAGCTAATTTCCTCTCTTCTCTTTCTGCAGCCTGTCTTCTTTTCTCGGCTTCCCTTTCTGCAGCCAATCTTTTGTCTTCCCTTTCTGCCTCCAATTTCTTAGCCTCAGCCTCAATCTGCAACCTCTTAGTCTCAGCCTCAGCCTCAAATTGCAACCTCTTAGTCTCAGCCTCTAACTTTCTTTCGGCCTCTTTTTCTAATCTTCTTTCTTCGCGTTCAATAAATTTGTCACATTCCGTGGTGACATAGGCAACCATAACTTGCCCATCTAATCCTAACTCTTTTGCAGTCTGAACAGCAGCAGATCGAAACTTGGCCAGGTCCGCCATTGTCTATCAGGTAAATTTCTACAATGTCTAACCAACAATTCAAATTCTAAATATATATAATGGACAACACAGGCACCGTGAGCTCAACCTTATTTAATTCCACCCAAGGATACCTTTTAATTCTTATATTCCCTGAAGTGAATTACCCCCAATATTTTTAATAGGGAAAGATTCAAAATCCCAAGAGCGAGACCCCAATATATGTGGTGAAGTGGGATGTTATAAATATTTATATGGGACTTAGTGTACTGACTGAGATCAGCTGTGAAGGTATCTATATCTATTAAGAGTAGTGTATTATAGATAACCTTACTTGCTACCACATATCTATATATCTCAGTCAGAATTATTCTGGAATAGTGTGATGACTACGTTATGTGTCTAGGGTATGTGTATGATGAAGTGTAAGTCACAACAACAGAAGATAAACAATTAAATTTAATCCACTACTCTTGACAACACTGTGACACTCATATACATATAACACTCTATGAGAATATCTTAAGGAGTCACTGATAACTTTTCAAATAACAATATGTATTCATGGTTATCATAAAGGTATATGTGTCCTGATTCAAATACAAAGGAACCAGGAATCACAATCAATTTTAGTTACAAGTATATGTACAGACTTTATCAATATGAATATTGTAGTGACATATATTATTAAAATATCCTATGTGTGTCAGTTGTGTAGTGGTAATATGAGGTAATACTGGTTTTGTTTTGTTCAAGCTCTGTTGGTATTTGTCATCATGACTTCAATAGTTTGTCTTTTGGGACTAGTATTGGAGATGTTCTCAGTTCCTGATATTAAGACAATTAAATTCCCCTCTGAATGTTATTTTTATAAAGTCATTTCAAGATGAGGGGACATAATGTTGAGCTCAGCTGGCCAAATCAGCTTATCTGGCGTGATGGCGGCAGGGAAGGACTCCTCTGCTCGAATTCTCCTCTGGGCTCTGGAGACACCTCACTGATAGCTAAAAAGACCAAGGAGTATGCTGTCCGACTCTGGATTCAGCAAAGCTCTGACCAGGTGCTGCTCAGTACCATCAAGACCACGGTCCCTGAAAACAAGAAGGATGTACCTTCTACTTCATAACTAATTGATACTCTAGTTCTGCACTGAGCACAATACAACACAAACATTGAGTTCAGAGCGTTAGGCCAACTGTCAGCTTCATCTGAAATACTTTATACCAGCATTACCCTCCTTAATGGTCACCACGCCTCTGCACTTCCAGCATTATTTCTGTCTAATCAATCATCCAGGTGTTAGTGTACTATTTGGCCATTCCATGCCGTTTTACTTCCCTCCGACACCCTCTGTTCAGGCTGGAGCATTATAGGCTTTATCTCCTGTTTGCCACTGAACTACACATATATATATATATAGGCATAAATTAACAATTTACATTCAATTTTCATTAAAAGATACTGAATGGTTCAAGCTTACCACAATTTCATGGAAATAAACACAGATACGTTGATTAGCAATGAATTCTGGCACAATTACTGGCACAAATTCCCATCTGCTTATGTTCCAGGCTTTTATTTAACACAAATATGAGCTGGCTTCAACGCACTGTTGCTTTATCAAGATTATTTGCACTAGTGGTCTCGAACTAACGCTCCTAAGTGAGTATATCAGCGAGTCTAGCCAATGAGGCCACGTTTCGACAAGTGTTTGAAAAAATGTTACCTTTTCCCGTCTCCCCTAACAACGAAAGATAGTATTTATAGCCCGACCAATCGTGGTTAGTCTTTCATTTGTTGCGCTCAAATCAATTTGGAGTTTACATGGTAGGCTAATTCTGTAACGTAAGATTTTTTTCAAACACGTTATAAAAAAATTTTATGAGCAGAAATGATTCCATGCTGTCAGGCATCCCCACTATTTTATTTTGGGTATAATTTATTAATTCCTGGACTATTTGCGTAACGTTTTACATATTCTTTGTCAGCAAGCCCTAAGGAACCCAAATATCCAAATTTAAAAGAGCTACGTGGCTGCGTTCAAAATATGTATTTTCTACCTCCTGTTTCGAAGATGTGCTGTCTGGGTACTGTTATGTTTTCAACCGTAAACCCATCTATTGTTATCTTTCCTAATAAGCGTTTTTTGTGATTTTAAAACCTAACTCTGGGAAGGGTAATGTATTTTATCACTGTCCGTCTGAAAAAAAGTTAGTGCATGTAGTCTTACACGGGTGATGGCAGCATTTGTGTATCGCGCGACGCGTGTTGCATGCGTTCCTGATTTTCAGCCCTCCCTCTCTCTTTATCCTTTAGTCCATCTGTTCGTTCGTTTTGGTAACGCAGTATAATTAATGTTAGGATTAATTTAGGTCATTACGCAGTCTGCCTCTCAATGTTTTTCCAAGAAATACAGCACACGTTTCATTGAAGAAAGCGGGTATAATACAGTTAGCTTTTACTATCAACGTGAAAGCGTTACAATTTGCAGACGAAGCAGAAAACAAGGGGGATTTCGAGTACCTTCTTTGTGACAGCACTGTTATTTACCATTGCTCTTTTCTTTATTAATTTTATTTGTTAGGCTTCATATTTACCTAATAATTTATATATGTGGATTAGAATATTCCACGACAGATAGATAGATAGAACGAACGAACGAACGAACTTTATTTTCAAAGGGTTAAGAATTGGGCACGCAGGCCCGTCTGACATTCTGCCCTTCCTCTCTCTCTCATCATGTATACTAATATCCTTTCATCCTCACATTTACTTTAAGCATTATTAAGGCATTTATCATTATAAAAGTAATATTACATTTGCAATAATCATCATAATTAAAGTACGTTTTTAAAATAAAATTTTAAAAATAAAAAAAAATAAAAAATAATAATAATAATAATGAATTTAAAAATAAAGTAAATAAAAATAAACATTAAAAAAAAAAAAAAAAAAAAAAAAAACAACAAGACATAAAAATCGAATTATTCGTACATTAAATTAGTGATTTGAGACATATTCAGAAGTATGTTATAAGAACTCGTGAAATTTTCAAACGGTGTGCAACTGAATGACTCAGGGACTTTTTTTAAGGTTCATCAAGATGAAGTGGGATAAACAGTTACTTTCCTCGTTGTCTTTGCGTCTCGAACGAACGAACTTTATTTTCAAAGGGTTAAGAACTGGGCACGCAGGCCCGTCTTAGACAGATAGATAGATAGATAGATAGATAGATAGATAGATAGATAGATAGATAGATAGATAGATAGATAGATAGATAGATAGATAGATAGATAGATAGATAGATAGATAGATAGATAGATAGATAGATAGATAGATAGATAGACAAATATATAGAAAGAAAAATAGATAGATAGATAGATAGATAGATAGATAGATAGATAGATAGATAGATAGATAGATAGATAGATAGATAGATAGATAGATAGATAGATAGATAGATAGATAGATAGATAGATAGATAGATAGATAGATAGATAGATAGAGAGATAGATAGATAGATAGATAGATAGATAGATAGATAGATAGATAGATAGATAGATAGATAGATAGATAGATAGATAGATAGATAGATAGATAGATAGATAGATAGATAGATAGATAGATAGATAGATAGATAGATAGATAGATAGATAGATAGATAGATAGATGGATGGATGGATGGATGGATGGATAGATAGATAGATAGATAGATAGATAGATAGATAGATAGATAGATAGATAGATAGATAGATAGATAGATAGATAGATAGATAGATAGATAGATAGATAGATAGATAGATAGATAGATAGATAGATAGATAGATAGATAGATAGATAGATAGATGGATAGATAGATAGATTTTTAAATTGATATAACCTCACTTGTATCTATATTTACATAAAACACTTCTCCAAATATGGAACCATAACTTCAATTAGACTAATAAGTTGTATTTATTTTTAGAAACAAATGAAATTAAATTAAAATATAAAATGGTAAATCAATTGAAGTTACAAACGAAAGTAAAGCTTGTTGCCCGCCATAATGTCTGGGGATAAGTAGTTAAAGTTATGTGGTGGTGAAGGAAGCAGAAATAAAAATAAAAACTTATCAGTCAAATGGCAGAAGAGACCAAGGAACACAGAGAACTGAAAGCTTACATGAAGGCATGAAGAAGATGCGGAAAGACCATGATCGGATGGCACTAAACAGGAAGGCTCGGCATTCGTTTGTTGAAGGCCTATGCTGCTTGATTAGCTGACGGGTGATGATGATGAGGATAGGTCAAATGGCAGTAATAGCTGCTGTCTCAATCACCGTGTACAAATTACTTTCCTAATTCATATATACCTTGTATATTTTTTTTACTAAGCCCAACGTTGTCGTAGATTTTTTTTCGATAGGAATTTAAGATCAGTTATGGTCCTGATCTGAGCAGAACGAGAACAGGTGATATCTCAGTGGGAGATAAGGTAAAGAAATATATTTTCACGAGTGAAATGGTGAAAGGTAAATTCTGTCCATGGATTTGAGATATAATCGATTAGAGATAATCTAATCCAGCCTATCGGTTACGACTGAGATTTGAGATCAGACAGTTTCCCTATATATATATATATATATATATATATATATATATATATATATATATATATATATATATATATATATATATATATATATATATATATATATATATATATATATATATATATATATATATATATATATATATATATATATATATATGTCGGCGTCTGTGGCCTAATGGATATGAACGCAGTTTCATAATCCAGATATACCAGGTTCGAAACCTGCTGCAGGCGGTTTGGTAGCAGATCGCTTTGTGTGGATTTTTAACAATGGTATAAGCGCCGTACCGTTCAGAAAGCAATGGCAAACTACTAAATGTAAAAATTGCCGAGAAAAATCACAAACAGCCAATAAAAGCTGGAGTTGATTGCCACGTCCTGTAAAGGATAAGCAACTAACTTTATATATATATATATATATATATATATATATATATATATATATATATATATATATATATATATATATATAGAGATATATATATATATATATATATATATATATATATATATATATATATATATATATATATATATATATATATATTCAACCACTCACCTCTACACATACACAGATACGTGACGACAATTAGACGCACAGACGTGAAAACTATAACTATGGAATAGGTATATTTTGGGACAAGCTGACCAACACACGCACATAAATTTTATGTAAATTTTATTTATCATAAAGAACTTCACACACAGAAATAAATTTTGAATATCAAATCAAATACAATTAAACATAGGTTAATGAATTAATAAAGAAAATGGACTCATAGGTGTAATCCTCCCTCCCTCTGTTGAGACAAGATCCCGTTAGAAGAGAAGTTATTAACCCCCAAAGAGTCAAAGGTGTTTACGCTATGGTCTAGGATTTTCCCCTACTATAAAGAACATAGTTTATACGTTAATCTATTCTGATAGGGACAGCATTTGCAAAACTTGCACACAAATACAAAGTTAGTACATGGGTTATACAATGAAAGAATTATTCATCCCTGTTTTCTCTCGCTCTGACAAACCTGTGATCACAACCATTCACTCTTACCTAATAGGTGCTTTCACAACATCTGGAACAATCGTAAGGTACACACAGCCCATCCAAGGTTTGGTTATTTGCGAATCAAGCCCCAGTTTCTCCAAAGACTAATTAATTCGAATGATGGGAAACGCTTGATTTGCTACTGTTAGTAGGATGCTGATTATGTCACTTCAATTTTTGTCCAGGTAGTAAAATAATTAAGAAATCTAATGTTCACAGTGTACAGTAGCTTGGAATCTTCAATCGTTAAATCGAGCGTCAGGTAAATAAATCTGTTCAGGATAAATCTTCTTCACAACACTGTGGTTGTTATTCAGGTAATGTCAATGTTTGATTATGTCGCCACCACAGGCTGAATGTATATGAACTTGGGAAAAGAAATCTGGATATTGAATAAGTCCAGTTACAATTTATTCTGAATATACTTTGGGTTGGTACTCTGTCTCTTTCTGGGTGTAAAACACGAGGCCAGACAGGTCACCTTGAAAACCCGATATTTATATCAGAATGTTCTTTTCGTAAAAGTTATTCTCAGATTCATATGGCAGCCGCTGGTAATGTTTAGGGTTTGATGCAAATACTGTGTAAAGAGAAAAGATACAAATACTTAACATAATATAGTATACACAATCCTATCCTTACCCCGCGTAACATAGAATATATTTATCCACTTCGGTTATTTAATTTAACTTATATCTACAAGCATAGAGCTTGTCTTATCGTTTAAAACTCCAGTGAAATAAATTCTAGTCATTTAACAAATCAGTCTTCATGAATTAGAAATAAATACATATTTCGTCAATACTCTTGATGAATCAGTGCATTTACTTAGTTGGTTAAAATATTCTCTGACTGGTTACTAGCAGATAATAAAATTTATATTATAACTGGAAGAGTTTAGCTAGAAATTATTATCTGTTTTGCTAGCCACTGTAACACAGTAAAACCTAGAGAAATATAATTGACGATTAAACTACTAGTATAATAATTACCACAAGCCAGAAATAAAACGATCTCCAATCGAAAAACTAAGTGATACAACTATTATAAGAGATGTTTAGAATCGAAAGCTAGATGTTCTCTGAAATTCTGGTGGTACAGGATACATTTAGTTAGACTGTTGGGTTTTATATATATATATAAAATCAAAGGAAATGTACACTATAGACCGAAAACCAGACTCTATGCCAGTGTTAGCACCTACGGGGAAATCTCTGCTGAAATTCTGGATTAAAGAAATCTACACCCTTTTCCCCTTTACATTTTTTTTAGATCAGGCGTAACGTAATTGACCAGACTGTGCGAGATTTCTTCGATTGTAAAATCACACTGTTTACCGCCCTGCAGACGTGGTCATTGAACGAAATCGAGCGAGCCCGTTCTTTGATCTGACGATCTGCCGTATTTAATTACTTTACTGGCGAACAGATTACAAAGGAGGTAATAAAAATTGGTCTACCTCGCTTCCAAATTATCCGCTCTTGATCGGTATCTGATCCTATCCAACGATTTTCAATCGCTGGCATTAAGAATAAATTACAGATACCCCGCTCAGCGTTTAGAAAATAGGTCTGCTCGTGAGCATACATCAAAGAAATAGCGAATAGCAATAGAATGCGTGCTAAAATTTGAAAAAGGGACAGATCTCTGAGTGTATAGGAGGTTTACATTATCGAAACAGGCGTAAGTGAAAGTTTGGTAAAAGAAAAGTGTAGATAAAGAAATAGATAGATGAAAGCTATTTTGATAATATGTCACAAACGTAAACATTTAATTTTACTCTATCACTTTGTACAATTATTAATTTTGTATCTACAGCAGCTCCATATTATGTTATTTGTTCTTTGTTTATTGTATTAAGGGGCCACGTGTGTCTTATAACTGCTTTGTTCATAGCTGGAAAAAAACTGTTCATCTGAGAATGAAATGAATGCAGCTGGTAGAAAAGCAACATTTACAATCGCCCGACTGATAGGAACACACAATTACAACAGCCCAGCTGACTGGAGAACAACACTTACAATTACAAGACTGATAGAAACATAACACTTACAATCACTTGACTGATAGGAACACAACACTTACAATCACCAGACTGATCGGAACACTGCACTTACAATCACTAGACTGATTAAAACACAACACTTGCAATCACCAGACTGATAGAAACACAACACTTACAATCACTAGACTGATAGAAACACAACACTTACAATCGCCTTCTTGCAGTAATTTCTTGCACTTTCCAACTCTGCGATAACGTCTGTCCTCTCCTTGGACAAAACTGGCAAACATTCATCAGGAGCACAGTCACTTGCATTGGAACAAGAAGCTGCCCGCTTTTTGGTAGCATTAGTTGCAACGCATTTCCCTAGAAAGAAAGCAGTGTTATATTAGGTATGCGTTATTTAAACCAACCAACCATATCTACTTAAGTAATACTGAGCATGCTAAAGATTTACCTTGAAAAAAAAAGCCTGTCTCTTTTCAGGTTTCAGAGGATTTTAAATTCAGAATCAGAGCAGCCTGTATAGTAAAGTTTATCTCTGCCTGGCGATCTGCTCCTGGCTAGTCCATACAAGCAGCGGTTAAAGTTCAAACTGAATGATAGTCTATAGAATATGAACTTCATTTCAAGGAAAATGAAGGTAGGTAGACGAACAGGCACACCGATAAATAGAAACGAGAGACAGACTAGCAGGCAGGCCGACAGACATACGGATGGACGGATAGTAGGCAGACAGTCAGTCAGACTGGCAGATAGACAAATAGGCCAACGTACGGTTTGCTGGTAAGCTAGGTGGGTTGTGGGAAGGTAGGTAGATAGATAAACAGACAGAGAGACAGACATACAGACATAATTGGCAGACCAGTAGATAGACCGACTGAGAAAGAAAAGAAAAAAATATATTTTTTTTGATTGATTGATCGATTGATTACTTATTTATCTGATTAATTAGACTACTGATGACTGCCTGTAAGCACTCAGTAACAGCCAGTAAGAGAAACTAGCTAGGCATTAACAACTCATCAAGTAATCAGGTATACCTTGCTCCCCCTGAGGTACTTCGATCATCCCAGTTCCCTGACATTCCAGCGTCAATCGGCAAGGACAAGCATCGAAGTACAAGACCTCACTGTCTGGAGCTTGGAGCTGGTCATTCTTGACGTAACAAACTGAAGTTAAGAAATAAGTGCTGTTTTAAATAGTGAACAACTTAAATTTTAAAACCATTGGTAAAAAATTAAGATTTGAAAGCGACAGAATAAAATTATCTACCCTTCGCTTTTTATGTCATCATCATGAGCTACAGACTTTCATAACTGGTTGCTTGAAAAGAAGGATTGAAGTTGTTATGACAAGATCACTAACGTGGACGTGATGACAAGATCACTAACGTGGACGTGATGACAAGATCACTAACGTGGACGTGATTACAAGATCACTAACGTGGACGTGATGACAAGATCACTAACGTGGACGTGATGACAAGATCATTAACGTGAACGTGATGACAAGATCACTAACGTGGACGTGATGACAAAAACCAGACAAGTGCCAGTTAAAGAGATAAGAAGAGTGATAATAGCGTAATTGGATGGTCGATATTGTTGATAAATCAATCATTTAATGCTTGTGCATTGAGTGTGGGTCATTGGTATTGAGGAATGTTATTATCACCACTGTTGCAAACGTGATTGTTGAATACTGTGTGCACTGTCACTCACCACACAGCTCACGTACGAGTCATGGATGTCAATAAAGGTTGTAAACGCCTGGAACAGTTCGATACTGTTTATTACGTTACAACACACAACGAAGTCACGATGACATCAACAAAGACACAATTCATGATAACTCAAATGCATCTGGCATACAAATTCTCCACCTGTTTCAAACTCCTCAAAGACTGCACAACACGGCAGTTATATTAATTATGGCCTTACAAATCTCTACATGTCTCAAACTCCTTAAAGACTGCACAACACGGCAGTTATATTAATTATGGCCTTACAAATCTCTACATGTCTCAAACTCCTCAAAGACTGCACAACACGGCAGTTATATTAATTATGGCCTTACAAATCTCTACATGTCTCAAACTCCTCAAAGACTGCACAACACGGCAGTTATATTAATTATGGCCTTACAAATCTCTACATGTCTCAAACTCCTCAAAGACTGCACAACACGGCAGTTATATTAATTATGGCCTTACAAATCTCTACATGTCTCAAACTCCTCAAAGACTGCACAACACGGCAGTTATATTAATTATGGCCTTACAAATCTCTATATGTCTCAAACTCCTCAAAGACTGCACAACACGGCAGTTATATTAATTATGGCCTTACACATTTCTACATCCCTGATCAGGCATTCCCTTAGGAAAACACCGCCATACACTTAGAAAACACAGGGCTTGCGACCACACCGGTCTACGCCCAAAAACACACTCTTCTGACAGCACACTCACAGGGCACACCCTGTGAACCCCTGTCATGAGACTCAGTTGTTTTTAGAACACCACTCACAATACATGCCGCTTAGCCGCGAGAGCTAATCACCCCCGGCTCAAAACACTACAAGATAAATATATCTCAACACTAGAGATAAACAGCGTTCTTCACGCTTTTCTTGTACTCTGTCTCATGACTCTAGGAGAAGATATTTTTAACAAATCGATTCCTAATCGGCAAGCAAGTACCATAATTCAAAAATTCAATCTGTCCCACAACATACTAAGATTTTCTTCCCTTTGACCTTAACATTTACACCGCCCCTGGGGAAAAAAAATGATTCTATCATTTTTTCTAAAACAGTTACATCAACAAAAAAATCAAGGGAGAGCAAAACTCTAATACATACCTACAAAAATTAACTTATGTTAAGGGAAAAGAATATACCTACATAAAATATCAACATTAAATGAAAAAAATAGAAAATGGAGCATCCAACGTAATCGTCTAAGTACATCAGAATTAATCTAATACAAAACCAAGTTACGTATATTGGACCCAAATGAAAACAGGAAACAATCAATAGCAAGAGAAAGGACAAGATCAAGCAAAAGAAGAATGATCTATAATGCAGTAAAGTAAGAAATCAGAATATGAGTGGGGAAAAAAAAACCACGTGTTAACAATTAAGTCAAACAACTCTACACATATAAAATAAATACCACCATTACATCTGGATACATTATATCACACCATGTAATTAACTTAACAATACAAAGAATAAAAGTATAAGTGTCGAAAGAAGAAGAAGTGCACAAATAGAAACAAGTGAAGCGAATATGACACATGGGAGCATAAACAAGACATTAACCAATACCGAAAAGATAACAGAAAAGATGGAACGAAATGAAGAATAACCGGCAAAAGCAGACAGAAAGCAAAGACACGAATGAAGAGAAAGTCAATAACAATACATACTGATAACAGTCTCAATCAAACAAGGTATTGTAATCAATAAATACAATCATAACAGAAAAGCATCGAAGAAAGAAAAAAAAATTTAATGTATATATGTATACAAAACATAGAAGAAAGCTATAACTAAATACAGCATAATAAGTAATTTAACTAAGTTAAAATTATTCATAACTAACAATAAATTGATCTAGACATCACGCAAACAAAAAATGTTAACGCTATCAAAAAGTTTTGGCTGACGTATAGTCACGCGATAGATAAAGAATACATCATAATATCAACAAACAACAAAAAAAACTTATTAGAGAACCAATGTCAATGCACACAATCAACCATAACGCACAGTCAAGCGTTGGGACCAGAAAAATTATTAAATGTTTGAAAACAAAAAATCAATTTTTCCCAAAAAAGTACAATGTAAAAATATTTCGCAACGATAAGTTACACCGAATAGCATTTCATATTTAAGTAAATTAGAGCTATAATTAATAAACTAATAAAGAAATTATTTCCAACAAAATTAATTGACATTTAAAAAAAAATAAATCTCTATCTCTATGTAAACACCAATCAATACACGTACGTTCTTTTTTTTTTCTCTTTTTTTTTCTTCTAAAAAATACGTCATAGAAAAATCACATGGACAACATACTGTTAACTACATACAAAGTTATAAATATATAAGTACAACATAATTTAAATAGAGTATGTGATATAATTATCTGTCTAGATTCAGGTATCGTTCTAGAAAAATCAGTGTTTCGGACTACATTATCAAATTCAAATACAAAATTTTCAATAATACAATCAAGTAACGTTTCCAAAATTACATTTAACTGTAATGTTTACTGTTTATTATCAGAGTGTACTAATAACCAATTATGGGAACAACACTCGAGAAAAAAGTTAACCAGAGACTTCTCTGAAGATGACTACCGCACCATAATAACTAATGAGTTTGTGCATTGGCTGGCAATCTCATCATGTAAAAAAAAAATTATCTCAAAAAAACACAGCTGCAAAAATTCCAAGTTCAACACAGTAGTACAAAAATAAATAATATGGACCAAATATACATAGTCTTATGACTTAAATGTGGAGATATCATAATCCACCGCTTACATCATCAGGTTAAGAATAAGTCGGTACAAACTGTTATGTTACACATTATTTCAATCATAACACGTACAATATTCATCAAAATACAATAATATAAGAATCACAAGAAAAATCTAATAATAAGACATCAGAACATCTTCATAAGAAAACACATGATATTCGAATACAATCGCATAAAATACTATGCTATACAATACAATAATATTTACTGTTCTAAAAAAAACTTAAACAGAAAAAAAAAAAAAAAAAATCTCCAGCGGACTTGTAAACATGTCATCACGCCAACAAGTAACATATCCCTTGCGTAGTTAGCACGGCGACAGGTTCCGCTTGAACAGCTACACCTGAGCGCGAAGGCGACCTACTTTCTTGACAGCTACCGTAAACATGGGGAGCGCTGAGTTTTACCGTAAAGCTGTGAATAAATACAAATGAAAATATCCCTTTTAATCACTTGTGAGATTTAATTAGGGTAAACGGAAATTCAATCACACGATTACCCAACTCTGTGGCTGTGAACCTCTGGTTTCTTCACGACACCATCAACTCTTCCATCATCACTGGTACTCAACATGGGATGCTTAGGAACAACCTGACAATAACTGGAGGTCGTCCCTGCTGTATTCTGTAATAAACTTTTACACTTAACACAACGAGATGCTATCTCGACATCAAAATTAGAATAAGCAGTACCATTCAATAGACCATAATAATTATTATTACCCTGCTTATAAAACATCTTAAGCTTCCGCTGAGGAAAGTCACTCTGGCGATGTGAAGTGAAATTTGGGGCTTTATTCTGTTTATAAAAAACATTGCCATTTCCTCTATTGTGATCATTGTTATTTTTATGAATCAAGTTAGCATTGTTTTTATTACTCTTTTTCCTTTGACATATATATCTATCAAATGGGCCTTGTTTTCTTCCAGAAAAATTACTGTAAGACTCTTTAGTTTTCCCAAAATTCTTACATTCAAAATTGTTTGATCTGTTAAATTGCCTCTTATATCTTTGAGGACAAAAATTATTATTTGCTGAATTCCCTTTGTACTTTTCGACCTCAGGGTTATTTCTCTTATGAAGACTGTTTTTATTTTTCTCTGTTGGAATATGCTTACTAATTGCGTCAAACTGACTGAGCTGAGTTTGACAAGTAGTAGGACTGACAGTATCTTTATTGCTCTGCACATTATGGTCCTCCTCTTTAGGACGGGTGTTAATAGTTTTATTTTCTGCTGTCAACCTATGAAAATTTCCATCAGCAGATAAATGTTTGCTCTTAAGAGTTTTGACCCGAATTTTATGACCTTTCTTTTCATGATCAACTGTTTCTGTAGACTTATCTTGGTTATTCTGACGCCAAGAATCAGCATTAACAGCAATGTTGTCATAAATTCGTGTGAAATTATATTTCCCACGAAAGGATCGTTGTCCATTTTGTCTGACCTGTCTGTCAGCAAAAAGTGTATGTGGCGGACTTTTTGCAGTAGTGGCTTGTTGAAAAAACAATTTTCTGTCTATCGCTGTCAACATGCACAGTAGAACACCTGTTCTTATCTAAGAAAATATCAAGAAGACCATCTACTCTCCTTCTAAGATTTGTTATTTCAACCTGTTTATGTGAAATTTCTTCACTAAGCTTCTTATTCAAATTCTCAATTCTAGCCATCTTCTCTTTCTCAGCCTTTAACTCTTTTAATCTCTTTTCCTCATTGACTTCTTTATTTGTTCTCCTCTGTGTCAACTCTATCTGTAGTGCCTTGGTTTCACTATCCTGGCTATTTATAAGCTCAATAACCCTTTCTGGTAATACCGCATTCTTTTCTTTAAGTTGGCGACCGAGGACAATGTTATAGTTTAATAGACCAACAAGTGTTTTATTATAGGACTTTTCAAGTTGCCTCTTATCTCCAACTGAGTTTTCAACTCTTTGATTTCGCTTACTGCAGACTTCAAACTTGCGTGCACCCCAGCAAGTTCCGAGTTTGATTTATCCAAATCATCTGTGAGCTTAGCCAATTTTTTCTGAAGTTTACTGTCTTCAGCAATATTCTTTGAACACTTTTTTCTTTCCTGTCTGTTGACTCTTACTTCCTCATCTTCTAACTTTTTCCCCTGATTGTCAGAGATGCCGTAGAAAATTAACGTGTGTATATTTCTTACTATATGATCATGTTTAACATTCATATAGTGGTATGCAAATGAACGAAGGTAAGTTAATAACCATGCCAAATCCTCTGCCATTCTTAAATGAGGATGAGACTGAAAATTGTCCCTAGCAAAATATCTTAGGGCTCTTGACACATTAATCAAAAATTTGTCCATTACTTCGGCTTCAAGGGCTGGGCCTGTAAAATTATCATCATCTCTAGCTTCCTTCAATAAATATTCCAATATAGGCATCATATCATCAGGATCCCTATCAATATCTAGATCCATAGTGACTTATCTATCGAGTTCACTGTATATGTAATCACCTATACATATTATTGAGGTTGGACAATTACCTTTCCAGCTCACAAAGCTAACTATTTGTCAAGAAATGAGATTATTTCTCAATTCTGTATCACCAATTCCTTTTTCTTATTGTACCTTTTTTCAAGTCATATCATTATCAGGAAAGTCTATATATGTCGTAAAGCCATAAATTACTCATGCATCAAATCCTATAATCTATCGATATAGATATCGACAATAACAACAACAGATATCAATAGAATAGGTAATGTGAAATTCAGGAAGACTCGACGGCATACATGAAGCAACACAATTCACACAATATAAACCACTTATCTTCTGAAAATGACCCTGATCCTTTCCGCCAAGACACTGGATATCACAAAGATTTCAGATAAAACACTCCACTGCGGGAAGGCACAGGAACTTCTTTTCCCTCCAGGTACTCGCTTCAATATGATGTGTGCTCAACAATGCACAACATGACAGGAACCGATATACAGCATACACCGCAAGTCTTGACTCCTCTGTAGTCGTAGATGTACACGGCACACCGTGTATCATGACATCTTGAACTTGAGATCGTGATAACTGGCACAGGTAAGCCGATTATCGCAGGAATCAGTCACAACCCGTACAAATGTTGGTAGAAATAGTGTTACAGTGTACTTGAACTTTCGTGACCACTGCAGACGTTGTTTTGGTCTACAGGCATGAAATACTAGCACGGATGAGGCGTGCGTGCTTTCTTAACTGCGCCACTCAGGCAAAACGCTAACCAGGTCAAGATTTCTGAAGCACATGATATTTAGGCCACGCCTACACAAGGCTATTTTATGAATTCGTTGAGTTCTCGTAGTAATAATTTTCAACGCGAATGTTCCGTGGATGTTACGACCCGTTGGTTTGGTCCACCAACTGATAATAGCGTAATTGGATGGTCGATATTGTTGATAAATCAATCATTTAATGCTTGTGCATTGAGTGTGGGTCATTGGTATTGAGGAATGTTATTATCACCACTGTTGCAAACGTGATTGTTGAATACTGTGTGCACTGTCACTCACCACACAGCTCACGTACGAGTCATGGATGTCAATAAAGGTTGTAAACGCCTGGAACAGTTCGATACTGTTTATTACGTTACAACACACAACGAAGTCACGATGACATCAACAAAGACACAATTCATGATAACTCAAATGCATCTGGCATACAAATTCTCCACCTGTCTCAAACTCCTCAAAGACTGCACAACACGGCAGTTATATTAATTATGGCCTTACAAATCTCTACATGTCTCAAACTCCTTAAAGACTGCACAACACGGCAGTTATATTAATTATGGCCTTACAAATCTCTACATGTCTCAAACTCCTTAAAGACTGCACAACACGGCAGTTATATTAATTATGGCCTTACAAATCTCTACATGTCTCAAACTCCTCAAAGACTGCACAACACGGCAGTTATATTAATTATGGCCTTACAAATCTCTACATGTCTCAAACTCCTCAAAGACTGCACAACACGGCAGTTATATTAATTATGGCCTTACAAATCTCTACATGTCTCAAACTCCTCAAAGACTGCACAACACGGCAGTTATATTAATTATGGCCTTACAAATCTCTACATGTCTCAAACTCCTCAAAGACTGCACAACACGGCAGTTATATTCATTATGGCCTTACAAATCTCTACATGTCTCAAACTCCTCAAAGACTGCACAACACGGCAGTTATATTAATTATGGCCTTACAAATCTCTATATGTCTCAAACTCCTCAAGGACTGCACAACACGGCAGTTATATTAATTATGGCCTTACAAATCTCTACATGTCTCAAACTCCTCAAAGACTGCACAACACGGCAGTTATATTAATTATGGCCTTACACATTTCTACATCCCTGATCAGGCATTCCCTTAGGAAAACACCGCCATACACTTAGAAAACACAGGGCTTGCGACCACACCTATCTACGCCCAAAAACACACTCTTCTGACAGCACACTCACAGGGCACACCCTGTGAACCCCTGTCATGAGACTCAGTTGTTTTTAGAACACCACTCACAATACATGCCGCTTAGCCGAGAGAGCTTATCACCCCCTGCTCAAAACACTACAAGATAAATATATCTCAACACTAGAGATAAACAGCGTTCTTCACGCTTTTCTTGTACTCTGTCTCATGACTCTAGGAGAAGATATTTTTAACAAATCGATTCCTAATCGGCAAGCAAGTACCATAATTCAAAAATTCAATCTGTCCCACAACATACTAAGATTTTCTTCCCTTTGACCTTAACAAAGAGGCGGGAAATGGACAGGACATACATTGTTGAAACCTGTTGGTAGCAATACAAGGTAGTTCTTATTCTGAACCCATATGGTTTAAGACAGTTATAGGGAAACTGAGGAACACAGAGAGGGTAGATCTGGAGGCAAACATGAACAGGATGAAGAAGACATAGAAAAAAACTTGACCTGATGGCACGCGACAAGAAGACATAGAAAGACCTTGACCTGATGGCACGCGACAAGAAGACATAGAAAGACCTTGACCTGATGGCACGCGACAAGAAGACATAGAAAGACATTGAGCTGATGGCACGCGACAAGAAGACATAGAAAGACCTTGAGCTGATGGCACGCGACAAGAAGACAGAAAAAAACTTGACCTGATGGCACGCGACAAGAAGACATAGAAAGACCTTGAGCTGATGGCACGCGACAAGAAGACATAGAAAGAACTTGATCTGATGGCACGTGACAAGTTTGTTGAAGGCTTAAGCTCCTTGGGAAGCTGGAGAATGAAGATAACGATGATAATTTTGAATGAATGAATCAGAAAGCATATGAAGATAGAAGATCATCGACTTACGATTTCCAATATCCTCTCTGGGTTTGCAGTAACCATCAATCTCTCTCTTCCCATTCCTCACGACTGGGCTGAGGCAGCATTCAGAAATCTGACAGTCAGAGGTCATACTGCATTTACGATCTTGTCCAAACGCCTCTCTGACAACACACACCTGACACCAAAACAATTACATAACAAATTATTATTTAATCTATCACTTCAAATTAGTGTATTCATTACGCTGCTGCTCCCTTTGAAATATAGGCCTTGAATCAAATCACCCCAGGCCTTCATATCCTATCCAGTTCTATTCTTTTCTTCTTTATCTCTTGCTTGTGTCTTCCCAATTCCCTACACTATATGTTTCAGGTATCTGGCTTCTTCTGCTATCCATGTGCCTAAATAAGTAAAGGGGATACTGTAATCGACAGATGGATTCTACACAGGCACCACTTTATGAAAGTCTGTAGGTTTCTATCTATCTATCTATCTATCTATCTATCTATCTATCTATCTATCTATCTATCTATCTATCTATCTATCTATCTATCTATCTATCTATCTATCTGTCTGTCTGTCTGTCTGTCTGTCTGTCTGTCTATCTATCTATCTATCTATCTATCTATCTATCTATCTATCTATCTATCTATCTATCTATCTATCTATCTATCTATCTATCTATCTATCTATCTATCTATCTATCTATCTATCTATCTATCTATCTATCTATCTATCTATCTATCTATCCTATCCTATCTATCTATCTATCTATCTATCTATCTATCTATCTATCTATCTATCTATCTATCTATCTATCTATCTATCTATCTATCTATCTATCTATCTACCTACCTACCTACCTACCTACCTACCTATCTACCTATCTATCTATCTATCTATCTATCTATCTATCTATCTATCTATCTATCTATCTATCTATCTATCTATCTATCTATCTATCTATCTATCTATCTATCTATCTATCTATCTATCTATCTATCTATCTATCTATCTATCTATCTATCTATCTACTATCTATCTATCTATCTATCTATCTATCTATCTATCTATCTATCTATCTATCTATCTATCTATCTATCTATCTATCTATCTATCTTACCTACCTACCTACCTAAGATCTATCTATCTATCTATCTATCTATCTATCTATCTATCTATCTATCTATCTATCTATCTATCTATCTATCTATCTATCTATCTATCTATCTATCTATCTATCTATCTATCTATCTATCTATCTATCTATCTATCTATCTATCTTACCTACCTACCAACCTACCTACCTAAGACCTATCTATCTATCTATCTATCTATCTATCTATCTATCTATCTATCTATCTATCTATCTATCTATCTATCTATCTATCTATCTATCTATCTATCTATCTATCTATCTATCTATCTATCTATCTATCTATCTATCTACCTATCTATCTACCTACCTACCTATCTATCTACCTACCTACCTACCTACATACCTACCTACCTATCTATCTATCTATCTATCTATCTATCTATCTATCTATCTATCTATCTATCTATCTATCTATCTATCTATCTATCTATCTATCTATCTATCTATCTATCTATCTATCTATCTATCTATCTATCTATCTATCTATTTATCTATCTATCTATCTATCTATCTATCTATCTATCTATCTATCTATCTATCTATCTATCTATCTATCTATCTATCTACCTATCTATCTATCTATCTATCTATCTATCTATCTATCTATCTATCTATCTATCTATCTAATCTATTTATCTATCTATCTACCTACCTACCTACCTACCTACCTACCTACATACGTAACTACCTATCTATCTATCTATCTATCTATCTATCTATCTATCTATCTATCTATCTATCTATTTATCTATTTTGCGACTACAAAACGAAGATTGATTTATAATGCTCCCAGTTGGTTTCCTTACTGTGTATCCTATCAAATGCCAGCGTCTACGTATCACCACCTATTCCACCAGCATTTGTCTGGTTCTGTCCATCAGTTCCAAATTGCTAATCATGTGATACTGTTTTCCATCCTTCTATCTGCGCAACCAGATTAATATTTATTAAAGTCAGTAGCTTCCTAGTTACCTTTAATGTGCTCCATGTTTCGTGGTCATACAATAGGAACGCATTGACATTTTCTGAGGGAGACTAAGTACCTAAACGTTTGCTCAGAGAGCAATAATGTCGATTCTGATCAACAATAACTCGTATAAATCGTGATTGCCCTGTATGATATTCTGCGACATAAAATATGTTAAAATATATTTTCATATAATAACACATTGCTATGTTATATAATGTCTCTCTCTATGCATCTTCTAATATCAAAGACATATATGAATTACTACTGTTACTTACAAAGATACCAATAAGAAAAACTGCATGTAAAGGAAACATCTTTCTCATTTTAGTAGACGAAGAACGGTTACACTCCGTATTTTCTTATCTATATTTGCAAACACTGTTTTTAATATACACACACACAAAATCTGAGCCTCGATCTAAATCTGTATTAATGTCAGTGTCAAAGTTCGTCATCAAAGTAACAAAGCGTATATACAGGGGCGGGTCATAAACAGTTGTGAAAACCGTTAAATGGCCAATTTTGTTCTGTCTGCGGCGTAAACGCATTTGGTTCCAAAGGAATACTTATTTTACTTACTAATTTTTTGTGTCCACTTTTGCAGTATAGAGGTGAAGTTTACATATTTGAGCCAAGTGTCGCATTGGCTGGCGTGAGCTCCTGTTAATTTATAATTTGTGTAACATTATCTATCTATCTATCTATCTATCTATCTATCTATCTATCTATCTATCTATCTATCTATCTATCTATCTATCTATCTATCTATCTATCTATCTATCTATCTATCTATCTATCTATCTATCTATCTATCTATCTATCTATCTATCTATCTATCTATCTATCTATCTATCTATCTATCTATCTATCTATCTATCTATCTATCTATCTATCTATCTATCTATCTATCTATCTATCTATCTATCTATCTATCTATCTATCTATCTATCTATCTATCTATCTATCTATCTATCTATCTATCTATCTGGTACTCTAAATCCAGATCTTCTGCTGTTGTTGGCAAGCAGTGGTTTTTTATTTGGCTTCATTCTCCTAAAATGGCTAACCCACTTTATGTTCTGTCTCTCCGTATATCTGATGCAGTGTGCAGGTCCTACAATTTTCTGATGTCTTCATTTCTCATTCCATCTTTCATGGTAACATTAAAGGCTCTTCTAAAGGGTTTAATCTCGCACGATGCGATACTCCTTTCCTATCCTCTGGCCAGGATCCACATTCGGCACTGACAGCACAGATTTGGTCAGAATAATTACTCCTCTGCAGAGGAGCAATTCATGCATGAGCCACAAACTCGATTCTTTTTGCATGATGCTTTTTTGCATTTACATTATCTGTCCTTCCATAGGAATCAAACTTATCCCATATGCTTCTTGATCTCTCTTCTTTAGATACTCCAGGGAATTTTACAGCTTCTTTTTCTTGCATGGTAGGACACCTTCATACCTGCAAAAATGTATCTTTACATACGCTCATATTTTATGCGTGGCGACCTACTTTTTTGAATCTTGCAAAACCTTAACTTAACCCCAAGTTTAGTTATGCAAGTGCTTCATCATGGAATGAATTTACCGAGGTAACTAACAACATCTTGATCTTTTCTCTGTGAATACTCCGAGGTCCAAAGTGGATGGCTCCGGCATGAATGGAAAACCTCCACAGAAGCCTCGAACCTTCAGGGACGGGTGTGGATCTACTGGAATGGTCATGCAGGGGTACGCAGCAATGAAAGAGGTGACAGACTAACTTCAAGAGCACCCATTGAATGTGCATTGGATATGGACAAGGGAGGGATACTGAGGGCAATTAATGATCGCCTATTAGAGAATGACACCGCAATCGATGAATCATCAAGGCTACGATTGCTGGAGTTTGACATCAAACGTAAGACCTGCAGAGACGTACGCATGAGAGGGTACATCCGGCGTGTACACAACCAGCGCGCAACAAATACAATTAGAATTCATACCTTTTGACATCTGCTGACATTTGCTGAGGGAGACTGAGCACCTATGGCAACACCAACTGCGTATACCATATTTGCACTGGCCGACCCTTTACTCTACTTAACAACCAACTAAACCAGTTTCGTGCAGAATTAGTCGATGCCGCACATTTTGGTACATAGACAAAATACTGCGTATATCTTACATTGGTCTTGTACTATGATCTGCAACAAAACAAACTTGTTTTATGAAGTATTAGTCGAGTATAAGATGGGTAAGTATGATATCGGATACCACGACAAATGTGGAAAACAAAGAACCAGCAATCCAGACCTCCAGGACGACCCAGACTACGCTGGGAGGACAACATTAGACAATCTCTGAAGGATCGAGGACTAGATTGGATCCAGGCCAGGAGGAAGACAGCCGATAGGATAGTTTAGCGCTCTCACTGGCAAACCCCTACACCTCTGGATAGATGTGCAGTATAGTCGATACTGCACTTTTTGATTCATAGAATAAAAACCACGTATTATCTCGTATTCTTCTAGCTGACCTTGTACTCTACTTGGCAACAAAACAAACTTGTTTTGTGCAATATTAGGCGAAGCTGCACATTTTAGTTCACATACTAAAAACCTGGCTTATCTAATCATTGCGTAGTGACCTGACCAAAATGAACTGTGAATATGTTGTTGTTTTTTGTTAAATTTTCAGCCGGACATTTTGTGTTTTTCGCATCTAGAAACAAATAAGCAGTGGTGGTCGTAAGATACAATGAAAGTACATTTACTTATTGTTCTCTTCTTCTTTGTGAGGTACTGTGTACGTAATCACCACAACCACTATATTCATAATCATTACCACCACCATCACGATCATCATCGTCATCATCATCACCACAACTGCCTCCATCATCATCGCCATTGCCATCACTATCACGACCACCACCATCACCCTCACTGCCGCCTTCGTCATCATCATTGCCATCACTACCCCTACTATCATCATCATCTCCATAACTACCACCACCATCTTCATCATGATCATCATCCCCATCATTACCATCATCATCATCGCATTCATCATAACCATCACAATGACCACCACTACTATCACCTTCATCATCATCATCAATTCCTGAACATCATTATTATAACTACGACCAACATCATCATCATCATCACAATCATCATGATCATCATCACCATAATCACCACTACTACTATCACCTTCATAATTATCACCATCACCATAATCTTAACCACCACCACCATCATCCTCATCACCATAAATATCCCGACCATCATTATTATAACTACCACCATCATCATCACGAATGTCGTGATCATCATCACCATAACCACCACCACAACTATCATCTTCATCATGACTATGATTATCACCATAATCTTAACCACCATCATCATCACCATCATCGTTTCCATCATCACCATAATCAACACCACTGCCACCATCTTCATCAACATCATCATGGGGATGCAAGAATAGCAGTAAGTCTAACGACACGATTAAAGACATTTACAACATTACATGATCAACAAGCAATCACAGAATATCTATAACTGTAATATGAGTTTATTATTTAGCATCTCCAAGTTACATCAATGGAACATTACGAAAAAAAGCTCCACTTTTAACTAACACAGCTTCATCTTCTGTCTATGCTCATAATCATTATTTTCTCAATGAGACAACCTTCAGTTTCTGTTCGTTGCTCATAATCATTATTTTCTCAATGAGATAACCTTCATCTTCTGTCTATGCTTATAATCACTATTTTCTCAATAAGACAACCTTCATCTTCTGTCTATGCTCATAATCATTATTTTCTCAATGAGACAACCTTCATCTTCTGTCTATGCTCATTATCATTATTTTTTCAATAAAACAACCTTCATCTTCTGTCTTTGCTCATAATCATTATTTTCTCAATGAAAGAACCTTCATCTTCTGTCAATGCTCATAATCATTATTTTCTCAATGAGACAACCTTCATCTTCTGTCAATGCTCATAATCATTATTTTCTCAATGAGACATCCTTCATCTTCTGTCAATGCTCATAGTCATTATTTTCTCAATGAGACAACCTTCATCTTCTGTCAATGCTCATAATCATTATTTTCTCAATGAGACAACCTTCATCTTCTGTCTATGCTCATAATCATTATTTTCTCAATGAGACAACCTTCATCTTCTGTCAATGCTCATAATCATTATTTTCTTAACGAGACAACCTTCATCTTCTGTCAATGCTCATAATCATTATTTTCTCAATGAGACAACCTTCATCTTCTGTCTATGCTCATAATCATTATTTTCTCAATGAGACAACCTTCATCTAACAATTATTATTAAATATATCAACATAAATTCATGAGTGACCTCAGAATGCACCACTCCGTTACGTAAATTTACGAGCGACCTTAAAATATACCACAACGTTACATGAATTCACGAGCGACCTAAAAATGCACCACACCGTTACATAAATTCATGAGCGACCATAAAGTGCACCACAGCGTTACATAAACTCATGAATGGCATCTGAAGCTAAACTAGGCAAGGAAAATATAAATAAAGCCTGAAAATCAGACGTTAATATCACTATAAGTAAATACAAAGGTCAAGGCATTCCAGCAGTAGATACTGCCGTGGTAGGTCCAGCTTTTATTTTAAAGAGGTGTGGGTGACATATTCTCTTCATCGCTGCATTAGCCTTCCCTAACTCAAGGGCTAAGCCAAGTGCCCATTTACAACTGGGTAGACAGGTGCGTGACTACACCTGGTTTCGATATCGGAACCCGTCGAACTTGTCAAAATAAAATTATGCGTTCTTAAGCAAACAAGCTCAAGCACATGGAAACAACAACTCAAACCTCAATAGTAAATCGTTGACCAACAGAAAAAGTAATAATAATAGTAATAAAAACTGTATTAGAAGCCTTGTACAGTTTAGCTACATCGCCATATGGTCGTACAGCTAAGTAAACAGATGCAATGTAAACATCTTTATTTAAACAGAAAATTACAATATGAAAGGTAACATTAAGGATTACAAACACAATTTATTTCTGTGAATAGTTCAGTTTCTCCATTTAATAATCGAGAAGACTTTAGTCTTGAACTAATTTGTATTGCATGGATGGTCTTATCTGTTCAAAAATTTCTTCAAGCCATTTTCCCTTAAGTTTTCCCATTTTTCTCTCTTTCTCCTTCAACATTGTTTTCCCTATGAGCTGTGTACAGGTCATTGCTGCTCTCTTGATGTTGACATTTTGCAGAAAAGCACATGAATATTAAAATGATATAAACCATTTCCTAAGCCAAATAGATTGTCTGTATTCGGAGGGCACGGAAGGGGGTGGGGGGGTGGGGGGGGGAATGGAGGACTATTATATTACAAGGGAGAAGAGTTTAACGAAAAATAGCTATGGACATCAGAGAATCAAATACAGTAACATCGGATCCTACCCCACCTCGTCGCGAGAAGGACAAAATGCACTAACGTACTCAGCCATTAAAATAAATTACATTGCGTACGTTATAATTGTTTATATTTTCTTGTTGACTGGTGGATATAGATAACAAGTAGTGAAGGTCCGCGAATGAGATCACATTCCAACATAAAAGTTCAGATCTAAACGCGACGGTTTCTTCAGATTTGCAGTTAGTTCCCCAAATTTATACATTTTATATTTATCCTCCTTCTTAATTTATTTCTCTGTTAGAAACTTGGGGCCACCAGTGGAGGGAGCCCCCATGGAGGATTTGGTTTAGTTTGGTTTTAAGGACTATCTTCATTGCACACTGACAACTCCATCAGTGCTAAGATCTCCTCCCTTAGATCACACAAGGAAGATCTCAGCACAGTTCACGAACTCCGTAGCACCGGCGAGAATCTCAGTGTATGAATATAGGCCTCATACATTCTATAAATACTTTTGTGGTGAGTAGGTTTCTAATATTTTAAAAATATGTTTTGCCAGGGCAGCTGCCTGATAGGCCTTCTATTTACGATTTCCAACTGCCGTGGGATTTTTAACGTGCGTAACTTGCACACGAGACCTCCAATTGTTTTGCCCTTATCTGAGAATTATAGGTGTCCGATCTGACTACCGACGAGATCAGGGGGGAGTATGACATCATTAGGAGCACTGGTTCTGAAAAAAATGTCCATAAATTATATTCTCTGTAATGGGAATCGAACCTGGTACCTCTTGAAACAGAGGTGGACGCCATACCTCTTAACCACTCCGACCCCCTAAACAGACATGACGAATTATTACAGGAAGAAGTGTAAACAATGGAGGATACCAGCATCAAAGCACATGATAAATTCTTGCAGTGGTGGGATTCTGTAGCACTCTGTTTTACATAATGAAATTAGTTGTCTTTGACAACATCCCAGCAGAGAGTAGCAACTCCTTAATTATCATCATCATCTTCGTGCTTGCTCCCTATGGAACATAGAACCACAGCTATATCTGGACCACGTGCCTGAAGACGGCACAAAGCGTTGGCACGCTTTTGCAGCGGTGAGTTCTGTAGCAGCTTATTTTACTTGTGGATGTAGCTAGCTCCCTGTACAATCTTAAATTAGTCACCTGGCACGAAACGCATCAAGGAGCAGTAACCCCACCCCCGTGAACCACACTTGGCAAACTTCACATAGTAACGGAGCTGAATCGTACGGGCTCAATTATATGAATCAGCGACAAAGAAAATTTTCAGGAAGAGTAACTCCAATCATTATTGCTGGAAAGAATTTTAGCAGTTATTTCCCCTGACGTTTTAGCGTTCTGATAACATAACATGCCTTGTACCAATTTCATCGGCATTTCCCAGTCACTTTTGACAAGCATTACGTTTGGACATTATTTGCAAGACATAGCAAGTGTATGAAAGCCCGAGTTATATGTAAGGAAGATAAACCTACCTCTTTCTCCAAGTGGTACCTCGTACAATCCCAGCCCCTTGCATGTCAAACCGCTGGAGCACGGACAAGCATAGCTCACGCCCTGCTGTGCACTGCCGACATTAACCAAACAGGCTGGAAGAGATTATGTTTTTTTATTAAAATAATTGTTCACTGTCAGTTCGTGTTAGATCTCTCTCTCTCTCTCTCTCTCTCTCTCTCTCTCTCTCTCTCTCTCTCTCTCTCTCTCTCTCTCTCTCTCTCTCTCTCTCTCTCTCTCTCTCTCTCTCTCTCTCCCTCTCTCTACGGTGTCTACGCCGCATCCTCTCATCTCTCTGGAAATCTCTCTCTGTCTCTCTCACCCCCTCTCTCTCTCCTTCAAAGTATCTATATTGTCTTCAGCGCTCTCTCTCGCTGGCTTCTCATGTCTCCCTCTCTGGAAGATCCTCTCTCATCCCTCTAAAAGATATCTCTCTCTCCCCCAATTAGCTCTCTGGCCTCTCTCTCTCTCTCTCATCTCGACCACAGCTCTCTGTCTCTATCTGTCTCTCAGTTTCGGTCTCCCTGCCCATATTACTGTCTTCCTTATTTGTTGATTCTTTTTTCTCAAATATCGCATAATATACGATGGTATTTACGCACACGGCTTTCCGACTGGGCGAAAGAAGGCGTTCCACTAAAACAGTGGAGGGGAATTATATGCACGTTCATTGTAGCATTCGGTGTTTTGTTAAGCAGCTGAGGGCATTTTTCGGCAAGATGCGCTCAGCAGCTGAATGCAATAATGGCTTCGGACGACTATTTATTATCGGTAATTCATATTTATTAATTAAATAAATAAAGAGAGAACCTCGAGTCTTATGAACATTAAATAAATAAAAGACATAAATATTTATGTTGCAGGCACTCGTAAGAAATAAAGAAGTAGCTGACTAGACAGCACAAACTGAAGTTATAAGTTTACCGGGGACTCGAAACTAGTGTCCAGACATACAGGTCTTTTATATTTGGACATGCGCCCTAATATAACCGGCTAGGTTGAACGGGACGCGCCTACCAAAAACGAGGCAAAATTTCATTAAAAAAAAAAAAAAAACCAGTCTTCTGACAATTTATTTAATGTCCGTAATTCATTCTGCTTACAGCAGTAGTGCGTTCAGCGTCTCTCTTTATTCTGGCAATATTCCAAACTATCAACTTTTTACAATTTATTATGTTATATATTTTATTTTCTTGTATTAATTACAATGACATCTAAGTGTAAAAATGATTTTTAAAAATGGAAGTCATAAGCCTCTTACTTTATACTGTATATATAGATAGCTCTATATAATATAATAGTATAAATATGTTAAATATATATACTGTTCAAAAAAAGAAACGCAACGTTTTTGGTATTACTTTTCTAAAAGATATTCGCTGATTGGACATCAGTCAACCTATCGACTGTGTCCACCTGGTCATTAACTTCTCTTGGTTACCTGAATTGTACTCACCTCATGATTCGTGAAGTCATGAAATAGGTCAAGGTCAAAACAACATTTTTTTTAAATAACTCGTGACAAGTTCATGAGAATCCCGTGAAACTTACTGAACACAAAACTCTCTGACCCTATTATTGAATGCCTATAAAAGATTGACGCTCGTCGAATAAATTCAGTTGAAAATTCAATGCGCAAGTATGGCTCATCTCACTACAGAACAACGACTCATCATCATTGGACGTTTACAGACTGGACAGTCACAAAGTGTAGTAACCAGACAATTTAATGTGGTTAGAAGCACCATTAGTCGCCTTTGGAGGCGATTTCAAGAAACTGGCTCAGTGGCAGACCGGTCGCGCTGTGGAAGACCCAGAGTCACAACTCCTGCCGAAGACCGCTTCATACGGCTGCGTCACCTCAGGAATCGACTTGCATCTGCGTCCTCCACAGTCCAGTCAATGTCAGCAGCTCGTCGAATTTCAGATCAAACGGTCAGGAACCGACTGCACGACTCTGGACTTTGGGCTAGAAGACCCTACAGAGGTCCTGTTCTTACGGACCGGCATCGCCAGAACCGATTGCAGTGGGCGAACCAGCATCGTCAATGGACCGTTGGGAATGACTGGAGACGGGTTTGGTTTAGTGATGAATCATTTTTTGTGCTCCAGCGACACGATAGACGGAGAAGAGTTACCGCAGAGTCTATGAGCGCTACGCCCAGAACAGCGTTGATGAGGCTCCTCCACATGGTGGTGGAGGTGTACTGATGTGGGGGGCGATCAGCTTCATGGGAAGAAGTGACCTGGTGCAAATTGAAGGACGCCTGAATGCCCAACGATACGTCGCTGAAATTCTTCGTCCTCACGTCCTTCCACTTCTGGCTGCACGAGGGTCGATTTTTCAGCAGGATAACGCTCGACCTCATGTGGCACAACTCACCACCCAGTTCCTCGCTGACAACAACGTCCAGACCATTCCGTGACCAGCCATGTCATCAGACATGAACCCCATAGATCACTTATGGGATGAACTCGACAGACGACTCCGCCAGCGAGACGTGGCTCCAGCCAATCTCCGACAGTTGTCTCTTGCACTGCGGGAAGAATGGGCAGCCATCCCACAACAAAAGATCCAACGGCTAATCGGATCCACGTCAAGGAGATGTCGTTCTCTAATAGAGGCCAGAGGAGGCCATACACCTTACTGAAACGCAGGCCTCAGTCGCAAAGAATAAAAGTCCAAACCAAATTTAATGAACATCATTTCATTGTTAAAGTCTTAAAGTTTCTTCATGCCAAGATTGAAACATTAATTCCGTAAAATAAAATTTTGGTACAAGTTTGAAATTTGGTGTCCATTACCACTGCGATAATGTTGCGTTTCTTTTTTTGAACAGTATATATATATATATATCGCATTTTATTTCAAATGGCCAACATCAATATTTATTACCAGGCAGTCCTTGTTCAGAAATCCCGAGGGTAAGAGAAACAGAGGACAACTGAAAACACACTGCGAAGAGAACTGGATACATAAATGATCATAAATGAGGAAGGTATGGTAAGCTCTTTAGCACGTGACAGAAGGACTTGGCATATGTTAGCAGAAGTCACTTGTTCCTATTGGAGCTGCAGGTAAATGAAAAATTGAATGAACAAAACACTTAAGTGTACTTGACCTTTGCTATCTGTCATGTTTACCGTGTATTTTTGGTTTGGTTCGATTTTAGCCTTCTTGTGGCGAGGAGTGTTTATTTCAACCTATTTGGTTATATCAGAGCGCATTTACCATCCAAAAATAAGTGAACTCCGTTCGCTGCTAACTCAATCAGCGTTGATAGATACTAAGTCCTGAAAAGGACTAACATTATCTATCTACTAGCATAAAGCCCTAAAAAGGACTCGCCAGCTACGCCAACGCTGCCGAGCTAAAGTAGTAGAACGTATCTTTTTACCGTGTATAGCCAGTCATCACCCGTGTGTTACCGGGGCCCGAAAGGGGAGCAGAGAATAGTATCATCGTTCCGTACTAAGCATGTTGTAAAACGCGACTAAGAAGGGTTGAGCATCTGCAGATTTCCTCCCATCCTGCAAAATATAAATGTTAAACAACTGTCACTGGTTGCCCCCCCCCCCCCTTTTTCCTCCGCAGTGATGGTCCAACAATGGCCAAAACCTAGAGTATCTAATGTGGGTCTTCAAAAGTATTTTTCTTCGCACAAGATTACCCTTGACAGAGATACAGATAGACGGATGATGACGCTTCTACCTTGAGGGAGTGTTCACAAGATATTTCAGAGGTCAAAAACAATGCTGAATGTGTCTTAGCAATGTTAACTTTTATATGCCCGCCGCCTTTTGTGAAGAGGTATTATATAGATTAATTTAGCTCGTACAAGCCCCTAACTGAATTAACAGAAAATTGTTCTTATTGGTTCTATATAGACATATATTAGATACTGATTCTTACGTGTGCAACTCTCTGTAATAACTATATCAACTATGAATTTGTCAAACAACATAGAACAAATTTAATGATCAATTACTTTTGAACAAGTGTAAATAAGTATGAGTTGATGATTAATAAAAGTAAGTGTCTTCATGAAAAAGATGTCAGCTTTAGAAAGCTTATAGGGAAAATAAAAACAAAGTTCTTCTGTAATTCGCCTGCTAGAAATGTCACTTAGCTGCCAAAACGCTGAAGTGTTGATGCTGCTGTTTCCGTCAATTCGTCTCTGTTGTAAGGGGCACGTCTCTCGGTCAGTTCAAGAGGTAACCTCTTCTGGTCAAGGCAGGCATCTTCACAACCAGTGGAACGTAGGTTTCCAGTGTCGAGCATAAGCTTTGAGCCACTGTATAATAGTACAACTGATATCGTAGAGTAGTACCTCAAATGGTCTCTTCGATTCGTACCACAAACTTTAGAGGAAATAAAAGAACAAAACCTCTGCTAAGTTTTTGCTTTCCTGATATTAATCAGGCGCCTTTCCCGCTGTCCGTCTACCGATTCTTTTCTCGGAGTATTTTAAAATCTCTCTGAGCGTACATCGTATAAATCAGGGGGTTAGATGAGAAATCACCATTCTTTTGGTTAATTTAATTGAAAAATTGCGACTGGACATCGACAGTCGTGTGCCTTGGTGAACATGTTTAAGTATACATACAACTTATTACAAATGATCGTAAATACATACATATGATGTCATCATCATCCACTCCCTGCTCCACTCGGAGTCTGTGGTTTCCTTTGCTTTTAGTTCCCTGTGAGAACTTAGCATGAAGCCATCGCGAGCGCTTTGCTGTGGTGATTCAAGAATATATCATTTTTACATGCTGAGGTTGCCAGCCTCGAATGGACCTGTATAACCATCAGCAAGTTCAAACATGTCAAATTCAAAGCACAAAATATATGTTACAACTTACGCCAAACTAGTTTGGAACTCTATACTTCTCGCTCAGTAGAATAGTCTTGGCAACTTGATAAAGATGCCTCGAACACGCGTCAAGGATATTATGTCTAGTTAGAATCCCTCTGTGACTTTGGGAGTAGGTCCTGTAGGAGTCCGGTTTCAGTATGAAATGTTAGGTTTTCTTTGTTGTAGTGTTCATAAGGAGTTCCGATATGTATTTCGTTCGGTCCTATAAGGTCAGAATCCTAACTCTATTCTTTTTCTGGCTTCAGTCCGAGCGGTTTCTTTGATGATTCTAGAATGCAGAGTGTTTTATCCTATAACTTTGCTAGGTTATATTGCACTTTTCTTGCCCACGCTTACACCTGGCGTTTCCGACAAAACCTCCAATCACAGTAAATGTTTATTTCTGATTATCATATGATCCAATCCATGAGCTAGAATGTAGTGGGTCCGGGTGTCAGTTATTTTATGTTCCCCCGCGTGTTTTAAAATATAATTTTAAAATTTAAACACATGATCTCATCTCCCATATTTGGCCCGATTTCTTCCGTCACTCTTGTGACGGTATTGCCTCCCCTGCTTTGCAGTAGTGGTCCAACAGTGGCCAAAACTTAAGAGTATCTATTATATGCTTCAATGGAGCCTATCTTTACACAAGATTACTCTTGGCAGAAATGTCGATAGAAGAGTAGTACAACATCTATCACATGGGAGTCTTCATAAGATATTCAGATAAGAGAAAACAATGTTGGCTGTCGCTAAGCACGTTAATTCTATAATCTGCTGACACTTTTGTGAAGAATTTAGCAAAGGTTTATTCTAGTTCTTTAAGCCCCCACCGCTGAGTTAATCAGTGGAATAATAATTATTATATATATATATATATATATATATATATATATCTATATATATATATATATATATATATATATATATATATATATATATATATCTGTTTAGAGTGTGTGTTTAGTAACTTTGACTGAGACAAACATGTAGTGCATTTAAAATTATTAAATCGCAGTTGAACTTGTAACATTACAAATAACAAAATAGTATAATCACTTTAAGTTTTAACAGTTAGAAAATAATTTGAATAGTTATGGAAAAGTTTCATCACTTAATTGGGATTTAACTGAATAAATGAGGTCACTTTTGGCAGCGGATATTTGCACTTAGCTTCCAATGGTAGTTTCTTCTCCTGCTGGGTCAATTCATTTCACTCTGATCTCGCTCGTCTCTTCATGAGAATTAAATTTAATCCCTCGGGATAAAACTTCCTGTACATTTAAACTGAATAGCTTTAGCTTTACATTACATTTAAATGAAAAGGCTAAACGTGTGTGTGTTAGTTCACATGTTAGTAATGAAACAGAATGAAAAATGCACTACTTACGCCAATCTTGGCTACAGACGTGTTGCTCAGATGAATAAAAGAGACGAGTCGGTCTCTTACACGCATCTGGGGGTCTTTAATTTTACAATAGATTCCCTCTCTGATTCCGTGTGTTTCTTCAGTTTCCTTGTCCTGGTGTTCCTTATTAAAATGTAGAGATTTCCTATGCTTCGTAAGTCTTATTTGGTTCTCCAATAAAAGATCCGGTTAATAAATAGGAACTATGAATCTAGTTCTTCCCTGACGTTGTCTTGGCGAGCTTGCAAGTTACAAATAAAACTGTAAAATTTTCAGCCTATATTCCCTCCAATGATGTTAAGAATCTAATCAGAAAGATCAAACCATTTCAAAAGGTCGGGTGAGGCACTTTTCAAATATTTTCTACACGGAAAACATTTTGCAAAAGGTCACGTCTCCCATATATGGTAATATGATGTCTTGCATACATTCTCACCAACACATTTGTAGACTCATATTGTCTAAAATGTAATAAATCTATGATTACTTTTTACCCACTGACCGGAAGGGATTATATCACTCTTGTCTGCGCACAGGTGTCACACGGACGGTAATGTTGGTTTAACAAGGATGACCCGAAAGCGCTTATGTCATCAGTTCCGCATGGTGCACGGGTTATCATGTGTTTCGCCAGACAAATAAATCTGGTTCTATTTAACACTCCTTGTCGCTTGAAAAGATGGTCAGATCGATATTGTGATAAAATACTGTCGCTGACCGTCTAATAACATGGCGTAACTTAACACGTCTTCGTGAAGCGTGAATGGGACACAACACGATAAGAATTACTCTCATGGCAAATACTGCCATAGGAAGTGGCGTGTTAGAGATTTCACCATGCTATGTCCAGCATAGAGCAAAATAGTTAAAATCCAAATGAAAAGGAATGATTTATGCCAAATAAAAGCGATGTGAGAAAAATGAAGAAAAATAAAGGATAATGCCGGAGGGCTGAATGCGTGAGAAATCACACAAATAAATATGTTGAGACGTTTTGTCACACCTCTTAGATAACCTTTTAATTACGATCTTTAACCTCGCTTGCAGATAGTGTCATCGCTAATTTGTCTATCCAGGCGGGTTTCTCTGTAATAATTACACATAATATTTCTGGTCGGAAGTGAGTTAAGCAATTATCACCTGTACTTTCCTGGTCCCAGAAGAAAAAGCTGCGACATATAGCAGACAACATCTGGTCTTCCTTTTGTATTCTCCGCCACAGCGTCTGACAGCTTTTGTAGCAAACAATGCGCCTAGACGGACATTCGTGTCTTGGCGGAAAAGTCAACAATCATTTTCCCGTTTACCGGAGGAAGCAAATCTGGTTCAACCACTTAAGCGATTATAATTAATCCTGAAGGATGGTCAATTAGTTGTGAAATAACACTATCGCAGTATGAACAGAGGTCAACAAATCTAAGACGCGGCGATGGGGCAGGTTTAAGTGCAAAAAATGAAGGAACAAATGGAGAAAGTAGGATGGAAAGAAGAGGAGTAAAGGGACACAACAAAAATTCCGTCACAACCACATGAACTTGAACAAACATGGACGTCAACTAAGGAAACAAACTCAACTAACCAAAACAGGCGAAGGTCCTCTGACATGAAAGCGAATGATGCAACACAGAGAAAGTGGAAAGGAGTCTGTGTTGCTGACTAACCTTTTGTCTTATAGGAGAACCTAAAGATTTGACACCTACAATGTTCGAACATTGAACGAACTAGGGAAGAAGGTACAGGTGGCAGTAGAAAAAGGGTACTACAAGATCGATGTACCGGGACTGAGCGAAACAATGTTGAATGGGGTAGACAGGAGGAAACTCAGCACAGTGGAAAAAAGGCACTAGAAAGACTGTGAATAGCATTTAAAAGCAGTCCTTGTTCAGGAATCACCTGGGTAAAAGAAGCAAATGTAGACAATGAAACACACGGAGAAGAGAACTGGAGACAGGAGTGAAAAATCATGAGAAAAATGTGGAAAGAGATTGAGCCGATGGCATATGACAGGTGGAAGTGGCATGTGACAGGTGGACGTGGCATGTGACAGGTGGACGTGGCATGTGTTTGTTGAAGGTCCATGCTTCTTGAGGAACTAAACGGTATTGACTGATTGATAGTCAGTCATGTCTCGCCTAGAGCCGCCCCTGAATATACTGTTTTATCTTTTTATGTTAAAACTGTATTAAATGTCCCCGTATGTCTTACGACGTCTCTGCTCCAAGCTGGAAAAGAAACTATTAATCTGAAAATACCATCACTGCAGTGGATAGGACAACAACTATTAGTTTCCTGACTGATAGGAACACAAAATTTACAATCGCTAAACTGATAGGAACACAACATTTATAATCACCTGACTTATAGGAACACAAACTTTACAATCGCCTGACTGATAGGAAAACTACATTTACAATCACATGACTGATAGGAACACAACATTTACAATTACCCAGCTGATAGAAACACAACAGTTACAATTGCTATGCTGATTGGGACTCAACATTTACAATAACTAGGCTGAACGGAACTCAACATTAACAATCACCAAGGTGATAGTAACAAAACATCTACAATCACTCGACTGATTGGATCTCAACATTTACAATCACCAGGTTGATAGGAACTCCAAATTACCAATCACCATGCTGACAGGAATGTGTGGCGAGATGGATGGTTGATAGTTAAGTAGTTATCTGACAGTTGAGAAGAGAAGTTATGAACTAAACGTAGGGATTGCTGTCACGGCGCTATTTCGCAGTGACGAAAAGGCAGCCGGGCAACACTTAGGTTGGCAACACCGGGATTAAAAACCGGCGAGTCATGTGACAAGGCGGAAGCCGGCAAAACTAGGCGCGAAGGTAGTCAGTCAGAATCTAGCCTCTTGTCCGGAAAGGACGGATATATTCTTCTCTGTTGCCAGCGTTAGCTGTGAAGTCCATGTCACGGACTATTTGTTAGAAAGGCTTGCCATTTTCCAGTTCTATTGGATTATTAAGTTTTGATTCTAGGACCGTATAGTGTCTGGATTGGATTTGTTTCAGACCGTTATAAGTTGCCGAAGATTTGAGTATTTCTTTGTCATAGGTTTGGCCGCTCATGGTGAGCGTTATTCACTGCAGTTTATCAGTGTAAGTAATACTGTCGTGTATAATAATGACAGTCTAAGTTGTTAAGGCATTTCATTGTTATATTGTATTTCATACGTTGGTTTGCCGTGTGAGGCATTATTGTGTCTGCATAAATATTAAAGGGAAGTACCTGTAGAAGGTGTTGATTTTCTTATGTACGTCATTGTGGTGTGGTCGTACTCCTAGTGGAGCGAGCCTATGATTATTATTATGTCCGCATTACAGGGGAGCTTCCTTAGTAAATAGGTATCTAACAACTAAGGACATTGTCTATACAGTTTGTTCTGACAATGGCACAATACAGACCCGGTAGTTAACCGCAAAGTTCTAGCTGGAAGCTTTAGAAGAGAGATGTGAAGTACGTCACCTTCTCGATAGATATATCCTATGCTCCTAGGGTGTCCCTACTAAAATTTATGTGAATGCAGCTCGTTAGTTATTCCCTACCGATTACATACTCTTGAATTTCACTACTTACTTAGTCGTTCTCCTTCTACCCTGAGTTGTAGACGTTTGGAAGAGAGAGCGCCAGACTATCATATCTGCTGTCTTCCAGTTGGCCTGGTTCCATTCTAGTCCTCGGTCTTTCAAAGATTGTCTAATGTTGTCCTCCCAGCGGACTCTGGGTCGTCCCCATGCTTGTCGTGGTAGCCGATCTTCTCCCATTCTGCAGACATGGCCAAACCATCTCAGTTGGGACTGTTCTACTTGGGTCTGCAGGGAGTGGGATTTTAGGCCTTGACGTATCGTCTGGTTGTGGACCATGTCTCTTCTTGTTACTTCAACCACCTTCCTCAGATACCTCATTTCTGAGGTTTGGATCTGGCTTTTGTGGGTTGTAGTCATTGCCCATGACTCGCATCCATATGTCAAGACTGGAACATAGGTGGAGCGGTATCCAGCCATCTTCGTTTTCTTACCAACCTCTCTCTTGCTGCGGATTCCTCGATTTATGGCATGAAAATGTCTCACAGCTGCTGCTTTGCGAGTGGCCAACTCTTCTTTGATGCCTCCCTTTTGGTCAATAATAGCTCCGAGGTATTTAAAGTGTTCTCCCAGCTTAATCTGGTGTCTTCTTTCTTCTCGTGATTTCACTACAGATTTTGTTTTAGAGCTGCTTATGATCATCCCTCTCTTCTCCAGCTCTTCCATCTAGACTTGCAGGTTGGATTGGAGAAAATTGATGTTTTGGTGGAAACCTCCCAATCCTTTGGTATGGTCTTGTTGCACCACGCTGCCTGTAGGACCCTTAAGATTAATAGGTCGCCGGATGCTCCCTTGTACTTAACAATTTCCATCTTTATGTCATCTTCACCACCATTGGTTTTCTCTACTGTGCTAGTGGTTATCATTTCTGATGCTTGACCTTGCTCACCATCCTGGAGTTCTGAGAAATATTGTTTCCATTACTTCCTTCGGGGCAGTAAGCTATTTGCCTTGCTTGTCCTTTATAAATTTGAGAGGGCATTGTTTTTCCTTCCTCATGTTCTTTAGGGTCTTATAGAACAATTTCTGGTTTTCTTGCGCATCTTTTTCTAGCTTTTCTACAAATTCTTCCTAGGACTTCTGTTTTGCTGCTAGCACCTTGATCTTTGCTTCTGTTCTGAGTGTCACCTATTCTCTATATTTCTCCATTTGTCGTGTTTTTAGCTCATAAGTATTGTTTCCATGCCATTGTCTTCTCTCTTATTTTCTCTTTGACTTCCTCTGTCCATCAAGGTGTCCTCTTTCTCTTGTTCCCAAGTCGGACTTCCCCACATGCTTCTGCAGCAGCTGTCTTTATGATGTCCTTGAATTTAAGCCAGAGGGTTTCTAGGTCATCAGACTGTTCTTCTGTGTTGCTCACCACTGCAGCAATAAGCCCCTGATATCTGGTCTTAATTTCTGGCTCTCTCAGCTTGTAGGTTTTAATGCTCATTTCTCCCGTTCGTTTACTTAATTTCTTGCGTGATGTTGGGCAGTTCCTAGGCTGAGCAACTCTTTCAGTTGGTTTTTTTTATTGTCCGCAGGTAGTAATCCATTCCTATCTCTGGCCTCCTCTAGACTCTAGCATCCCGGACATATTTGAATGAGCTCCTCCTAACAATGGCAAAGTCGATCACTGACTTCTCATTCTTTGTTGGTTCACATCTAGTGTATGCACGTATGCGCTTATGGGGGAACTTTGTGTTTGTAATGATCAGATTCTGCTCACTGCAGAATCTAAGGAGTCGCTTTCCATTGTCATTGAGAGTATCTTCTCCATATCTTCCGATAACTCCACCCCATCTAGCATGGACATTTCAAGCTCTGGCATTGAAATCTCAAAGCATGATAATTTCATCTAGGCAGTCATCCACTGTCCTTTGAAGCAGCTTGAATAATTCTTCATTGACCTCTGCTCTCTCATCCTCATTTGGCCCATACACTATGACCAGGTTGACTCTGGTTTCTCTTTCTTTTAGTTTTACAACCATAATGCGCTCCGAGACAAAGTTCCATCCCTTGATACTATCTTTTTGGTTTTTGACCACAATGCAACCCACGCCCACTTTAGCTCTTTCATATGTGGGTACACCACTGTAGAGCAGCGTGTTGCCATCGAGATCCATGACTCCTTGTCCTTTTTTTTGTTTCCGTTTTAGCCAGGATTTCTAGTTTTGCTTTCCTCATCTCTTCCACCAGCTCCTCTCCTTTCCCATTTATATTTCTTGTGTTCCAAGTTCCATAGGTCGTAGTCCGTTCCAGTTCGTCACCTTTAGAATCAGTCCGGGTTTCTCTCTTGTAGTTCGCGTAATCATGATTTAAAGCAAACAGGTGATTGGTCTGTTGCCCCTTTGCATGGTGGAGGTTGTGGTAAATGAGGTTACTGGTGTTATTAATTAAGGGTAAACAGAGTGAGGTCAAGCTGTGTAAGTTCCCTGAGTCCAATTGTTGATGATGATGATTCTCAGAGTCCCTATCCACCACCTCTCAGATCTCACTCTGTGTAAAATAGGCTCTGTGATGTTGTTTGGCTGAGTGTGTCTAGGGTAATGTATTTAATATAAGGACGAAATAAAATGTAAACAGAACTGTAACTCAATAATATTAAAGTGAGTAAGACTTTTGTTAAAGTTTAGGTAATTATATTACAATTTAATTTCCCTGTACCTCAATTTTCTGGGACAGGGATTGTCAAACTCAATAAATTTGTTTATATACACTATTTAAAATAAATAACTGGAACTCTGTCCAAGTATCTGGTTTCTATGAATAAAGATCACTGTAAGAATTCCTCCCACTGATCTGTCTATCTGCTTGTGCGTATCACTGTTAATATGTTGGACGGATTGTCTTCGTCATCATCTCAAGGTGAGTTTATTATTTATTTTTATTATGCTTAGGGTTGTGGTGGAATACTTGATGTTACACTCTCAGTGCCGGTCTAACGGACTTAACTTATAAAACTGGTGACAACTGTTGGCCCTTGGGTTCTCATATGCATTCAACTGGCTTTAAAGCTGAAGAAATGGGGTAGCTGCGGCAACAAGGCTGAGCGTTCCTCCCAAACTTTCTTCCCTCACCCGGTTTCCTGCCACCAATAGGTATGCTGGTATATGACCTGTAATGAGAGGAAAATGCCCTCCCCTTATAGATCTCATCTAATATTTAATTCCACACACAATCACGGTGACAACTCACCCTGATCAGCTTTGTGTGCTGATCATTGCACCAATCTGTATCTTCCATTTTTTAACACCACTGCTGTGTAAACATTCTTCTTCAGTGATAGTACATAGCTCTTGTTTCCTCCTCCAAGAAGTCTCTTCCATACAATTGATAGGGGTGTACAATACATAGCTTGTGATCCCTTAATATCTCTTTACAACATCCTCTACATGATTTTAAATAATATTTAAACATTTATGGCACTGCAAAAGCCAATATCCCTTCTGAGTTACTGCATTGGCATGCGCAAAATTTGTAAGCCACTAGCAAATATTTTATGCCTTTCTTTCACTCCGAAAGACTGCATTCCTATTTTGGCTATCGTAACACAAATTGTGGCATGCATGTTAATTAAATCAATACAAATACTTATTGTGCCTTACCCTCAAACAAGAATATCACATATCATAAGCTTGACTTTGGCAGTTAATGGGTTCTACCACTGGTTTAAGTGTCCAGACGGTGAAAGCTTTGGTCACACAGGCTCTCCCGCTGATGTCAGCTTTAGATAGTTTTAATTTCAAATGGCGGTTGTTGCCAGCGAAATGTTACTTTTATTGCCCCAAGCTACTCTACGCCTTGACCAATCAGAACGCGTGTCAAGAAATTTCTAACTTTTCTCACGCAACCAAATTGAGCAGTTGATAAGTATGTTTTGTTCGTCTGTTTCAATTTTTATTTATACAATATCTTTGTTATTAATGGGTCAATTTTTAATATTAAAAGTGATTATTAAAAGGACAACTGTCCTCTATCTTCCTATATAGGGTTCCTTTACCCATTTATCCCCGTTTTCATCTTGGTAATTTTTTTCTAATTTACAGTGCTCTGTTTACTGAACTAAAATATTAATAAAATAATTTTCTAAGGCCAGATAATTTATTATAAGGGAAACTTTTATGATATATATTAACCAATATTAGCGCTATCCTTCAAGACATCCCTGATATTTATAAAGAAATAAATTATCTAAGTTTCTTTTCAAACGCACAAGTTAGGCTTGATTTCCATTGTAATCCACCTTCTCTCTCCCCTATAAAACGAGGTAACATGTTGGTTCGTTGCCAAGCTTTACGGCTTTCGTCATAAATATTGGGAAGGGTCGAGCATGTGCGTGTGTGTTTGGGGGAAGGGTGATGGGGGGTTGTATTTTTACGCTTGACGTTAGAAAATTCAAATTCTTTATTGTAAATACTAGCGGTTCGATTTGACGATGGCCTTGAGACCAAGGTCAAACATGGAATTTATTTATAGATTTTTAACTGTAATAGTGGAAAATTCAAATTATTTTGTCCAATTTTTAGCGGTAAGTTTGACCTTGCCCTTGGCAATTTTTGAAATATAGTGGTAGTGGTTTATAGGTTGTGAATTTACGTTACTAGATTTTTGAATCGGGGAAATTTGAGCGCTGTGTTACACGGAGTTACTTTACTACACATCTCCCTGTTAAAAAGCCTGCACCACTAGTGCAGCTTTATTTTCTGTGTTACAATCCCGATCAAATTAACTCAACTAGGCTTTATGAGGATCCGGGGTTTCTGCAGGTGGGTGCCTACTCAAGAAATCTGCCCCAACGTTCTGCGAACCAGGAATATACTCAATGGTAAACGAGTCAGGTTGGATGAGCAGAGACCACCTTAACAAACGTGCATTTCCATGTTTTGCCTGGGCCAGAAAAACCAGTGGCTGATGATCGCTTTGGACCACAAAATGTCTACCATACAGATAGACCTGGAATTTCTTTATCGCTCAGACAAAAGCCATTCTTTTTCTACAGTTGAGTAGTTTTGTTCTGCTCTGTTTTATTTGCGGCTGGCATACGCAACTGGGTTCAATTCTCCGTCTGGTGAAGAGGACCTTTGCAATAATGTGGCTCCGAATCCCACATTACTCGCATCCGTTCTCACCACGAATTCCTGACTCAAATCAGGTAATTTCAATATGGGCTTACTGTTTTTGCTTTAACTCATTGTATGCCAACTCATACTCTGCCGACCATTCTATTTTATCTGGTTTCCCTTTACGAGTTAAATCTGTCAGAGGAGCACACACCGAGTTAAAATTTTAAATATATTTTTGGTAAAACCCACAAAGTGAGACGAAGAATCTCACATCCTTCTTAGTCTGGGGTCTGGGTGCTCTCTGCAATTTCTCCAGGTTCTTAGGGTCAGGGGTCATGCTACCCTGATGTACAGAATGTCCCAAGAATTCCAATTCCTTGCATCCATTATAACATTTTGTTGGTCTAGCAGTTAAGTTTGCCTCTCCGAGTCTATCAAATAGCATATTCAAAGAGTTAACGTGTTCTTCAAAGGTTTCCGTAGCGATGAGGATATCATCCATGAAATTTGTAATACATGGGTTTTTCAGGGGATCCAATAGTTTTCTCATCATTCTAGAGAACATACTCGGAGCGTTTTTCAGCCCAAACGGTAACATATTGAATTCATTGTGCCCTTCCGAGGTGCTAAAAGCGATGTTGTCGCACGGAAGGTCCAGGGTTCAAATCCTGGGTAAGCCACTCATGTCTGTTGTTTTTCTGTTGTCTAATGTTCTACTTCTTTATTTCCTACGAGTGCTTTATAACATACCTTTATATTTGTTTCATATTAATTTACTGTTTACAGGCCTCGTGGTTTCCCTTCCTTATGTGTTATAAATGTTTATACAATAACAAACCTACCCTCTGTCCTGTTCTTACTGTTCTAAGTCTACTATCATACTGGACACAGTATTAAGGTCTTTGTCTTGTTGGACTGACCAATACTGATATATAGGGGAACAACAGAAGTGATTGCGTCATTAATAGGCTGAACTGCCCATGGTAAACTTGCGGTGTTATGTATAGAGGTTCGCACTAATGACCTGTCATTGAAACATCCTTTTTTGGGGGGATGCGTAGATGGCAGGGAGGACATTGTGATTCGCTTGCATAGCTAGGCGGTGTTGTCGCACGGAAGGTCCAGGGTTCAAATCCTGGGTAAGCCACTCATGTCTGTTGTTTTTCTGTTGTCTAGTGTTCTACTTCTTTATTTCCTACGAGTGCCTGATAACATACCTTTATATTTGTTTCATATTAATTTACTGTTTACAGGCCTCGTGGTTTCCCTTCCTTATGTGCTAAAAGCTAGGTAAGGTCGAATCTCAGGCTTCACTGGAATCTGGTATTATCCTTTACTGAGTGTCCCTGGTAAAATCTACTCTAGAATCCTTGAGCAGAGACTCCGACGCCTAGCTAAGCCACAACTGGATGAGGTCCAGTGCGGATTCCGAGCAAACCGAAGTACTCAAGATCTAATCTTCACACTCAGACAGTTGAGTAAAAAGGCCCTTGAGTATAAGAGTGAGATCCATCTTTGTTTCATAGATCTGGAAAATGCGTTTGACATGGTCCCCTGGAGCAAACTTTGGGACTGTTTGGCAAGGAAGAACATTCCAGCACCTCTGAATCATGCTATACAGAGCTTCTACAAGTCTTGCAGAAATTATGTGAGGACAGCAAACCATAAGTCAGAAGAGTTCAGGACCACCACTGGTGTAAGACAAGGTGATATCCTGTCACCTTACCTTTTCATACTCCTCTTTGACGATGTCATTAAGGCGTGTAAGGAGAGAACAAGAAAGTATTCAGTGGGGTACTGGAAGATGAGACAGGTCTTTATTTCGGAGCTGGCATTTGCCGATGATTTTGCCCTGATTGCTAAATCAGAGGCACATCTCCAATTCAACCTGCAATTCTGGAAGGAGAATCTGGAGAAGAGAGGGATGGTCATAAGCAGCTCTAAAACAAAATCCATGGTGATATCACGAGAAGAAAGAAGACATCAAATTAAGCTGGGAGAACATGTCCTGGAGCAAGTAGACCACTTTAAATACCTCGGAGCTATTATTGACCGAAAGGTAGGCATCAAAGAAGAGTTGGCCACTCGAAAAGCAGCAGCTGGGAGACTTTTTCAGTCCATAAATCGAGGATTCCTCAGCAAGAGAGAGGTTGGTAAGAAAACGAAGATGGCTGTATACCGCTCCGCCTATGTCCCAGTCTTGACATATGGATGCGAGTCATGGGCAATGACTACAACCCACAAAAGCCAGATCCGAACCTCAGAAATGAGGTATCTGTGGAATTTGGTTGAAGTAACAAGAAGAGACATGGTACGCAACCAGACGATACGTCAAGGCCTTAAATCCCACCCCCTGCAGACCCAAGTAGAACAGTCCCAACTAAGATGGTTTGGCCATCTCTGCAGAATGGGAAAAGATCGGCTACCACGACAAGCATGGGAAACAAAGAGCCAAGGATTCAGACCCCCAGGACGACCCAGAGTCCGCTGGGAGAACAACATTAGACAATCTTTGAAGGACCAAGGACTAGAATGGAACCAGGCCAGGAGGAAGACAGCCGATAGGATAGTCTGGCGCTCTCTCTTCCAAACCTCTACACCTCACGGTAGAAGGGGAACGACTAAGTAAGTAAGTAAGAGATCTATTTTTGAGAAATATTTTGCCTTATTCAACCTGGCAAATAGTTGGTTAGTATCAGGTAATGGATCCACCTGAATTTCCGTGAAAGCATTCAGTTTCCTGTAATCTATGCATGTGACGATATTCTAAATACAATATCTAAATTAGAATATAACATTAAAGTACATAAAGTCTAAAATAGGATAGAACTAAAAATTTGGGAGAGATTTTTCGTCTTCACCCACGCCAGCGCATTAGTTTGATAACGCCTTATGGCCGAATAAAATGTACCCAATGTTTCTAAGTAACCTTGAAATAAATGTAACACTTTTCCAAGTTCAAACAAATATTTGCCTAGGAGACAGAAGTATATAGGAAAACGGGGGAAGAGAAGGATAGATGGCCCAATGCTAATTCGTTTCGCGTTGATTTCAAACTAAAAGCCAACCGCAACGCAGTGGCAAGACTTGCCTAGGGCGATTTTCACAATACGATGAAAAAGAAAAAAATATGTAATTCTGAAGCAAGGTACCTAGGGCCATAAAAGTTATATATTCGTGTGCCTTGGGACTTTCTAAGCAAGAATATGTTATCAATTACACAAATAGTCCACTAAATGACCAAATTATAGCCATAATACTATAGAGGATCCGACAGACTGTCAGGACAAGTCATGCCTGCTTATTTTTTTATGGCATATTTTAAAAAACAACTTTGGGGAAAGAAGGTACGGGGAATTGGATTGGATAGTATTTAAAGCAAGGCGAAATATTATTGGCTGACCTAAATATACAAATATAGTTGGTAGTAGTAACGCATAGTGGTTTAACAATTTTTTTAAAAGTTCATTCAAAATAAAGAGATGCTTGGTCCCATTGGCCAAAGCCTTTTACATTATAGGAAAAGTAGGCTGCTCGCTGTCATTTTTTCAAAATATTCTAAGGAGCAAGCGGCGATGAGCAGACTTGTGCTTTTTTAATAATACTAATAACAGAAAGCATTCTGGACAGGGGCAGTGCTGAAAGTGTGCCATATTCTATTGCCTATTCATCGTTACTTGTTTATATTTCCTTGAATATGTGGTAAGATTGGTTTTATTGACTTTTTAATTAAACAAGGGTTGGGTGTAAGAAAATTCCATGTAAAAAGATTGTAATTAAATGGTTCCATGGCAGACTTAGGCATGGTCTAGATGATGATCCATCATATAATGGACTATCCAAGAAGTTTAGAACTACAGGACTATATATGATGGTCATACAGGAGCATTACACCTATCTTATTGCATGGAAAAGATTACTGCTGGAATGACAGAGGCGTAGCAGCCATTAGGGAAAAGAAAAGAAAACTGGTACAATTTGTTCAATCAAACTAGAGTGGAGAAGATAGGTTGGTCAGAGAGAGCTGACCAAGTTCTTATTGTTGACTTTATTATTACACATAACTTTGGAGGAATTAGTTTGATATTAAGACAGAAACATAACTTGCAATTACAGGGGTTTCTGCTGGCACTTGTCTGGTGCTGGTAATTGCTGATTGAGAAATTTTGCACGATTTCTAAGAGTCTCTGGTACCTGCTTATAGTAAAGAAATTCAAGACCAGAGGAGACTGAGGTGTTTGGCCAAACCAACTACAACTGCTGTGATTCCAGGGCCCAGATAAGTTTTAGTATCTGGCCTGGGACAACTTATCAGTGACTAAAGAAAATCTCCTGTGTATACATAAATTGTCCTCCCAAAGGAATAAAATAAACAATCATAGGTGAAACAAAAGAACTTTGGGATGATGAAAATCCCCAACCTGCCTCCAAGTACCAGTTAGTTAAAATAGAGTAATTAACATCAAATTGAAAATTTGTAACAATGTACTATGGACATATTGTCTTTTGTATGTAAATATCTATCTATATATATATGTAAATATATTTATCTATCTAAATTGATTCTCATTGAGAGGTAGTCCTGACCAAAACAACTTTAGTCTCAGGACAAATAAAGATTAACAAAAGAAATTCTAAATATAAAATTTAACAACTGGAGTTGGTTGAGTTTATCATAGTACATAGTATATGTATGTGTATGTTTTTGTATTGAGGTTCTTTAACATCACTCTTACATTACCCTAGACACTAAACATAGCTCTCAATCATACTAGGCCAAAATATAACTTTGAGTGAGATCGTAGGTGGTATCAGCAAGGTACTCTGAAACACAGCTATCAATTGACTATATCAGGGCCCTTCACAGATTGACCTCACTCAAGTAATCCTTTACCATACACCAACCTTCTTAACATCAAAACCCACCACATATATTGGGGGCCAAGCCGGGATTATAAAAATAAAACCCCACAATTCAATGAAAGGAAATATGATGACAGAAAACCTTTTCATAAGGGTAGATTATATTGTAGTTGGTGTAGGATGGACAACCATAACACCGAAGTGTGTAAAAAGAGACATGTGATCATGGCCACGCTTCAGACCAGATCACAGTCTAAAAAGGAGGAGGATAATCCGATAAATACCCTTCCAGATGAGATGAGGAAGGCGCAGGCTGAGGAAAAGACCCTCAAGCCTTGTTTTAAGAAATTGCCCAAATGTCATACACCTCCAGGCAAGGGAGACTTCTATATGAAAAACAAATTGATTTATAGGAAGGCTGGAACTGGATCCCATGGTCACGGACAGCTAGTCCTTCCCAATTCATGTAGAACTAAAGTGTTGGAATTAGGGCATGCGATTCCCTTCAGTGGTCATATGGGGATCAGCGCAACAAGACAGCGTATAGGGTGTCATTATTTCTGGCCAGGAATAACTGAAGATATAAAGAGATATGTAAAATCCTATCCAGAATGCCAACGGATAGCTCCAAAGCATTGGACTGCTCCAGCAACTCTAGGGGAAATGCCCATAGTGGGAACGCCTTTTGAAAGAGTTGCCATGGACATTGTGGGACCTCTCACTCGGACCAAGAGGTGTCATCAATCGATTCGAAGCATGTGGCAGAGGCATTACTCACAATCTTCACCAGGTTAGGCTTTCCCAACCAAATTTTGACTGCTAATGGCTCTCAGTTCAAAGGGAAACTAACGGAAGAAGTATTCAGGATCTTTCAAGCCAAACACTTTCATTGTAGCCCGTACCATCCACAAGGAAATGGCCAAGGGGAAAGATTTAACGGGACGCTCATTACGATCCTGAGAAAGTTGGCACATGAAAAACCAGATACATGGGATCAATACCTTCCCGCCGCCATGTTTGCTTATCAGGAGGTACCCCATAGTTCAACCGGTATGGCCCCGGCAACCTTGTTATTTGGGAGGCCAATAAAAGGTCCATTGGAAGCCTTGTTAAGGACGTGGACCGATGAAAAGGCAGAAGACAATATTACCTCATCATATCAATATGTGAACGAGCTGACCACTCGTCTTAAAACTAGCTGGAAACTTGCCAATGAAAATCTGAGACAAGCCAGGAAAAAGCATGCTGCCTATTTTAATAAGAAAGCTAAAGACAGAGAATTAGCTGTGGGAGAGAAGGTACTTCTTCTTCTACCCGGCAGCCAAAACAAGTTGCAAATTGGATGGCAAGGTCCATATACAGTTCTAGAGAAGGTGTCTAGAACAAATTATAAGATAGATAAGAAGGGGAAAGAGAAAATCTATCATGTGAATCTCCTGAAAAAATATTTGGACAGAGAAAACCAGGAAGAGACACACTTACTGACCTTGTCTGTTGCAATGGAAATGAAAAAGGAACCACTCAATTCTCATGAATATCCTCTACATCCCTGTGAGACAGCTGCACAGGTTAAAATCAGTACACACTTGACGAGAAATCAGAGGGAGAGAGTTCAACAGGTTCTGAATAATCATACAGATGTGTTAACGGACAAACCGGGGCATACAAATTTGTTGGAATATGATATGAAGCTTATAGACCCAACACCAATCTGTATGAAAGCCTATTCGATTCCTTTCGCTAAGGAAAAAGCTTTAAAGGAAGAGATAGAGTATTTGTTGAAAGAAGGAATTATTTCACACAGTGAATCTTCGTATAGTTCTAGTGTGGTTTTGTTGAGAAAACCCTCTGGGGAACACAGACTGTGTATAGATTATAGAAAATTGAATGCTGTCACAGAAAGTCAGGTGGATCCATTACCTGATACAAATCAGCTGTTTGCCAGGCTGAACAAAGCAAAATATTTCTCTAAAGTGGATCTGAGCAAAGGCTATTATCAGATTTCAGTAAAGCCTGAGGTTAGACCTTATTTAGCCTTTAGCACCTCGGATGGACATTATGAATTCAACATGTTGCCTTTTGGGTTGAAAAATGCCCCGAGCGTGTTTTCGAGGATGACGCGAAAATTGTTAGATCCCCTGAATAATCCATGTATCACGAATTTCATGGATGATATTCTCATAGCAACAGAAACATTTGAGGAACACATTAACTCTCTGAATATGTTGTTTGATAGACTCAGGGAGGCTAACTTGACCGCTCGACCGACCAAATGTTCTATTGGATGTAAAGAGTTGGAATTACTGGGACACACAGTATATCAGGGAAGCATGACCCCTGACTCCAAGAACTTGGAGACATTGAAGAGAGCACCGAGGCCACAGACAAAGAAAGACGTGCGATCTTTTGTCTCATTATGTGGTTTTTACCAGAAGTATATCAGAAATTTTAACTCTATATGTGCACCACTGACTGATTTAACGCGAAAAGGAAATCCTGATAAAATTACTTGGTCAGCGCAGTGTGAGTCGGCATACCAAGAGTTAAAAGAAAAGCTCACAAGCAATCCTATATTGAAATTGCCTGACTTAAGTCAAGAGTTTGTAGTGAGAACGGACGCTAGTAACGTCGGATTAGGAGCAGCCCCATTGCAAAGATCCAATTCACTTGATGGGGAATTAACCCCAGTTGCTTATGCTAGCCGTAAGTTGAACACAGCAGAACAAAAATATTCAACCAGTGAAAAGGAATGTCTGGCTTTCATATGGGCGATAAAAAAGTTCCAAATCTATCTCTATGGTAGATCATTTAAGATCAAAACAGATCATAAACCTCTAGTATTTCTGTCACAAGCAAGGCATGAAAATGCTAGATTATTACGTTGGTCGTTGCTCCTACAGCCATACCAGTTTATCATAGAATATATCCCCGGCTCGAAAAACGTAGGTGCAGACTTTTTAAGCAGACACCCGTACGACGAAAATCAAAGTAGTCACCAGACATAAGTAGTAAATTTATCTATGTGTATTTTGAATTAGGAACGGACATAGGATAGTCTGTTCTAAAGTGGGGAAATGTGTGACGATATTCTAAATACAATATCTAAATTAGAATATAACATTAAAGTACATAAAGTCTAAAATAGGACAGAACTAAAAATTTGGGAGAGATTTTTCGTCTTCACCCACGCCAGCGCATTAGTTTGATAACGCCTTATGGCCGAATAAAATGTACCCAATGTTTCTAAGTAACCTTGAAATAAATGTAACACTTTTCCAAGTTCAAACAAATATTTGCCTAGGAGACAGAAGTATATAGGAAAACGGGGGAAGAGAAGGATAGATGGCCCAATGCTAATTCGTTTCGCGTTGATTTCAAACTAAAAGCCAACCGCAACGCAGTGGCAAGACTTGCCTAGGGCGATTTTCACAATACGATGAAAAAGAAAAAAATATGTAATTCTGAAGCAAGGTACCTAGGGCCATAAAAGTTATATATTCGTGTGCCTTGGGACTTTCTAAGCAAGAATATGTTATCAATTACACAAATAGTCCACTAAATGACCAAATTATAGCCATAACACTATAGAGGATCCGACAGACTGTCAGGACAAGTCATGCCTGCTTATTTTTTTTTAATGGCATATTTTGAAAACAACTTTGGGAAAAAGAAGGTACGGGGAATTGGATTGGATAGTATTTAAAGCAAGGCGAAATATTATTGGCTGACCTAAATATACAAATATAGTTGGTAGTAGTAACGCATAGTGGTTTGAGATTTTTTTTTAAAAGTTCATTCAAAATAAAGAGATGCTTGGTCCCATTGGCCAAAGCCTTTTACATTATAGGAAAAGTAGGCTGCTTGCTGCCATTTTTTCAAAATATTCCGAGGAGCAAGCGGCGATGAGCAGACTTGTGCTTTTGTATTAATACTAATAACAGAAAGCATTCTGGACAGGGGCAGTGCTGAAAGTGTGCCATATTCTATTGCCTATTCATCGTTACTTGTTTATATTTCCTTGAATATGTGGTAAGATTGGTTTTATTGACTTTTTAATTAAACAAGGGTTGGGTGTAAGAAAAGGCCATGTAAAAAGATTGTAATTAAATGGTTCCATGGCAGACTTAGGCATGGCCTAGATGTTGATCCATCATATAATGGACTATCCAAGAAGTTTAGAACTACAGGACTATATATGATGGTCATACAGGAGCATTACACCTATCTTATTGCATGGAAAAGATTACTGCTGGAATGACAGAGGCGTAGCAGCCATTAGGGAAAAGAAAAGAAAACTGGTACAATTTGTTCAATCAAACTAGAGTGGAGAAGATAGGTTGGTCAGAGAGAGCTGACCAAGTTCTTTATGTTGACTTTATTATTACATATAACTTTCGAGGAATTAGTTTGATATTAAGACAGAAACATAACTTGCAATTACAGGGGTTTCTGCTGGCACTTGTCTGGTGCTGGTAATTGCTGATTGAGAAATTCTGCACGATTTCTAAGAGTCTCTGGTACCTGCTTATAGTAAAGAAATTTAAGACCAGAGGAGACTGAGGTGTTTGGCCAAACCAACTACAACTGCTGTGATTCCAGGGCCCAGATAAGTTTTAGTATCTGGCCTGGGACAACTTATCAGTGACTAAAGAAAATCTCCTGTGTATACATAAACTGTCCTCCCAAAGGAATAAAATAAACAATCATAGGTGAAACAAAAGAACTTTGGGATGATGAAAATCCCCAACCTGCCTCCAAGTACCAGTTAGTTAAAATAGAGTAATTAACATCAAATTGAAAATTTGTAACAATGTACTATGGACATATTGTCTTTTGTATGTAAATATATCTCTCTATATATATGTAAATATATCTATCTATCTAAATTGATTCTCATTGAGAGGTAGTCCTGACCAAAACAACTTTAGGCTCAGGACAAATAAAAATTAACAAAAGAAATTCTAAATATAAAATTTAACAACTGGAGTTGGTTGAGTTTATCATAGTATTTAGTATATGTATGTGTATGTTTTTGTATTGAAGTTCTTTAAAATCACTCTTACATTACCCTAGACACTAAACATAGCTCTCAATCATACTAGGCCAAAATATAACTTTGAGTTAGATCGTAGGTGGTATCAGCAAGGTACTCTAAAACACAGCTATCAATTGACTATATCAGGGACCTTCACAGATTGACCTCACTCAAGTACAACTTTACCATACCCCAACCTTCTTAACATCAAAACCCACCTTAATGCACAGTCTATGTTCACCAGAGGGTTTCCTCAACAATACCACACTGGAGCTATAAGGAGATTCACTGTGAGAAATAATCCCTTCTTGTAACAGATAATCTATCTCCTCTTTTAAAGCTTTCTCTATTGCGAATGGGATAGTATAAGCTCTCATACAGATGGGTGTTGGGTCTAGCAGTTTCATATCATATTCCAACAAGTTAGTGTGCCCCGGTCTGTCCGTTAACACGTCTGTATGATTTTCCAGAACCTTTTGAATCTTCTCCCTCTGCCCATTTGTCAGATGATTACTGATCTTTACCTGTGCAGGAGTTTCGCCTGGTTTTAAGGGATATTCGTAAGAGGTGAGAGGTTCGTTTTTCATCTCAGTAGCTATGGCCAAGGTCATTAGGTGTGCCCCTTCCAAGGTTTTCCTATCATGGTATTTCTTAAGGAGGTTCACATGATAGACTTTTTCCTTTCCCTTCTTGTCTATCTTATAATTAGTTCTAGATACCCTTTCCAGAACTGTGTATGGACCTTGCCATCCTATCTGAAGTTTGTTGCTACTGCTGGGTAACAGAAGAAGCACCTTCTCTCCCACGGCAAGCTCCCTATCCTTCGCTTTCTTTTTATAATATGCAGCATGTTTCTTCCTGGCTTGTCTTAGGTTATCATTTGCCAATTTCCAGCCAGTTTTTAATTAAGTGGTCAGCTCGTTCACATACTGATATGAGGAGGTTACAGTCTCTTCTGCCTTCTCATCAGTCCATTTCTTCAATAAGGCTTCCAATGGACCTTTTATGGGCCGGCCAAATAGCAAAGTTGCCGGCGCCATTCCTGTTGAATTATGAGGGACTTCCCGTTAAGCAAAGAGGGCCGCGGGTAAGTATTGATCCCATGTATCAGGTTTCTCATGTGCCAACTTTCTCAGGATGGAAATGAGTGTCCCGTTAAATCTTTCCACCTGCCCTTCTTTTGGGGGTGATACGGACTACAATGAAAGTGCCTGGCTTGGAAGATCATGAAAACTTCCTCAGCCTCCCCTTGAACTGTTGTCCATTATCAGTCAAGATCTGGTGGGGAAAACCTAACCTTGTGAATATTGTAAGTAACGCCTCTGCCACATGTTTGGAATCAATTGATGACATGGCTACTGCCTCTCCCCACATAGAACAGGTGTCCACCAGAGTAAGAATATAACTGTTTCTCCTCTTGGTTCATGTGAGAGGTCCAACAATATCCACTGCAACTCTCTCGAAAAGGGTTCCCATGATTGGCATCTCCCCTAGAGTTGCAGGTGCAGTCCAATGTTTTGGAGCTACCCTTTGACATTCTGGGCAGGATTTTACATATCTCTTTATATCCTCTGTTATTACTGGCCAGAAGTAATGACAAGCTATACGTTGTCCTGTGGCACTAATCCCCATATGACCACTGAAGGGGATAGCATGTCCTAACTCCATCACCTTTTCCCTATATGAAGTAGGAAGTACTAGCTGTCCATGACCATTTGAACCAGTTCCAGCCTTCCTATACATTAATTTGTTATTCATATAAAAATCTCCTTTGTTTGGAAAGGTATGGCTTTTTGGGAGTTTCCTGAAACACGGCTTTAGTGACCTATCCTCAGCCTGTGCTTTCCTCATCTCCTCTGGATGACTATTTATTGGGTTTTCTTCCTCCTTCCTTGACTGTGACCTTGTCTGTACTGCTGGCATGATCACTGGTCTTTTGGGACTTCCCAAAACACATATCTACACCCCAGTATCAGAGGGTAGATTGGTTCGTTTATCACTGCTGCTCTAATCACTCCTTCCACATCGCGAGTTTTTGCATTGATTCTTGCAATGGGAAGTGTCATGGTTGCTACTTCCTTAGTCGCCCCTTGGATCTCCACTGTTTCTGTGGTATATTGATCTGGGTGCACTAGGTGAGAACTCACGACTGAGTCAAAAACAAATCCAGTATCATAAAGGCACCTAATGGTGGCCCCATTGCATACTACGTCTTCACATACAGGGGGATGATGAGGATCCTGCTGTCCAGTAGGTTGTTCCTTCTTTCCCTTGCGTCCTGTTTTAAGGCAGAGGGTTTCTAGGTCATCAGACTGTTCTTCTGTGTGGCTCACCGCTGCAGCAATAAGCCCCTGATATCTGGTCTTAATTTCTGGCTCTCTCAGCTTGTAGGTTTTAATGCTCATTTCTCCCGTTCGTTTACTTAATTTCTTGCGTGATGTTGGGCAGTTCCTAGGCTGAGCAACTCTTTCAGTTGGTTTTTTTTTATTGTCCGCAGGTAGTAATCCATTCCAATCTCTGGCCTCCTCTAGACTCTAGCATCCCGGACATATTTGAATGAGCTCCTCCTAACAATGGCAAAGTCGATCACTGACTTCTCATTCTTTGTTGGTTCACATCTAGTGTATGCACGTATGCGCTTATGGGGGAACTTTGTGTTTGTAATGATCAGATTCTGCTCACTGCAGAATCTAAGGAGTTGCTTTCCATTGTCATTGAGAGTATCTTCTCCATATCTTCCGATAACTCCACCCCATCTAGCATGGACATTTCAAGCTCTGGCATTGAAATCTCAGAGCATGATAATTTCATCTAGGCAGTCATCCACTGTCCTTTGAAGCAGCTCGAATAATTCTTCATTGACCTCTGCTCTCTCATCCTCATTTGGCCCATACACTATGACCAGGTTGACTCTGGTTTCTCTTTCTTTTAGTTTTACAACCATAATGCGCTCCAAAACAAAGTTCCATCCCTTGATACTATTTTTTGGTTTTTGACCACAATGCAACCCACGCCCCCTTTAGCTCTTTCATATGTGGGTACACCACTGTAGAGCAGCGTGTTGCCATCGAGATCCATGACTCCTTGTCCTTTTTTCTTTGTTTCCGTTATAGCCAGGATTTCTAGTTTTGCTTTCCTTATCTCTTCCACGAGCTCCTCTCCTTTCCCATTAAACTTCTTGTGTTCCAAGTTCCATAGGTCGTAGTCCGTTCCAGTTCGTCACCTTTAGAATCAGTCCGGGTTTTTCTCTTATAGTTCGCGTAATCATGATTTAAAGCAAACAGGTGATTGGCCTGTTGTCCCTTTGCATGTTGGAGGTTGTGGTAAATGAGGTTACTGGTGTTATTAATTAAGGGTAAACAGAGTGAGATCAAGCTGTGTAAGTTCCCTGAGTCTAATTGTTGATGATGATGATTCTCAGAGTCCCTATCCACCACCTCTCAGATCTCACTCTGTGTGAAATAGGCTCTGTGATGTTGTTTGGCTGAGTGTGTCTAGGGTAATGTATTTAATATAAGGACGAAATAAAATGTAAACAGAACTGTAACTCAATAATATTAAAGTGAGTAAGACTTTTGTTAAAGTTTAGGTAACTATATTACAATTTAATTTCCCTGTACCTCAATTTTCTGGGACAGGGATTGTCAAACTCAATAAATTTGTTTATATACACTATTTAAAATAAATAACTGGAACTCTGTCCAAGTATCTGGTTTCTATGAATAAAGATCACTGTAAGAATTCCACCCACTGATCTGTCTATCTGCTTGTACGTATCACTGTTAATATGTTGGACGGATTGTCTTCGTCATCATCTCAAGGTGAGTTTATTATTTATTTTTATTATGCTTAGGGTTGTGGTGGAATACTTGATGTTACACTCTCAGTGCCGGTCTAACGGACTTAACTTATAAAACTGGTGACAACTGTTGGCCCTTGGGTTCTCATATGCATTCAACTGGCTTTAGAGCTGAAGAAATGGGGTAGCTGCGGCAACAAGGCTGAGCGTTCCTCCCAAACTTTCTTCCCTCACCCGGTTTCCTGCCACCAATAGGTATGCTGGTATATGACCTGTAATGAGAGGAAAATGCCCTCCCCTTATAGATCTCATCTAATATTTAATTCCACACACAAACACGGTGACAACTCACCCTGATCAGCTATGTGTGCTGATCATTGCACCAATCTGTATCTTCCATTTTTTAACACCACTGCTGTGTAAACATTCTTCTTCAGTGATAGTACATAGCTGTTGTTTCCTCCTCCAAGAAGTCTCTTCCATACAATTGATAGGGTTGTACAATACATAGCTTGTGATCCCTTAATATCTCTTTACAACATCCTCTACATGATTTTACATAATATTTAAACATTTATGGCACTGCAAAAGCCAATATCCCTTCTGGGTTACTGCATTGGCATGCACAAAATTTGTAAGCCACTAGCAAATATTTTATGCCTTTCTTTCACTCCGAAAGACTGCATTCCTATTTTGGCTATCGTAACACAAATTGTGGCATGCATGTTAATTAAATCAATACAAATACTTATTGTGCCTTACCCTCAAACAAGAATATCACATATCATAAGCTTGACTTTGGCAGTTAATGGGTTCTACCACTGCTATAAGTGTCCAGACGGTGAAAGCTTTGGTCACACAGGCTCTCCCACTAATGTCAGCTTTAGATAGTTTTAATTTCAAATGGCGGTTGTTGCCAGCGAAATGTTACTTTTATTGCCCCAAGCTACTCTACGCCTTGACCAAACAGAACGCGTGTCAAGAAATTTCTAACTTTTCTCACGCAACCAAATTGAGCAGTTGATAAGTGTGTTTGTTCGTCTGTTTCAATTTTTATTTATACAATATCTTTGTTATTAATGGGTCAATTTTTAATATTAAAAGTGATTATTAAAAGGACAACTGTCCTCTATCGTCCTATATAGGTTTCCTTTACCCATTTATCCCCGTTTTCATCTTGGTAATTTTTTTCTAATTTATAGTTCTCTGTTTACTGAACTAAAATATTAATAAAATAATTTTCTAAGGCCAGATAATTTATTATAAGGGAAACTTTTATGATATATATTAACCAATATTAGCGCTACCCTTCAAGACATCCCTGTTATTTATAAAGAAATAAATTATCTAAGTTTCTTTTCAAACGCACAAGTTACGCTTGATTTCCATTGTAATCCACCTTCTCTCTCCCCTATAAAACGAGGTAACAAGTTGGTTCGTTGCCAAGCTTTACGGCTTTTGTCATAAATATTGGGAAGGGTCGAGCATGTGCGTGTGTGTTTGGGGGAAGGGTGATGAGGGGTTGTATTTTTACGTTTGACGTTAGAAAATTCAAATTCTTTATTGTAAATACTAGCGGTTCGATTTGACGATGGCCTTGAGACCAAGGTCAAACATGGAATTTATTTATAGATTTTTAACTGTAATAGTGGAAAATTCAAATTATTTTGTCCAATATTTAGCGGTAAGTTTGACCTTTCCCTTGGCAATTTTTCAAATATAGTGGTAGTGGTTTATAGGTTGTGAATTTACGTTACTAGATTTTTTAATCGGGGAAATTTGAGCGGGGTGTAACACGGAGTTACTTTACTACAGAGGTGTGCCTCCTTACGGCCTCCATGAAGGCCGCCCTCTTCCTTTTTCAGCCGGGCTTGGGCCCGGCCTAGGCGGAGTTTTCTTGAATTTCACACAAACAACAACAATTTATAACTGGAATTATGTAGAACTAGTGTGGTGTGTGTGTGAGTGTCATCAGTTAGTGCATGTGTATGAGACTGCACTTGTGTTCTTGTTATCTGGTCAGTGTACACAGATGTCTATTTTTTTCAGCAACATAATAATATACATTGTTATATGCATCATATACATTAACTCAATAAATCACTGGTGTGGTGACGTAATCCCTTTACATATGATCTTTCCAGTTAACCTGTTTGCATTTATTGGAAGTGTCAGCAATGTATCATGATCCTTCCAATATGTGGAAATTGATCAGCTGATAAATGATCATGCTGGGATTGATGAAAGGAGGTGGTGCCTGGAAGTAAAACATGATTAATAAATAAGTAAAGCCATCGGATCAAGAACAGCTAACATTACATTGTTTTACAGAGCGGCATTTCATATCATATGTAAATCTAAAGAAACGGAGGATCATAGCACGGCTGGAGGTCAGCGTGTAGGATTAGCAATTAGACATATGAGTGTGAAGAAAAAATTGACAGCTCAAAGCTTGTAATTGACAACAAATGAACTATTAGTGTTGTAAAGTGATAGAGAGGAGTAACACTGGGAATGGGATTATAGAACTTTGCGAAAGTATCAACAACGCACCTGTCTCACTGCATTGAAAGTCAGGAATGATATAGTGTAGAAGTAAATAACAGGGATAAACAGGCAGGATCGTGACCTTTATGCGTGTGCATTATTATTTAAAATCTGGCGGCATTTATTGCCGGTCAAAAATATAATATATTATCGGTAGTGTTGATGCTCATTAAAAGAAATAGAAGTTTATTAATACTAACTATTTTTAACTGGGAGTGGTTACATAATTTAATGTAATTAAAAAATAAATACGCATTTTAGTTAAAATATTAAAATATGCTAATTATGCTGTTAAAAGATTTAATAACTTGCGTTTCAAATATATTGCTTATAAAGAAATTGAACAAATTTTAAACTAACACTATCTTAAAGCAAAAAATATGTTTTTAATTAATTACGTAAATTGTTACCCATAGTAATTAATTATTACTTCCCCTGAGTTTAATTACAAATCTTAATGTATGCATTTCCTTCTTCGTCTTCTTAATTCGCTCTCATATAACAGCATAAATCTCGCTTATAAAGTTCGTAGTCCGTCGCATGCTTGTCTCACCACTATTCAGTTTCTCTAACATGGGTGGGGAAGGCTGTGCTGCCAATGTACTGCTCTCGTGGAGTCAATAAATTTGGAGGATGCCTTCTGTTGCATGTTTGTTCTCCCCACATAGACACATGTTTGTTCTCCCCACATAGACACATGTTTGTTCTCCCCACATAGACACATGTTTGTTCTCCCCACATAGACACATGTATGTTCTCCCCACATAGACACATGTTTGGTCTCCCCACATAGATACATGTTTGTTCTCCCCACATAGACACATGTTTGTTCTCCCCACATAGACACATGTTTGTTCTCCCCACATAGACACATGTTTGTTCTCCCCACATAGACACATGTTTGTTCTCCCCACATAGACACATGTTTGTTCTCCCCACATAGACACATGTTTATTCTCCCCACATAGACACATGTTTGTTCTCCCCACATAGACACATTGTGGTGAAAAATACAGTGATACAACGTTAAAATATCTCCAATTATAAAGATAACGGGTAAGATAAAATGTAGGGATAAAATTATACGTAAGATACGAGGATACATTCTCGCCTACGCCCGCGGTTTCTACCGCCATTGAAAAAAACTGGTTAGACATGCAGACGAAATGGTTTACCCTTTTAGACGGGGGGGGGGGGGGGGGGGGGGGGGGGGGGGGGGGGGGGGGGGGGGGGGGGGGGGGGGGGGGGGGGGGGGGGGAACGGGACGGAGATAAAAAAGAAAAAAATATGACTGAACACGTGTTTGAATCTAAAAAGCAAAAAGACGCAAGTTGTAGTTTAAAGAAAAAAATCACGCCACTAGTTGACACAATGTAAGGAATTGGTAGAAAAAGGACCTTGGCTCTTATTAGAAACAGTCATATCTTGGACGCTTTTACGGTAATTGATTGTTTTATTTGAATACAGCGGCAAACGCAGTGGACGAAGAAGGATCAAACACATCTTTAAAAAAAACTAACCTTGAGAAAAGTAGGATTTTCTTTAATAATAAAGTTATGAAAATAAAACCTAGCTAGTTTGATAGCCCATCTTGAGCAGAGAAATAATATACTATTAATTATACAGACGGACAGATAACACGGAAGATATTGACGAAAGACTGTATTGTTCACATCAGACTAGCGAACAGTTGTTTGTGCATATTTCACTAAAGTTACGTTTTGGTGTCCTTGAGCCCTAAAAATGCTAAAATCAAACTGCAATGAACTTTAAGTCGGAGGATAGAAGCTAAAAATAACTTAATGGGGCAGGTTTGTGCAGTTTTTACGTGTAGTTGGTCCAAGAAACAAGTGTATTTTTGTGAAAAACCAAGTAGAGACAGACGGACCAACAGACAATAATACACACTTGACTGAGATCTGACTGAAATTTGACTTTTAGTTTGAATATTTGAAAAAAAGTTAGAGGGGAAGTCCGTGATTGGACAAATGTATTTATATTGGTGAATGGGAGACGCGCACTTGTACCATTTGTTAGAAGACTGTCCAGTAACACAGTTCTAGACTGATAGCGGTGATTTCCCGGAATTAATAAATAAAAATCAGTGGGACGCCCTAGTCTAGCCAGCAGCTCAGCTGAGTTTTGCTAGTTCTAAATAACTGTGTTCTCATTCTGAATTGTGGTAAGGCAAAAAGCATTTATCTTGTTTATTTTAATATTTTGAGTGATTGATACTGCCATATCATGAAAAATGATTACGACAAGTGAGTGCTTGCTCTAGGTCCCCAGCCGCAGTCCAGGGCCTAGAGACAAACTAATAATATATGAAAACCTATCTAAGACTATGGAAGGAGGATCGATTATTGACATCAGTGGGAACATATCACACACCTTATTAAATAGAACAGGAAACTATTGAACATATTTCGGATGCAATGCAGTCTTGGGGAACTTGTACTAATTGATAACAACTGGGTGAGATGTGTTACGTTGGTCAGAGAGATCTGACTCAATCTGTGTAGTGTTGTTTTGTGGTGTTGTGTGTAAGAGTGGCGCAGTGAATAGAGTACTGACACATGGCACAAATTTTGTTTCAGAGTTTCTGATCTGGCACTACAATTGTGCCAGATACTCTTGTAGAAGTGCAAGAGCGGGTGTCTGTGCAGCCTAACATTTTACTCCAGCTACTGAGAGGAGTGGGCCACAAGAATTCTGTACTACATTATTACAGGCCAGTAAACTGCAAACCTGGCCTGCTGGAGATTCATTCAATATTTCCACCATAAATAACGAAATAAAGCGTGTTAAAGAAACATTAACATCAGTCCATATGTTAAGGACTATAAACTTTTGTAACCATAGATTGGACATGATGACGCCACCCCAACTAACCATCCAGTGCTAGTGTTCCCAAGACTTTGTAGATACCATTAATATTAACCATTGTAATAATATACCTATGTACAAAAGTTATATTTGATTATGCAATATATATGCATTTCATTGATAAATACCTATCATTTCATAAGTTCTGACCAAAAGAAAAAATTGGTTCAGGACTATTAAATTTAAAAAAAATTTTTAAACTTAAACTTTAACAGCCAGTGTTAGTTCAGTGTATTGTAGAGTTTATTATTATTATTAGACTTATTATTACATGTGTGTGTCAGTGTATTTTATTACCTACACATTACATTTCAGTACCCTAGACGTTTAACGTAGCTAACACTCATTATAGTAGAATAGGTCTGTTTGAGGTCGTAAAGTGGTAGCAGAAAGGCCTCATGTAACTCCCATAAACTTTTATCTCAGGAGCCTTCACAGCTGACCTCATACAGTACACTAGGTAACATATCAACCATACAATAACATCAAAAACCACTACAAATATTGGGGTCTTGTCCGGGGATTAAGTTATTAAAGATATTAGGGTCTTCTGGTCTGGGAATTAAACTAGTGGGGGCATAAGGGAATAAATTTAAAAGTGTCCCTTAAAATAAAAAGTGGAAAATAAAAGTTGATGAATCTTCACAGCCAGTGGTAATTAATTAATTAATTAATATATTACCTTGATAATTACACTTTGTTGTTTACCTTGGTAATTATATATTTGGAATTTACCTTAGTCATTGCTAAATTGTATGTTAGAGTATGGCAGATCTAGCAAAATTTAGATCGGCTGCTGTGCTGACGGCGAAGGAGATGAATATGGAGGGTCAAGTTTTAATTCAATATGTGACTTCAGAATGTGACAAGTATATTGAAAGGGAAGATAGGAGGTTAGCTGAAGAGAAGAGGTTACAAATTGAGGCTGATAAAGAACTTAAGAGGCTGCAGATTGAGGCTGACAAAGAGGCTAAGGCATTGGAGGCAGATAGGGAGAGTAAAAGGCTCCAATTAGAGGCAGAAGAAAAACGACATAAAAGGGAAGCAGAAGAAAAAAGATTGACTGCCGAAAGGGAGGCAGAAGAAAAGAGACAGGCTGCTGAAGCAGAAGATAGGAGATTGCAAAGGGAGCACGAATTACGACTAAGGGAGCTGGAATTACAACGCCATGCTCCTGAAAATGGCGCCAGCCCCTTTGTCTCAGATGCTACGCTTAGTCAGGGAGCCTCAACCTTAGCTATGGGGTTTCATTTAGACCATTTTAGTGAGAAAGACGATGACATCGAGGGGTATCTCAGTAGATTCGAACTATTAGCTACTACATATGGGTTAGAGAGAGAGAGGTAGAGTCTTAAGTTATCCCAGGGACTGAGAGGTACTTCTTATGAAGTTTTTGCTAAGATGCATAGAGACGACCAAGACACTTATGACATGCTAAAGCAGGCTTTGTTATTGAGATATGAAAAGAATGGTGAATTTTATCGTAAGAAGTTTAGAAAAGCCAAACTGTTGTCTGGGGAGACATACCACCAATTCTCTGCCAGATTGGAAACGTATTTGGAGAAATGGACTGCTCTGGGGAAGACCCAAGATCTTAAAGAGATGATCATGATAGAGCAATTAAGAGAGTCCATGGCTCCAGACCTTAAAATATTTCTCATGGAACAAGGTGCAGAGAGATTGGGGGAGGTTTTAAATGTCGCTGAGAAATATCAGGCAGCCCAGGCAGAGGTAAGTGGCACTAAAAAGAAGCACATAGAAAATTTTAAAGCTCCACAGCAATTTAGTAAATTTGATACGAGAGAACAAGGTAATAAAGGCAGGACAAACTTTGATAGGCCACGAAATGATTATCGTGATAGAAACTCACAGTTCAATGACCAAAAATATAACGAAGGAAAACCGTTTAACCAAGGAAAGAGATGGTGCAAATGGTGTAAGAAAGACAACCATAACACCGAATTTTGTAAAAGGAAACCTTCGAACATTGCTGCAATGAAGTCGGGGAAACAAAGATTAAAGGTTAATCCTAATGGACAGCAGGAACCTTATCACCCCCCAGTATGTGAGGATGTTATTTGTAATGGGGTCACCATAAGGTGCCTATATGATACAGGTTTGGATTATGATTCAGTTGTGAAGTCTAGCCTAGTGGACCCAAGTCAGTATACCACAGAAACAGTGGAAATACAAGGGGCAACTAAGGACATACCACTCATGACACTTCCCATCGCCAGGATAACGGTGAAAACTCGCTATGTGGAAGGAGAAATCAGAGCAGCAGTGATAGATGAACCAATCTACCCTCTGATATTGGGGTGTAGATACGTCTTCTTGGGGAATCCCGAGAGACCTGTGATCATGGCGACAGTGCAGACCAGGTCACAGAAAAAGGAGGAAGAAGGTGAACCTATAAATGCTCATCCAGAAGAAATGAGGAAGGCGCAGGCTGAGGATAGGACACTCAAGCCATGTTTCAAAAAATTGCCCAAATGCCACACACCTCCAAGCAAGGGAGAGTACTTTATGAAGAACAAATTGATCTACAGGAAGGCCGGAACTGGAACAAATGGTCACAACCAGCTGGTTCTTCCCGCTTCATATAGGGAAAAAGTGATGGAACTAGGGCATGCGATTCCCTTCAGTGGTCACATGGGGATCAGCGCCACAGGACAGCGTATAGCGTGTCATTACTTCTGGCCAGGGATAACGGAGGATATAAAAAGATATGTCAAATCCTGTCCAGAATGTCAAAGGGTAGCTCCAAGCATTGGACTGCTCCTGCAACTCTAGGGGAAATGCCCATAGTGGGAACACCTTTTGAGAGGGTTGCAGTGGATATTGTGGGACCTCTCACTCGGGCCAAGAGGAGGAACAGTTACATCCTTACTCTGGTGGACACTTGTTCTATGTGGGGAGAGGCGGTAGCCCTGCCATCAATTGATTTGAAACATGTAGCAGAGGCACTACTTACAATATTCACAAGATTAGGATTCCCGCATCAAATCTTGACTGATAATGGCTCTCAGTTCAAGGGGAAACTAACGGAAGAAGTTTTTAAGCCATTTCAAGCCAGACACTTTCATTGTAGTCCGTACCATCCACAAGGGAACGGCCAGGTAGAGAGGTTCAACGGGACTCTCATTTCTATCCTGAGGAAGGTGGCACATGAAAAACCGGATATGTGGGATCAATTTCTGCCCGCCGCGTTGTTTGCGTATCGGGAGGTACCACATAGTTCAACCGGGATGGCTCCCGCAACCCTGCTATTTGGGAGGCCAATAAAAGGTCCATTGGAAGCTCTATTAAGGACCTGGACAGATGAGAAAGCAGAAGAGACTGTTACCTCATCATATCATTATGTGAACGAGCTGACCACTCGTCTGAAAGCTGGATGGAAACTGGCAAATGATAATTTGAGACAAGCCAGGAAGAAACATGCAGCTTACTTTAATAGGAAAGCAAAGGACAGAGAATTAGCTGTGGGAGAGAAGGTGCTTCTTCTACTACCCGGCAGCCAGAATAAGTTGCACATTGGATGGCAAGGTCCATATACGGTTCTAGAGAAGGTGTCTAGAACAAACTATAAAATTGACAAAAAGGGGAAGGAGAAAGTATATCATGTAAACCTTTTAAAGTAGTATCTGGACAGACCACTCCAGGAAAGCACCCCCTTACTGACCTTGGCTATCGCAACTCAAATGCAAAAAGAACCACTCACCTCACATGAATACCCATTACATCCCTGTGAGACAGCCGCACAGGTAAAAGTCAGTAAGCACCTGACTAAAAATCAGAGGGAGAGAGTTCAAAAGGTTCTGGAGGAACATACAGATGTATTAACAGATAAACCAAGACATACAAATTTGCTACAGTATGACATGAAGCTGGTAGATTCAAAAACAATCTGTATGAGAGCCTATTCTATTCCGTTCGCGAAGGAGAAGGCATTGAAAGAGGAAATAGATTATTTGTTGAAAGAAGAGATTATTTCACACAGTGAATCTTCTTTTAGCTCCAGTGTAGTTTTGTTGAGGAAACCGTCTGGGGAACATAGACTGTGCATAGATTACAGGAAACTGAATGCTGTCACAGAAGGACAAGTGGATCCATTACCAGACACAAAACAGTTATTTGCCAGATTGAACAAGGCAAAATACTTTTCGAAGGTGGATCTTAGCAAAGGCTATTACCAGATTCCAGTGAAGCCTGAAGTTAGACCTTATTTAGCCTTTAGCGCCTCGGAAGGACATTATGAATTCAACATGCTACCATTCGGACTGAAAAATGCTCCGAGTGTATTTTCTAGGATGATGCGCAAATTGTTGGATCCCTTGAATAATCCATGTATCACGAATTTCATGGATGATATTCTTGTCACCACAGAAACATTTGAGGAGCACATTAACTCTCTGAATATGTTATTTGATAGGCTTAGGGAAGCGAACTTAACTGCTAGACCAACAAAATGTTGTATTGGATGCAAGGAGTTGGAATTCTTGGGACATACTTTATATCAGGGTAACATGACCCCTGACCCCAACAACTTGGAAAAACTGCAGAGAGCACCTAGACCACAAACAAAAAAAAGACGTGCGATCATTCGTGTCGTTATGTGGGTTTCACCAAAAATATATCAAAAATTTTAACTCTATATGTGCTCCTCTGACTGATCTGACTCGCAAAGGAAATCCAGATAAAATTGTTTGGTCATCGCAATGTGAATTTGCATTTCAAGAGTTAAAGGAAAAACTCACGAGCAAGCCTATTCTCAAATTGCCTGATTTGACTAAGGACTTTGTGGTGAGAACAGATGCAAGTAATGTAGGCCTGGGGGCGGCTCGGTTGCAAAGGTCCTCTTCACCCAATGGGGAACTGAACCCAGTCGCTTATGCAAGCCGCAAGTTGAACAAAGCGGAGCAGGGATATTCCACAAGCGAAAAAGAATGTTTAGCATTAATCTGGGCAATAAAAAAGTTCCAAATCTATCTGTATGGTAGGACTTTTGTGGTCCAGACGGATCATCAGCAGCTAGTGTTCTTATCTCAGGCCAAGCATGAAAATGCAAGATTGTTGAGATGGTCTTTATTGTTGCAACCTTATCAGTTTATTATCGAATATATCCCGTGGTTACAGAATGTCGGTGCAGATTTCCTCAGTAGGCACCCCTGTGATCAAAATTAGAGTAGTTGGCAGGCGGGAGGAGTAATTTTATCTATGTGTATCACTGGTTTTGGAACTTGCATTAGTGCATGTTCTCAGGTGGGGAGATGTGTGGTGAAAAATACAGTGATACAACGTAAAAACATCTCCAATTATAAAGATAACGGGTAAGATAAAATTTAGGGATAAAATTATACGTAAGATACGAGGATACATTCTCGCCTACGCCCGCGGTTTCTACCGCCATTAAAACTAACTGGTTAGACATGCAGACGAAACGGTTTACCCTTTTAGACGGGGGGGGGGGGGGGGGGGGGGGGGGGGGGGGGGGGGGGGGGGGAAACGGAGATAAAAAAGAAAAAAATATGACTGAACACGTGTTTGAATCTAAAAAGCAAAAAGACGCAAGTTGTAGTTTAAAGAAAAAAGTCACGCCACTAGTTGACACAATGTAAGGAATTGGTAGAAAAAGGACCTTGGCTCTTATTAGAAACAGTCATATCTTGGACGCTTTTACGGTAATTGGTTGTTTTATTTGAATACAGCGGCAAACGCAGTGGACGAAGAAGGTTCAAACACATCTTTCCAAAAAACTAACCTTGAGAAAAGTAGGATTTTCTTTAATAATAAAGTTATGAAAATAAAACCTAGCTAGTTTGATAGCCCATCTTGAGCAGAGAAATAATATACTATTAATTATACAGACGGACAGATAACACGGAAGATATTGACGAAAGACTGTATTGTTCACATCAGACTAGCGAACAGTTGTTTGTGCATATTTCACTAAAGTTACGTTTTGGTGTCCTTGAGCCCTAAAAATGCTAAAATCAAACTGCAATGAACTAGGGGGGCAAAGTCGGAGGATAGAAGCTAAAAATAACTTAATGGGGCAGGTTTGTGCAGTTTTTACGTGTAGTTGGTCCAAGAAACAAGTGTATTTTTGTGAAAAACCAAGTAGAGACAGACGGACCAACAGACAATAATACACACTTGACTGAGATCTGACTGAAATTTGACTTTTAGTTTGAATATTTGAAAAAAAGTTAGAGGGGAAGTCCGTGATTGGACAAATGTATTTATATTGGTGAATGGGAGACGCGCACTTGTACCATTTGTTAGAAGACTGTCCAGTAACACAGTTCTAGACTGATAGCGGTGATTTCCCGGAATTAATAAATAAAAATCAGTGGGACGCCCTAGTCTAGCCAGCAGCTCAGCTGAGTTTTGCTAGTTCTAAATAACTGTGTTCTCATTCTGAATTGTGGTAAGGCAAAAAGCATTTATCTTGTTTATTTTAATATTTTGAGTGATTGATACTGCCATATCATGAAAAATGATTACGACAAGTGAGTGCTTGCTCTAGGTCCCCAGCCGCAGTCCAGGGCCTAGAGACAAACTAATAATATATGAAAACCTATCTAAGACTATGGAAGGAGGATCGATTATTGACATCAGTGGGAACATATCACCCACCTTAATAAATAGAAGAGGAAACTATTGAACATATTTCGGATGCAATGCAGTCTTGGGGAACTTGTACTAATTGATAACAACTGGGTGAGATGTGTTACGTTGGTCAGAGAGATCTGACTCAATCTGTGTAGTGTTGTTTTGTGGTGTTGTGTGTAAGAGTGGCGCAGTGAATAGAGTACTGACACATGGCACAAATTTTGTTTCAGAGTTTCTGATCTGGCACTACGATTGTGCCAGATACTCTTGTAGAAGTGCAAGAGCGGGTGTCTGTGCAGCCTAACATTTTACTCCAGCTACTGAGAGGAGTGGGCCACAAGAATTCTGTACTACATCATTACAGGCCAGTAAACTGCAAACCTGGCCTGCTGGAGATTCATTCAATATTTCCACCATAAATAACGAAATAAAGCGTGTTAAAGAAACATTAACATCAGTCCATATGTTAAGGACTATAAACTTTTGTAACCATAGATTGGACATGATGACGCCACCCCAACTAACCATCCAGTGCTAGTGTTCCCAAGACTTTGTAGATACCATTAATATTAACCATTGTAATAATATACCTATGTACAAAAGTTATATTTGATTATGCAATATATATGCATTTCATTGATAAATACCTATCATTTCATAAGTTCTGACCAAAAGAAAAAATTGGTTCACGACTAATAAATTTAAAAAAAATTTTTAAACTTAAACTTTAACAGCCAGTGTTAGTTCAGTGTATTGTAGAGTTTATTATTATTATTAGACTTATTATTACATGTGTGTGTCAGTGTATTTTATTACCTACACATTACATTTCAGTACCCTAGACTTTTAACGTAGCTAACACTCATTATAGTAGAATAGGTCTGTTTGAGATCGTAAAGTGGTAGCAGAAAGGCCTCCTGTAACTCCCATAAACTTTTATCTCAGGAGCCTTCACAGCTGACCTCATACAGTACACTAGGTAACATATCAACCATACAATAACATAAAAAATCACTACACACATATCTGTCTGTCCGGACTTCAGTTTGATGATCTGATTAATATTTGAATTTGTAATGATCGGTTGTCAGTGTGAACATGGTCAATTTCTTCTTCTTCTTCTTCGTACACTCTCAAACGTCCACGTGAATATTTTCAAAAACAGCAGTAGTCACCCTAAGGCTAGTTGCATCTCCGTGGAGCTTTTCCTCGAATTGTATTAGTGTTGGCCATATGCGCTTTCTCTGATCGTCATATGTTGGGCATCTTTGAGGTATTTTACCACGCATTTCATATGGACGTGGCTAAAGTGTTTTGGACATTAACGAGGTACTCCACCATCTAGAGACTTCACTCAACAAATAACTTCAACAAAACTTGGATAAGCCAGTCAAAGGAAATAAGTTAAATAATTCAACTCATCCACAGACGAATGAAAGCATATCTTGGTGACGGTAACACGGTCTATACCTATTCGCGCTCAAGGGAGAGTAGTGTGGCTCATCGGGTACATGGCAATGTTGCCAGCCAAATAATATTTAGGCATATTCCTTTTTATGTATTTACTAGCAATAACCCGTCAAACTCGACGGTTTTTAATTATAGTGTGCTGTTCCCGTTCCCGGATGAGCAAATAGAAGTACATTCTTAGAGTGTTTTTGATTTCTTTCAAGTGTACAGTGTAATCAAACTGTTCGTGAACACCGTCATTTGAACGCTTTTCTTTGTTGATTGTAACTATTTTCGGGAGAGTATGTATATAATGGAAACAATACAATTTTTCAACACGGCTGCATTCCTCAGCTGTGACCAACGTACACATGGGGAGAATTATGTTATTTTAGATTTAATTTAAAAGTTCTTTGATGACAAAATTTCGTGCGAAAGTGTGTGGATTGTTTTCAAAGAGTGTTCCCTGATATTAAGTGGTTTTAACAAAATAACGTTATTGGCTCATGCACACCAATTTTAACACACTTTTTCTTTGTCGAGCGCTACTAATTTCGTGACAGAATAAAAAAATAATAAAACCAAAGTATTTGAATACATAAAGCAACATGGATATCACCAGACCACAGAACTGAGAATCAGATTGATCACATATGCATAACCAAGAAGTTTAGGTCATCATTGCATGATGTGAAAGTATGTAGAGGAGCAGATGTTGTTTCAGACCACCATATTCTGTTGGCTAAAACAAAATTAAAACTCAAGAAATTTACAAAAGCATATAGCTATAGACAACAGTATAATGTGGAATATCTAAGAAAACAGGAAATAAGAGGAACATTTTCAATCACAGTATCCAACAAATACCAAGTACTCCAACAGCTGGAAGATGAAACAGATACGGAAGACCACTGGCAACAAATAAAAAATATATGGAACGAGACATGTGAAGAAGTACTGAGAAAAAGAGAACATCAGCACAAAGCATGGATAACAACCGAAGCCATTAGTAAGATAGAAGACAGGAAAAACAAGAAAGCAGATTTAAACCTAAGCAAAACCAGAAGCTCCAAAGCCAAGGCTCATGAAGTGTACATAGAAGCAAACAAAGAAGTAAGAAGAAACATCAAAAGAGACAAGATGAAATATATTGATGATTTGGCAAGGGAAGCAGAGGAAGTATGAGGGATATGTACAACAACACAAAGAAGCTAACAGGGAAATATAAGCAAGCAAATGGCCTCATAAAATATAAGAATTGAAAATTGCTTAGTAATATACAAGAACAAATAAAGAGATGGACATACGATTTTGAGGAAATCCACAATAGACCGTCTCCAACTAATCCCCCAGACATCCAGCCCAGAAGAGGAGCTACAAATCAGCTGTTAGCGACCAGGTAAAGAAGAAATAAAGAAAGCCATAAAGCTTCTGAAAGATGGAAAAGCAGCTGGTCCAGATTTCATTCCAGCAGAGGCCATCAAAACAGATATTGATACCTCTACAGAGATATTATACAAACTACTTGGCAAAGTCTAAGAGAGAGAACGAACGAACGAACTTTATTTTCAAAGGGTTGAGAATTGGGCACGCAGGCCCGTCTAACATTCTGCCCTTCCTTTCGCTCACTTTTCATACCGTATCCTTTCAATAGCACAAGTATTTTTAGCATTATTTAAGCATACAACATTATCGAGGTAAAATAATAACATACATTTGTAACATCCAGACATAAACAAATTTAAAGGGGGGGGGGGGAATTATTAATTAAAATACATTAACAAAAATTAATAGCTTAAAAAAAAAAATTAAATTAAAAAAAAACCAAAAAACTAACAAACACAATCTAAACCATTCATACAGTAAATAAGATATAATTTGAAACGTAATCAGATAATGGTGGCATATAATAAGAACTCGTGACATTTTGGAAATCTGCTGAATTAGCTGGGACTTCATGTGTTGTCAGCGCATGCGGAAAATGTTCTCACAGAGAGGAAATACCAGCAGAATGGAAGGAAGGTTATCTGGTAAAGTTGCCTATGAAGGGAAATTTACAAGAGTGCACAAATTATAGAGGAATAATGTTACTATCAGTGCCAGCAAAAGTATTAAACAGAATCATCCTAGAGACATTAAAAGAGTCCATAGACAAGCAACTGAGAGATGAACAAGCAGGTTTTCGACAAAATAGATCCTGTACAGACCAGATATCCACATTGAGAATAATAGTTGAACAAAGTCTGGAATGGAATTCACCGCTATACATCGGATTCGTGGACTATGAAAAGGCATTTGACAGTGTAGACAGAGAATCGCTTTGGAAATTGATGAGGCATTATGCAGTTCCCATGAAAATCATTAACTTAATAAAGAAGACCTATGAAGACATGACATGCAGTGTTCTTCATGAAGGACAACTTACAGAACCGTTTAGGATTAGAACGGGAGTGAGACAGGGATGCCTATTGTCTCCATTTCTTTTCTTATCAGCAATAGATTGGGTTATGAAAACATCGACATCACACAACAGAAATGGAATCCAGTGTAATCTGACTATACAGCTTGATGATATGGATTTTGCAGATGACTTGGCTCTTCTGTCCCATAACCATAATCAGATGCAAGAGAAAATGAAAATTCTCGATGAGAGGTCACAACAAGTGGGCCTGAAAATACACAGGGAAAAGACAAAGATTATGAGAAGAAATGCAAGAAATGATAACAAGGTTGAACTTGAAGAAACACCACTAAAAGATGTAGAATCGTACACATATCTTGGAAGTAATATAGACAAAGTTGGAGGGACAGACAGTGATATCAAAATAAGAATACAAAAAGCAAGAGGAGCTTTCATTGCATTGGGAAACATATGGAGATCAAGAGATATCGGATCCAACACGAAAATAAGAATCTTCAACTCAAATGTGGTCAGTCCTATTGTATGGCTCTGAGACATGGAGAACAACAAAAACAACAACCTAAAAGCTACAGACTTTTATAAACGGGTGCTTGCGTAGAATAGAAGGACTGAAATGGTATTACAATGTCACAAATGTGGAATTGATGACAAGAACCAGACAAGTGCCAGTGGAACAAGAGTTGTGAAGAAGACGCTGGCGATGGATGGTACACACATTGAGGAAACCTGTTGATAGCATTACAAGGCAGTCCTTGTTCTGGAATCCACAGGGAAAGAGAGGCAGAGGTAGACAAAAAAAAACAAATGGAGAAGAGAACTGGAAACAGAGGTGAAAATGAAGAGGAAAACATGGAAAGAACTTGAGTGGATGGCACAGGACAGGAAGACTTGGCATGTGTTTGTTGAAGGCCTATGCTCCTTGGGGAGCTAAAGGGTATTGAATTTGTTTTATATATCACCCTGTTGGGCATTTTGTTTCGCGCTTATTTCTGCTTGTAGCTTTTGCACGCTTGTTTATAAGTATCCAATATTCATGTGAAGTTAATGTCCAGGGTTCTTTCTTTACGTGTATGGCAAACAAGTATTAGTTTACTTTTGTGCATACATCTCTTTCTCCAACGAAAATAATAACCGCTGAGTGACGGTTTATAACTTTAATAAACATGAAGAACTTCACAATAGACCCATTGATGTGGTCAGGCAATTAGAACACACTCAAGATTAATAATAATAATAGTCACTCATTTGTATGAAAACAATCCTTTCAATGGTGAAATATAAAATACAGTTGTATACTGCAAACTACTGCCTATTGTATACATGAATATATCTTATGGGCCATACACACACACCCAGATACACATCTCAACAGCCAAAACGGCTGGTCACTGAATGCCAACCTGTTCTCCACCCCCTTCGCTCTAAACTCTCTCTCTTTTTGCACACGCCTCGTTAGCAATCCTTTCCCTGCTAGTCTCATCACGTGACATAGAGTGTCTAGATGACCTGGTAGCGAAGCGGTGTTATTGGCATTCAAACTAACTGCATTTTCTAACTCCCAACACACCCACGCCGCGCAAGTTGCGCACTGTGCGTTGCGCACTTTTTTTTCTGGCGCGAGTTTTTTTTTTTGGGAGCGAGATCGATATATATATATATATATATATATATATATATATATATATATATATATATATATATATATATATATATATATATATATATATATATATATATATATATATATATATATATATATATATATATATATATATATATGCAAGCGTGTCTATCAATTCACACTATTTTGTGTTTTCGATTACGGATCTCGAAAGCTGCAAAGCATGAATATTTTTGTTTATAAATTAACATTATGATTTTAAAAGGTAATCATTAAAATATACTGAAGGGCTGTTAACATACGTTTTAAAAATGTTCGGAGTACCCTTACAGTTATCTCCCTTTGGCACACATCTCTGTCAACGTGATCTCCTTTACCAAAATGTACAATATCAAACTCTTGTGAACACAGCGTTAAAAGCCAAGCCATGAAAAGTACTTTAAGCCCTTATTGCTAGCATTGTAAAGTCCTGAGAAGGACTAGCTAGCTGAGTCAATGCTGTTCGAGGACTGTTGGTAGGTTATATTTAGCGGAAGACTAACTTCAGTTGTCAGGGTGGTTGGAGGTACAAAGACAAAACACAATCAAGTCTATTAATTTTGAAATATACATTACTTTTACGTAATTCTGAGATAATTTACAGAGAAATAAGCTAACGCTCGAATCCCGTCATACATAATAACACTACATGGACTGCGTGGCTTGAAGCTTACAACAAAGAAGGTCCGCTAGCTCGACACCCTCTCAGTGGTATTTTGTGGGGTATAGTTTATTACTCCTGTAGGTCAGTCAGCTTGACGTGTTCTCAGCTGAATGAGCTTAATTTGATTTCAGGAAGTATTCGAACTGTGTCTGACCGGGCCTATATACCGTTTTTCAGTCAGCTTGACTCGATTGACCTTGTTTATGATTGGTTTTTCCCTCTCTTAATTTAATTGGTTCTCCATTTTTCAGCTTCTGGGTTTGATAGGTTCTCTTCTGTCAAATCCCATAGGTAATTTCCTTTAGTTGACTGTGCATAATTAGTTACTCAGTGTTTTGACTGAGATTGATTTTTTTCCAGTCGGAAAGAAGTGAGTTCCACTCTTTTTAATGGTTGAAAATACAGGGTGAGGTTAATTTCCACGGTGTAAAATCACAGACGGTATAATTATTTACCGTCCAATCACAAATATATTTATTTTCCATGACTAAAATTCAGTGAGAATGATAATTACAATGAAAAACTCAGATATAATTATCTTTTAGGATTCAATTTTCACAGTGTTTTGCCCGTCTCGCTACAGAATTCAACATTTAAAATCACCTGTCTGATAGGAACTCAACATTTATAAGTACCTTGCTGATAGGAACTCAATATTTACAATCACCAGACTGACGAACTCAACATTAGAGTGATGAGTGATGATTACATCACAGGTGCCTATGGTGTGTAACATATAATCTTGTGAGAATTAAGTACCTTTTTAATTGTAATTCCGGCTAAATCATTATTCATGCACTCAAGACGCAATTTCCTAGTTACCACCCATAAGGATATGGGTGAATTTTCATCATATTCCCTGAGTACCCTGTGTGCTTGGGAATTTAATTCTTCTGAGAGGTTAACATTGGTGGGTGGAGCGCATGATAATGGGCCTGTTAGTTTGCAGCGAACAAATTTACTCAGCAGGCATTTGTTTCTTCTATTTGTCTAAAGTTTGTGGTTACAAGCCATCAGACGATTTGTGGTACTAACGCAGCTAGTGTGAGAGAAAAGCCTCCATCCTAACCGGCGACAGTGGAAGAGAGTGTGGAGAAGGCTTTTGTCATCACATAGTTTATGACACACAGCTTCAGGACTCCCTCATACAAGCTAAGTGCTAACTAAAAGGCACCAGCAAAAAAACTGACAATTCCAGTTAAACTTTAAGTATAAAGTTAAATTTCCACCTACGTCTCAATGGTGAGAAATTTATAACTATCCAAATTCCACTAATCTTTCCATATTTATTTTAACTTGTTAAAGACTATTTCACTATTAAATTTGTTACTTGTTGTTTAAAAAAAAACAATAATAGTTGATTCAGTTATATGTATGAAAGCAAACGTATGAGCCAGAATTGTTAATCTATATATAAATACCTAGACATATAATTACACTAAACAGAGCTATTCCTTATAAGAAGGATTTCGTTGGATCACACCAACTGGGGGCTTGAACGGGCTAAACCATTGCTTAAATTCTTCACAAACGGTGACGGTCCAGATATAATGTGTTAGCTATTGTTCAGCACAATACAACATTGTTCGTGACTTCTGGGAATATCTTGTGAAGCTCATTTCAAGTAGAAGTATTATTAACCCTCTATCTACATCTCTGCCAAGAGTAATCTTGCGAAAGGTAGGTACCTTGGACGCCAATATTAGATATTCTTGAGTTTTGGTCACGGTTGGACCAGTATTGTAAAGCAGGGGAGGCAATCCGCGACAGCGGCTGATAGGAACTTAATATTTACAATCACCGGGCTAATCGGAACACAACATTTACAAATACCTTACCGGGATTATAGGAACTCAACATTTACAATCACCAGACTGATAGGAACTCAACGTATTCAACCACTAGGCTGATAGGAACCCATTTACAAAAACCAGACTGATAATACCATAACCTTTACAATCGCCAGCCTTATACGAGCACAAAGCTTAGTAGCGACCTATGGAAACAAACATAAAACTTTCACCCGACTGGAATTTGAACGACACTCATGATCGCCAGGCTGATATGAGCACACACCTTAGAAGGACTGCGAGCGAGATATAAACACATCACTTATATAATCACCCGCCTGATATACATTTACAAGCGACTGGCTGATATGAGCATAAATTTACAATCGCCCTACTGGTATGAAGATAAAGATTAAAATCGAAAGGCTGATATGAAAATAAAGATTACAATTGTCTGGCTGATATGAACCAAACACCTACAATCGCCATGCTAATGTGAACAAAAAGATTATAATCATTTGGCTGATTTAAAGATAAATTTACAATTGCCAGGCTGATATGAACATAACACTTACAATCGCCAGGATGATGTGAACACAAAGATTACAATCGTTCGGCCGATATGACCACAACACTTACAATCGCCAGGCTGATATGAACATAACACTTACCATATGTGAACACAAAGATTACAATCGTCCGGCTGATATGAACATAACACTTACAATCGTCCGGCTGATATGAACATAACACTTACAATCGTCAGACTGATATGAACACAACAATTACAATCGCCAGACTGATATGAACACAACACAATCGCCAGGCTGATATAAACACAAAACTTACAATCGCCTTCTTGCAGTAGTTTCTTGCACTCTCCTACTCCGCGCCTACGTCTGCCAACAGGCTGGACTAGACTGACACAGCATTCGTCTGGAGCACATTCGCTTGTCTTGGAACAAGAGGCTGCCCGCTTTTTGGTCGCATTAGTCGCGACGCATTTCCCTAGAAAGGAAATAATATTATAATAGGTCATCACCATCATCATCATAACCATCACCATCTCTCATATCTCTTCTTTAAAAAACATCACAACTACAGATGGCTAACTTGAAGGAAACCTGCGCCAACAGAGAGCACGTTTACAGATGTGGTTTCTGGAGCAATGTATTCTTCATGGTGAGTTTGCCAGACTATGCATAACCTATTATTTGCCTTTACAAGTGGCTGAGGAAGCATTGAATCACCAACAAGTTTTACTGTTTATTATATTCTTATTGTTCTACGACCAACTAGAAACATTATTACGGGCTTCGTTGTTTGCGGTATTTGGCCTCTGCAGGGTGATTGAAAAGTCACTTTCTATTTTTGGTTTGGTTTGGTTTTTTAAGGACCACCTTCATTACGCACGGACAACTCCATCACTGCTCCGATCTCCTATCTGAGACCACACAAGGAGGATCTCAACACAGTGTACGAACTCCGTAGCACCGTAAAATCTAATGTGACATTTGACAATATAACAAGTAAAAAAAATAGTGGAAGTAAATAATCTAATGTAAATACTATACTCTTAACAATAACCCAGGCTACTTATAATTAAGACGTTGGTAGTGAACGCAAGCTCCTGCAAGAAGATGAACACTGAATACTTTTTACGCACAAAGTTGATTTCATCAATGTACAAACTACAAACCCGTTTATTATTAGAATTCCTGTTAAGACCAAGGCATATTAGGCGGGTGGATAATTAAGCAGGTATGTAGGTGAGTATTAAGTAGACAATTATGTAGGTAGACACGTACTGAGGTACTACGAATACGAGGAACGAACGCCAGCAAGGCATACTAACATAAAGACAGATAGATAGACAGACAGTCAGACAGGTGAGTAGGTAGGTAGGTAAGTAGACAGACAGAAAGACAGATAGATAGATAGATAGATAGATAGATAGATAGATAGATAGATAGATAGATAGATAGATAGATAGATAGATAGATAGATAGATAGATAGATAGATAGATATATAGACAGATAGATAGATAGATAGATAGATAGATAGATAGATAGATAGATAGATAGATAGATAGATAGATAGATAGATAGATAGACAGGCAGACAAACAGACAGACAGACAGATAGACAGACAGACAGATATATAGATAGACAAACAGATAGATAGATAGATAGACAGACAGACAGACAGACAGACAGACAGACAGACAGATAGACAGATAGATAGATAGATAGATAGATAGATAGATAGATAGATAGATAGATAGATAGATAGATAGATAGATAGACAGACAGACAGACAGACAGACAGACAGACAGACCGACCGACCGACCGACCGACCGACCGACCGACCGACCGACCGACCGACCGACCGACCGACCGACCGACCGACCGACCGACCGACCGACCGACCGACCGACCGACCGACCGACCGACCGACCGACCGACCGACCGACCGACAGACAGACAGACAGACAGACAGACAGACAGACAGACAGACAGACAGACAGACAGACAGACAGACAGATAGATAGATAGATAGATAGATAGATAGATAGATAGATAGATAGATAGATAGATGAGCCAAACCATCTGTACTTCATTCAGGGCTTCTTAACCTTTTGTTCACGGACCCCCACGGAGCTCATGAATGGATTCTATTGCGTACATAATCTAAAATTTAAAATTCGACATTTGATATTTTGCGTTTATGAACATTTGTTCTAAGAAAAGGTCCGAAGCCTTCACAGGACAAACAAAGGGGTCCATTATCCAAAACAGGTTATGAAGCTCTTGTATATCAGTAACAGACAGTCAGAAAAACTAGCCTGGCATTAACAACTCATCAAGTAATCAGGTATACCTTGCTCCCCCTGAGGTACTTCGATCATCCCAGTTCCCTGACATTCCAGCCTTAATCGGCAAGGACAAGCATCGAAGTACAAGATCTCACTGTCTGGAGCTTGGAGCTGGTCATTCTTGACGTAACAAACTGAAGTTTAAGAGGTACGTGTCTTTATTTAATTGATTAGAAACTTAAACTTTAAACTCAGTAGCAAACAATAAACGTTTAAAAGTGGTGTAATCAAGTGAATTCTGCTCAGCTGTTTATCTCGCTGTATTACAATGGGTTTCTTTGTAGACGGGCATGGGTGAGAATGGCCACCACTGTTAATGTTCCGTGAGTAGTGGAAGAAGGTAATGTTAATTTAATGGCTGATGAAAGGCAATCAGCTTATGTCGGGCTTACGGATGGCCGACAGGTGTGTGACCATGTAAATCATAACATACGCGAATGTGTATAGATTCTTTAAGTGTGCCTATGGTACAGTCACTCACACCACAGCAAACACAGGAGTCAGGAAATGTTCGGAAAAGCTGTAACGTTCTAAACAGTTTATTTACGACACAGCAAACGTTGACATCATGGTAATAGCACACTGTCACAGGTTACAGAACACGCCAAATCACGAAGCATCGAGTACAAAAATATCCATGGACAAAGTGGATGCAGAACATAGTATCAAATATCCATTACATTGGTTGCATAAACCACAGGATCAATTATCCATCAAAGGGAACAACATCATATCTCTTATTACATCAGCAACTCTCAGTGCAATTAAATCCATGGGAACAAATATCCATTAGAGAATATGAATCATGATAATAATAACGGCCGGTACAATCCATGGCCTGAAAATATATTCCATCTCCATTAAATTCCCTTTACAAAAATATTCACTGGTACACACAGTGAAAACATGGCTAACCACCATCCCGGAACACTGCCAGGAAACGTACTGTCACGAAATTACCCTATCTCAGTACAGCTCAGTAACAAAAAAGTACATGCGCGGACTCACCGCGTGAGACCACCGCTCAGCTCAAACCGTCCCTACCCAAAAATCTCCCTAGGGACATGAACAGTTTTCTTTACCATATTTTAAAACATACTAACATCTAGTCAGTTGAACTGTGTTCAACAATTACTGAGCGTACAGCTCCCAACTAAGAAATTCTCTCATCACGCAGAGCGTGTTTACTAGCGTTTACAAAAATCCGACCCGTACATTCAAGTCTTTAACACTTAACTCCCCTTAATAAGAAATATGACTTAACAGATTACACCGACCCCCGGGGGGAAAAAATGATATCATCATTTTTTTTGTGTGTGTGGAAAAGTACATCGAACAAAAAATTAAAAACAATTGAGGTCGATGCAATCATAATATCTACACATAAGGATTACACTATGTTAAGTCATATCCATAAATTCCTAAAAAATTATTAGAAGTAAGTAGAAAGTAGGAAATGAAGTATACAATGTAATCAGATAAGTATACAAAGATGATGGGTTTCAAACAACGTTAAGCATATTCAGTATAGACTAAGTAGGAAATAATAAATAGAAAGTGAAAAGACAAGATCAAGTAAAAAGAAGAATGACCAGCAATGAAAGAAAGCAATGAAATAGAAATAGGAAAAGAAATCAATAATACAACATGGTAACAATTAAGTTAACAATGCATTGCATGGAAAATAAATACAACTATCACAAACCAGAATAAAACAAAAAAACCTTGTATATATATATATATATATATATATATATATATATATATATATATATATATATATATATATATATATATATATATATATATATATATATATATATATATATATATATATATATATATATATATATATATATATATATATATATATATATATATATATATATATATATAAACCATTAAAGAAAGCTGTAATAAATATAGCATAATAGATAATTTAACCAAGTTATTAAACTTATTCAGAACTAATAATGAATTATAATAAACATCACACACACACAAAATAACACCGTTATAAATAAGTTCCCACTGACGCACAATCAAGTGCTGGGTAAAGAAAAATTATCACAATGTCAGAAAAAAACATACCCTTCTTTCTTTTCTTTTTTAAAAAAACAAAAATGTCCAATACCGAAATGTATCATAATGATAAGTTAAGTAAAAATAGTATCATCACTACAATAATTATACATTAAAAAAAGATTCGTCACAGAACAGGCACATGGGAAAACACACTGTTCCCTGCATACCAACTTGCAAATATATAAGCACGACATTATGTATCCTGACTATGTGCTTTAACCAGACCTCTAGTTTCTTCAGTCGAACAACAGTATCAGCTGTCTCTGTTAATTCTACATGTTCAGTTTAATTTAACCTATAACTTACTCCAGGCTGACAATCACGTTCAGCTCAGCTACAGTGTTCTTTAGCTGTGACTTTATACTTTTCTCAACCTGATATGCGATACACTATAAAGAAATCCAATATCTACTGCTACTGTGAGATATGAAAAAATGCTATAAAAATATTTGCAGCGGTTTAAAAACAATATATTTAAGTATTAAAATAATCTGCTGGGAAAATGTTGCATGCTTGACTAGCAAGAAACTCAAATTATTTAAATTCTCAGGTGTCATGCTCTGGAAGAAATCAGTGTTTCAGAATATGTTTCCAATTTCAAATACAAGATCATCTCTGATACATGCAAGCTACGTTTTAAAATTGCGTTTCACCACATAATGGTTACTTCATATTTTCTCTCTGTGTGCCAATATGTTAACCAGTCATGGCATCAAAACACGAGAAAGAAGTTTAGATTTAGTGAATAAAGGGACACTCGGGGCTCTCTGAAGACGATTACTGCACCTTCACAGCTAATGAGGTTGTGCACAGGGCTGGCAATCTGATCATGTATAGTAAACTGTTTTAGCAATCACAGCTGCAGGAGCACGTTGTAAAAGGCACGAAGATGTATTGTGGCCACCACTGTAATAGTGTGTGTAGATGTGTCTATATTAGTTACGCTGATGAAAGACAATCAGCAGGTCGGGCTTACAGATGGCCGACATGGTGTGTGGGTGTATAGACAAGTCAATGGACGCGAATGTGTGTAGCCCTAATATATTACAATGATGATCACACACACCAAAAGTACATATGATATTCAGGAATTGTTGAAACGGCTGTGGTACAGTTGTTTACGATTTATTACTTCACAGTAACAAGGACATCACTGATACACTGTCAATAGGACACGGTTTAAGCACATCATGTAAATCACAATAGTTCAATACATCCAATAGATCAATGACTCTTCTAAGCAAACTGCCGGCATCGCAGTGCTAATAATATCTCAATGGCTCCTCTAAGCAAACTGCAGGCATCGCAGTATAATAATATCGCAATGGCTCCTCTAAGCAAACTGCAGGCATCGCAGTGCTAATAATATCTCAATGGCTCTTCTAAGCATACTGCAGGCATCGCAGTATAATAATATCTCAATGGCTCCTCTAAGCAAACTGCAGGCATCGCAGTGCTAATAATATAAATGTTCTCTTTACCTTCTTTGATAACAATAGGAATACACCGATATAAGTCTCTGGCGTCAAATAATATAAATGTTCTATTTACCTTCTCTGAGAACATCAGGAATAAGCAACATAAATATAAGCCATCAATCCTCGGCTTTAGAAATATATATCAGGGGGGAACCTCCAACATTTTAATCTCACAAAACTATCTTCCCCGTACACACAGTCAGAAAAACATGGCGGAGCTCCTTCCCGGCCAAAACCCACCGACGACTGTCACGGGATTTGCCGTAACTCAGTCCCGCTCAACAATCACGCATGCGCGGATAACCACGAGTAGTGAGTTGCGCTCATACGAGAACCTTCTGGAAAGATCTCGAACGATATTCGAGAGAAAATCTCGATCAAATAATTTAAAACGCGCAAATAATAAATCAAGGGAGATAACAACAAAATGTGACCGGACATGCAAAAATATTAATGTTTAAATCCCCTTGCTTAATAAAAACTGACTTTAACACACGTCAATGCTTGATGTACCAGCTACATTGGCTCCAAGCTCCACAACAGAGCACAAAGGTCAATTATTATATGGTCTAAGTGGGCATAGTCTTCTGACTGGTGTGTAGATACCAATAGCCCACTGCTTTCATTAAAAAGCTAAAGACAGGTCACTACAAACTGACATGCTACACCTCATTACAATCGTCATACGTTCAACGTCTATCAAAACACGGTAGTATAATAATAGTATGGAAATGAAAAGGTGTCTTATCAAAACACAGTTATATAACAATAATATAGCAATGAGATGGTGTATAAATATGAACCACTATAATATCTTAAAGAAGTTATACCATATCCTATACAATACTATATAATGTACTATACTATACAATACAATAATATCTACTATCCTAAAAAAGTTAAATGGTAAGGAAAAAAAAACTCCAGCGGTCTTGAAATATTCTAGGAATATGAAGAGGTAACATCATACAATGCGGAGTCAACACGGCGACTGGCTTCACTTGATCAGTCACACGGGCGCAAGGCGACATACACTAAGTTGAAGAGAGTAACAGCCTACTCAAAAAACATAGCAGCTCTGACTCTCATCGCAAAGCCGTTGCTGTGAAAAAACACAAATGAAAGTTTCTATTTTAACACCGGTAGGATTTTATGAAAGCAACAGTCAATTTTACATTATACCTACCAACTGTGGCTGTGTAAACTTCCGGCCCCTTTATAATGAGCAACAAATCTTCCTTCGTCACGTGTAGACAAAACAGAAGGATTAGGTAGAGGATGACCGCAACTCAAGGTAGTCACCGCTGTAGGCTGGAACAAAGTTCTGCACTCAAGGCAACGAGATGCTCTTTCGAAATCAAACGCAGAGCAAGCATTAGCATTTGAGACACTATCATTATTGTTACCTTGATTACTAATAACTTGTGGCTTTTGTTGAGCAAAGTTAACCTGGCGATGCAATATATCATTTAGAGATCTGTCACAGTTATTATCTCTATTAAAACCATTGCTATTTCTTCTATTGCGACCATTGTTATGTTTTGAACCCCAGTTAGCATTGTTGTGATTAATATCTCTCCTTTGATCAAAATATCTATTAGACGGGTTTTGTTGTCTACGAGAAAAATTATTGTAAGGTTGATAATCTCTAGTGTAGTTATTCCTACCATATTTTCGAAAATCATTAGAACCAAAATATTGAGATCCGTTAAATTGTCTCCAGTTTCTTGGAGAAAGAAGATTACAACGTGATGGACTCCCTTGGTACTGTCTAAAATCAAGATTATCTCTCCTACCAAAATTGTTTTTCTTTTTGCCAGTGGCAATGTGCTTAAAAGGAGCATCATACTGTCTGTGCTGAGTATGATGAGTAACATGAATGATAGAATCTTTATCGTTCCGCACATAATGGGTCTCATTTTGGGAATGGGTACTAATAGTTTTGTCCCCTGTTATGAATTTATCAGAATTTCGAAAAGTTGATGCACGGTTGGTCTTTCGAGCTTTGACATTACATTTATTAGAGTTTTTACCGTGATCTACAGGACTGACTGTTAGACTAGTATTACTTTTGTTGGCCTGACGCCAAGAATCAGTACTATCAGAGGCAGTATAGTTAGTACGTGGGAAATTGTATTTGCCACGAAAACATTTATGTACGCCATGTTTGATGTTATGGTTAGCATTGAGTGCATGTGGCTGACTCTTTGCCTTTGTGATGTGTTGATAATCAACTTTATGTCTAACACTGTCAACATTGACAGTAGACAACATCTTGTTGTTTAAGAGAATATCCAACAATCCATCAACTCTTTTCCTTAATTCCGTAATTTCTACATTTTTAAGTGAAATTTCTTCACTTTGTTTCTTAATTAAGATTTCAAATGTCAAAATTTTGCACCTTTCCTCCGTTAGTGATTTCTCAATCTTAGTCATTTCCTCTTTCTCCATCGTTAACTATTCTAATCTCTTTTTCTCAACCTTGTCTGGAAATACAGCATTTTTTTCTTTAAGTTGGAGATGGAGAACAATATTATCATCCAATAGACCAAGAAGTGTTTCATTGTAGGTCTTCTCACGTTCCTTTTCCTGAACTTTTAATTTCTCTCATATTTCTCTTTCTTTTCTTGAACTTCCTGCGTGAGATTTTTAACTTCGATATGCTTATCTTCTATCTGAGTTTCCAACTCTTTGATCTTGCTTAATGCCGAATTCAATGCTGTTTGCGAACCAGTAAGTTCCAAGTTCGAATTATGTAGATCATTTGTAAGTTTGGACCCTGTCTCATGTAGTTCGCTCTCTTCAGCAATACTTTCTAAAAAATTCACCTCACTCAATAAATCCAGAAGCGTTTCTGTATAAGACTTCTCACGTTCCTTGGCCTGAACTTTTAATTTGCAACACATCTCTTTCTTTTCTTGAACTTTCTGCGAGAGATTTTTCACTTCGACATTTTTATCTTCCATCTGAGCTTCCAACTCTTTGATCTTAAACAATGCTGAATTCAATGCAGCTTGTGAACCAGAAAGTTCCAAGTTCAATTTCTGTAGATCCCTTGTAAGATTGGACACTGTCTCATGTAGTTCACTCTCCTCAGCAATATCTTCTAAAAAACTCACTCTTTCACGTTCACTTCGTTTGTTACCTTTTATTTGCTCCTTTTTCTGATCGTCAGGAATGCCGTTTTGAATTATATTGTGTATATTTCTCAATATATGATCGTTTTTAACATCAATATGCTTGTACAAAAACACACGAAGGTCGGAATGCAGTAAATCCGCTAAATCCTTAGCCATTATTAAATGAGGAACGGACTGAAAATTATCCTCAACAAAATACCTTAGGGATGATGACGCATTAATCAAAAACTCACCCATCACATATGTTTCAAGTGCTGGGCCTTGCAATTTATCATAATCCCTACCTTCCTCAAATAAATACTCCAACATAGGCCTCAAATCCTCAGGATCCATATCAAAATCCGTAGTGACTCAATCACTGAGTAAATTATATGTATTAACCACCTATAATTACCATAAGTTTTTGTCTCTGGAAGTTTGGACAATTACCTTTCCACCTCACACAGCTAAATATCTCTCCAAGAAATTCAAATTATCCTTTAATTACTGTGTAACAATTCCTATCAATATGAAGAAAGTTAATATTATATTATTGTGTAGCCATTAATTATTTATGCATTAAAAAAAAATCCTATAATAAGTCACAAAGAATTAACGCACGATATGGACAATAAGAACAACAGTTACGAAGACAAGATAGTAGAGAACAAATGATAACGTTCGCAGAATCAAATAAAAAAGAAAGCAGAACTAAAGAAAAAATATTGCATATCTTGCAATGACTGCTGCGAATAGAATGTCAAGACAAGCGACAACACAGTGTATAAACGAAAAATTTGTATAGAAATAAAAGATAGGAAAGAGAGGGAGACACCAACAAACAAATCAATCAAAAACTAAGGTACAGAAAAAAATACTACGATAACAACAATGAAACGCTACGTCACACCTAAACAATTATTGTCGTAAGGGACTAGTAGCGATCCGAACTTCGGCAAGGTTTTTAGCCTTGAGCCAGAATTATTGCTCAATTGAAACTTGCAAACTAATCCATACAGAACACCTGACAAGAGCACGAATTAACTTCGAGATGAACCTCGTTTGTCAGATCGATCTCCGAACCAAACCCGCATAAATATGCAACATATAACACAGAATACTCAATAGAATAAGTAACGTATAATATAGGAAGGCCTGTTGACATACACAAAGTGGCACAGTTTACACAACAAAAACCACTTATCTTGCATATAGAAAATAATCCCGTCTTTTCCGCCAAAACGATGGGCATCGGATAACACAACATATGCAAACTCCCACCTTGAACGTCACTGGTACTCCTCGTCAAGCCTTGAAATCTGACAGTTGACAATCCAATTTAAAGGAGGTACTTGAAATATACTTGAAACTTGTACACGAGAACTGGAATAGGTAACACTGCAACTGTTGACTTGGCATGTTGAACTTGTGTAGTAAACTCCTGCTGCAGTTGATATGATACCCCGAATCACTGGAAACCACCACTGTTAAATCTCGCTGTATTACAATGGGTTTCTTTGTAGACGGGCATGGGTGAGAATGGCCACCACTGTTAATGTTCCGTGAGTGGTGGAAGAAGGTAATGTTAATTTAATGACCGATGAAAGGCAATCAGCTTATGTCGGGCTTACGGATGGCCGACAGGTGTGTGACCATGTAAATCATAACATACGCGAATGTGTATAGGTTCTTTAAGTGTGCCTATGGTACAGTCACTCACACCACAGCAAACACAGGAGTCAGGAAATGTTCGGAACAGCTGTAACGTTCTAAACAGTTTATTTACGACACAGCAAACGTTGACATCATGGTAATAGCACACTGTCACAGGTTACAGAACACGCCAAATCACGAAGCATCGAGTACAAAAATATCCATGGACAAAGTGGATGCAGAACATAGTATCAAATATCCATTACATTGGTTGCATAAACCACAGGATCAATTATCCATCAAAGGGAACCACATCATATCTCTTATTACATCAGCAACTCTCAGTGCAATTACATCCATGGGAACAAATATTCATTAGAGAATATGAATCATGATAATAATAACGGCCGGTACAATCCATGGCCTGAAAATATATTCCATCTCCATTAAATTCCCTTTACAAAAATATCCACTGGTACACACAGTGAAAACATGGCTAACCACCATCCCGGAACACTGCAAGGAAACGAAATGTCACGAAATTACCCTATCTCAGTACAGCTGAGTAATAAAAAACTACGTGCGCGGACTCACCGCGTGAGACCACCTCTCAGCTCAAACCGTCCTTACCCAAAAATCTCCCTAGGGACATGAACAATTTTCTTTACCATATTTTTAAACATACTAACAACTAGTCAGTTGAGCTGTGTTCAACAATTACTGAGCATACAGCTCCCAACTAAGAAATTCTCTCATCGCGCAGAGCGTGTTTACTAGCGTTTACAAAAATCCGACCCGTACCTTCAAGTCTTTAACACTTAACTCCCCTTATTAAGAAATATGACATAACAATTATCCTCTAATCCACCCTTAAAAATTGTGTAAGAAATCACATCTGCCTCTTACCAGCAAATGCGCGGGTTAAAGTAAAATTATATAGGCTTTTGGAAGGCAAGCATAGCTCGCGACCAACATGCGGTTCGTGCGAGCCTTTGACGCGGCTCTCATTTCGTACTCGGAATTATCTCTTTTTTTCTGTTTTCTGAACAGCTCTGAACAAATTTCAAAACAAAAAATGAAAGAGTATTTGATATTTTCACCATATCTATGCTACAGAAAGCATTACTAGAAAGATGAGATGCCAACGGCATTCATTTTATAGAAAATCTTTTTTTTTTTTTTTCTTCCTAAAACATTTTGACATCGTGTCATTAGAAGTTGTGTGTGTGTGAGTGTGTGTGTGTGTGTGTGTGGTGTGTGTTGTTGTTTGTGTGTGAGTGTGTGTGTTGTTGTTGTGTGTGTATGTGTGTGTGTGTTTGTGTGGGAGTGTGTGTTTGTTGTGTGTGTAAAACCATGTAATTGGAATATTCGAGTACTTCCTCCAGCCGTGTGGCTCCCAAAGATCGCCCATATGGCCCCCGCCTCATTTTATATATATATATATATATATATATATATATATATATATATATATATATATATATATATATATATATATATATATATATATATATATACTCATGGAAAGCAGTAAGTGTGCAGCACTCAACAGGGCACTGTGCGTGTGTTCTTGGGTGTCGCATAGAGATTTAAGAACAATAACTTTTCTATATTCTTTTCTTTTCTACCCGTGTCCTCTACTTTATTATCGCTCTTTTATCCTTTTCCTGTATTTTTCGCATTCGTTCGTTTGCGAAAAATATATTATTTTCCCATTCTAACGTTTACCTGTTTCTTTTCTCTTACTGAGAACGCATTTGATTACATCAGATGTCAGTCGCGGCAGGTAGACGGAATGTGTGATAATTCGTTTCGCCAGACATAGATGCAGACAATTGTCTACATTTTCATCTGTCACGCGAGTTTCTTCGGCTAAAGTTACCGGCGAGGTGTGGAAACTGCCATCTGCCTCGACCAGAAATGAAACATTCGTCTAGCATTTCCATCTGACACGGCACTCTACGACCAGTTTCTTGGACGGAGGTGTCAAAGACGCAAAGTGGCAGTTTATGGCAGTCTCTTGGTTTCTTCTTCTTCCTCGTTCGTCCTGAAAAGGACATTGGTTGCGTTGTGTCTGTTTACGAATAAGCTGTGATATCTGCACCTTTCGGTCGACACATCCGACTTCTGCACGGCATTTTTTAGGACCGGGTTTGCCTTCCCATTGCGATCCACACTCGTTCAGCCAGACTGCACTGCTGCAGACTGTTTCCAGGACCACCACGTGGAGGTGGAGTGCGGTCTTGACCAGCTCTGATTCGCTGGTCCTGATGCAGGCAGTCAAGCTATGAGTCGCTGACTGCGTTCTCTATTGCTGCGTCTTTCGGTCCCTTGGTTTAATTGGAAGTATAAGAGGAGAGGGGAAAGATGGGGGGGGGGGGGTCTCGAAATAATGTGGTACCCTTTGTCTGTTTCATATATCTTAACCGGAGTTTTAGATTTCATTCACTCAGTAACTTCGCAGTCAAGACTAGAAAAACCTACGTTCGATTCCTAGGAATCTCTGTTGATAGAAGATGGCATGTAGTTGGTCGAAGTGGTTTAGATCTTAGTAGTTCTGTTTTGAGGTAAATATATATTTGATATCTAGTATTTTGTGAGTGATTAAGTGTTGATCGCCTATTTTATTTCTACTAGTTTCTTGTGTGCAGAAGAAATTAAATTGTAAGTCCGTTATATTCGCTATCTGACGTGTTACAGTGGAAAGCAGAATAAATTATAATTTCTAGCTTAACTCATGCAGCGATAATAAATTTAGTTTAACTGCTAATAATCAGTCGAGAATATTTTAACTAACTGATAACTGCACTGATTCATCATTGAGTATTGACGAAATACACATGTATTTCTAATTCATGATGATTGATTTTATAGATATAACTTTTTTTCGGGAAGTTTTAAACAATACGTCAAGCTCTCCGCTTGCAGTTTATAATGTAAGTTATAACCGAGTACATAGTATGTATACGTATTTTATATACGTGTTTTTCTTTATTCAGTGAAAACTGGGAAAACCCAACTTTGCCAGCGTTGAGTACAATTGAGAGAAGAAACATTTTACCTTTAACCACGTGGGTTTACAAGTTAACACCTGTCTGACAGTGCGTGTGTCTCCATAAATAGACAGAGTACAGCTCTCACTAACGGTTTTTTAAAGGACTAAATGCTTATACTGTGCCTTTGAGCCAGGTCATATTTCTTCACAAACTCTCAAGTACATTTTCAGCATGTGTGGCAAGTAAATATCACTATTAGTAACATTCCGACGTAGATTTGACCAGTGGTGGTGTGACCAAATAAAGTCCTATACTGAGATATGGCACCGACCTGACATTCCTCATTTCTAGAAACCTAAGCTATTGACACTGTGCTCGCTGTTAACGTTCGTGCCTGGACAATTTTAATGTGACTTAAACAGACATCCAAAATAAGAATAACCAAGAAAACGTTTCCCTGAAGCAGTGAATTCAACCCGTCTTTTTGGAACTGGGGTTCTCTTGGCCAAGTCTAGCATTGTAGAGTCTGTATGTGCTTGTCCTACAAGTTGTGTTTCCAGAAGTTTCTACCAAAGCTGTAAGTATGCATGAGAGCACGTGAGTACAGCTGATTGAATAGAGTGAGTGCAGGGCTGAGTGATTCCTTTTATTGTTGTATTTTGGCACCCAGTTTGCTGTCTTGGATTTCTTTATGCAAGTTTGTTGTTTTGTTGCTAACAATATTTTTCCTTAGGATATATCAGAGTATCCAAGCCTGTTCATACCTTTAAAGGGAAATCTTAGACTAAATCATATGTATCCGTGACTCTTTGTGGCTATCACTTCTCTTCTACTGGGACTGTGGGCTATACATCGCGGGAAAAGATCATGCCAATGGGTCTATCATTCTTGTAGCAATTCATTGACTTTATGACTATTTGTATATGCTTAAATGTAAATTTTGTATGTGTTGTGACGGAATTTTAGTCTGATAATTAAAATTCAATTAAACTTAATCAGTGGGTTGGTCAGTTCGTTCCCAAATATCCATAATTTTTCATTGTCATATTTTCACGTTTGTGCGTCTATTGTCGTCACTTATGTGTGTGGGTATGTGAGGTCCTATATATATATTAATATATATAATATCAGATTTGTCTGACTATCTAACTCTGTTGTAGATGATAGGCTGACTGAGAGGAGCTTCTCGAGTGTCAGAGACAGAATCTAATATATTTCCTCCATCTCACTCGTGAAATCTATTTCTATTTTATCATCTCACTGAGCTATCACCTAGTTCTATGTTTATTCAGAAGGGACCAAACTAAGTCTTAATCACCTATCACAAATCCACGACAAATGTGGTTTCGTCCGAAGGATTTTTTTGTTTGAACTTAGAATAGGAACACGAGTACGACAAATATATTAGCTCGTCTGTAAGATTCTTTATTCTGAAATAGAGTAAGAGTGTGATTGTCTCGTGGTATTGTGTATCTTTAAAAAAAATAACTATTCCCCTAGACCAACGACCTGTTTATGGGCGTGCTGACCACACAATTAAAAATTGTTTTTCCACAGCATTTTGAGAAATGTACATTTGAGTTACAGGTTCATTTTGTCGGAATATATGTTATTATTGATTTTGTAATACTAAACGCTGGTAAAGTTTGTGATTGTCTAGCAATCACAGGGTTCTGAAGAAGTAGGTGTTTGAGCTAAGCTAAGGAGGGCGTTCAGACAATTACGAGTTGTTAATTGCCTCCGTTTCCCTAACTGTCTTCAGGGGTGAACTTGATAGTGGATTAAAAATTAAGGGAATTTTTTTATTTTCTCCTAAAATTTTTGCAATAATTATTTTGTTTCCACTGTAGCAACTTATTTTTTCAGTGAGTAATCTTAACTACCATTTATTTGGCGTAGTCGTCTGCATTAGGTGCTTTATTGCCGATTAATAGCAGCGATAGTTAAATACTATATTATAGGAGGAGGTATCCCAGGTTAAAGTATATCATCTTTTTGTTTGGTATTTTCTCGTAAGTGGTAGGAACCAGTGTACCTTTTCTTACTTCCTTCTCGACTAAGTTTCAGTCACCTATTTGCGATGGCAGAGAGGGCGAAGCTTAGGCAGAACCTCAGAAAGGAAGCAAAGGAAGAGGGATTACAAGGAGAAGAAGCGAAAGCGTTTGTCAACGAAGAACTTGACAGATATGATGCGGAGCAGAAGGAAAAAGCGGCGGAGATAAAAACAACCGAAGATAGAGAGCAGAGGAAGATGGATGAGGAAATTGAAATCCGCAGGGCAAACGAAAGAGAGAAGGAGAGACAGCATGAGGAAAGAGAGAAGGAGAGACAGCATGAGAAGGAGAGGGAGGAGAGACAGCATGAGTTGGCTCTTAAAACTCTAGAATTCCAAAGTCGTGGTGCTGCCTCTATCTCCAGCCATAGAGAGTCTTCTTCTCATTCCTCTGTAACTGATCCTCTTAGCACACAATCTACTCATCTCACTGCTATGTCTTTTCCGCTAGAATCTTTCCCTTGTCCTAATGAGGAGATTGACACGTATCTAGAGACATTTGAGAAAATTGCAACTCTGTACGGTTTAGAGAGGTCGCGTTGGAATATGAAGCTTTCTCAGGCATTGAAAAGCAGTGCGTATGATGTTTACGCCAAACTTGAAAGCAGCCAACAAGACAACTATGATGTGTTGAAGAAAGCGTTATGGAGCGCTTTGAAATGAACGCTCGTAAATTTTTGCAACTCTTCCGCAACAGCAGAAAAAAGAACTCTGAAACTTGTCAGCAGTTCTCATCTCGTCTAAAGGGATATCTGACAAACTGCCTAGAGCTCTCACAGCTCCCCTCTACATAAGAAGGTCTTGAGGAATTTGTTATAACAGAACAAATAAAGAACATTTTGTATGCTGATACCCGGAGAATTTTAGCTGAGCAGAGTGCAGAAAAGCTTGAAGACATTTTGGAAAAGTCTGAGCGATATCAAAATGCGCTGGCTGAACTACCGGCCACAAAACGTAAAGCGACAGAAGAGCATTTTCGAAAGAATAATCTAGACCAAACTTCTCATGCTTCTAACCAGAATAACCACAGAGAAACTAGAGCTCAAAACCCCCCTCCTGAAAAATCCAAGTTCTTCAAAAACAAGTACTCCAACCACAGTAAACAGTCTGATCAACCCGACCGCCCTACATGGCACCGCAGCCAGCGAGGACAAGGTGACAAAGGGAAAACCCCTGCGCACGGGACTAATGATCAGGGCGAGCACACTGAGCCTAAACGAATCGGATGCTTGCTAACTGTCTCGCAAGGCGGAATTATTGACAGTGATTCCCACCCTGAGGGAGAGAGACCCTCAACGCGAGGTACTGTTATTTTGAACGGTTCTTAAACTTTTTGTTTATTTGATACGGGGCTTTCTTATGATTGCATTGTTGCCAGACACCTGGTTAAACCCGGTCAAGAGACAGGAGAGACCGTCGAACTTTGTGGAGTTCTTAAGAGTGAGGCACCTACAGCGCTTCCCATCGCATTGGTGGAGATCCACTCTGATTTTGTCAGAGGCGTGATCAAAGCGGCTGTTATGGATGACCCCATCTACCCAGTCATACTTGGCGGTAGATACGTGTCTATTGGGAAACCGGAAGAGCCGATTGTGGCAGCAGTAACTACAAGAGGGCAAACCAAGAAGGAACGGGAGCCTGTGCCTAATTTGTTACCTATGGAACTTAAAGAAGCGCAACAAAAGGACCCTACTTTGGCACCCTGCTTTAGGAAACTGCCCATGGCTAAGGAACCCAGATAGAACGGGGACATTTTTTCTAAGGATGACGTCCTTTATCGCAGAACGGGCAAGCCTGACCAAGGTTACAATCAGCTCCTAGTACCGAAACAGTACAGAAGACAAATCCTAGAAATAGGGCACTCTCTTCCTTTCAGCGGACATATGGGACAGAACGCCACAAACCAACGGATAACCACTCATTATTGGTGGCCAGGAGTAAATGCTGATATTATCAGGTATGTAAAATCCTGTGCCAAGTGCCAACGTGTACCATTCAAGCAACGGACACCCCCGTCCACATGGGTGAAATGCCAATAATGGGAACACCATTCGAACGGGTTGTGATCGACATTTTAGGACAATTAGAAAGGACTAAAAGAAGGAACAGGTATATCCTGACCTTAGTGGACACATGCACTTTATGGGCAGAAGCTATCCCGCTAACATGCGCAGATACCAAGCATGTCGCAGAAGCCCTCGTGCAGATTTTCACTCGGTTGGGATTCCCTCAGCAAGTGCTGACGGATAACGGATCCCAATACCGAAACCTGTTGATGGATGAGATCGTGAAGATCTTGAGGAACCAACACATCTACATAAAGCCTTATACTCCGGCCGGAAATGCGCTCGTGGAACGTGTTAATGGAAACCTCAACATGATGTTAAGTAAACTGGCACAAGTGAAACCTGAAGATTGGGATCTTTGTATTCCTGCAGCTTTATTTAGCTACAGAGAATCTCCTCATACTTCCACAGGATTTCCGCCAGCAACGCTTTTATTCGGCAGACCCATTAAGGGCCCGCTTGAAGCCTTACTCTGGTCGCTGACAGACCAGAAGGCTGACGAGACAGTTGTCTCAGCAAGTAAATACGTATTGGTTTTAAAGGAAAGGTTGAAACTAGGATGGGACCTAGCAACGACCAACTTCAAGCGAGCACGCACAAAGCACGCTAACTGATACAGGAAAGTCGCGAAAGAGAGAGAACTACAAGCAGGAGGGAAAGTTTTGGTGTTACTCCCCACCGGGAACAACAAACTGAGAATCGGATGGCAAGGGCCGTTTACCGTCCTGAAAAAGATTTCTAAGGCTAACCACCAGATCTCTATTAAAGGAAAGGAGAAGGTTTTCCCTTTAAATCTGTTAAAGAGATTCTTGGAAAGACCAGTACCGACCTCCGAACATCTCGTGACGATCGCCAAAACTGACAAAGATGACGATAGTGGCAGGGAAATTCCATTGAAATCACACGGAATCTTTCAAAAATGTCAGAAGCGGCGACGCTCTTTCAAGCGCGCATGGGAGACATTCCAGAGAAAGGAAACTTTGGGAGTAGACTTGAGTAGGAATTGGAGAGAGACGGAGGGGGGAGATGAGAGGGAAGAGGACAGACACCCTGAAGCTACGGATATAGGAAATTTATTTTCATAACGTAGACATGGAGTGCTTCCATATCTTAAAGGGGGGACGTTCTGTCGCATAGAGATTTATGATCAATAAATTTTCTATATTCTTTTCTTTTCTACCCGTGTCCTCTACTTTATTATCGCTCTTTTATCCTTTTCCTGTATTTTTCTCATTCGTTCGTTTGCGAAAAATATATTATTTTCCCATTCTAACGTTTACCTGTTTCTTTTCTCTTACTGAGAACGCATTTGATTACATCAGATGTCAGTCGCGGCAGGTAGACGGAATGTGTGATAATTCGTTTCGCCAGACATAGCTGCAGACAATTGTCTATATTTTCATCTGTCACGCGAGTTTCTTCGGCTAAAGTTCCCGGCGAGGTGCGGAAACTGCCATCTGCCTCGACCAGAAATGAGACATTCGTCTAGCATTTCCATCTGACACGGCACTCTACGACCAGTTTCTTAGACGGAGGTGTCAAAGACGCAAAGTGGCAGTTTATGGCAGTCTCTTGGTTTAACGGAAGTGTTAAGAGGAGAGGGGAAAGAGGGGGGGGGGTCTCGAAATAATGTGGGACCCTTTGTCTGTTTCATATATCTTAACCGGAGTTTTAGATTTCATTCACTCAGTAACTTCGCAGTCAAGACTAGAACAACCTACGTTCGATTCCTAAGAATCTCTATTGATAGAAGATGGCATGTAGTTGGTCGAAGTGGTTTAGTTCTTAGTAGTTCTGTGTTGAGGTAAATATATATTTGATATCTAGTATTTTGTGAGTGATTAAGTGTTGATCGCCTATTTTATTTCCACTAGTTTCTTGTGTGCAGAAGAAATTAAATTGTAAGTCCGTTATATTAGCTATCTGACGTGTTACAGTGGAAAGCAGAATAAATTATAATTTCTAGCTTAACTCATGCAGCGATAACTAATTTAATTTAACTGCTAATAATCAGTCGAAAATATTTTAACTAACTGATAACTGCACTGATTCATCATCGAGTATTGACGAAATACACATGTATTTCTAATTCATGATGATTGATTTTATAGATATAACTTATTTTTCGGGAAGTTTTAAACAATACGTCAAGCTCTCCGCTTGCAGTTTATAATGTAAGTTATAAGCGGAGTACATAGTATGTATAAGTATTTTATATATGTGTTTTTCTTTATTCAGTGAAAACTGGGGTAACCCAACTTTGCCAGCGTTTAGTACAATTGAGAGAAGAAACATTTTACCTTTAACCACGTGGGTTTACAAGTTAACACCTATCTGACAGTGCGTGTGTCTCCGTAAATAGACAGAGTAAAACTCTCACTAACAGTTTTTTAAGGACTAAATGCTTATACTGTGCCTTTGAGCCAGGTCATATTTCTTCACAAACTCTCAAGTACATTTTCAGCCCGTGTGGCAAGTAAATATCACTATTAGTAACATTCCCACGTAGTTTTGACCAGTGGTGGTGTGACCAAATAAAGTCCTATACTGAGATAAGACACCGACCTGACATTCCTCATTTCTAGAAACCTAAGCTATTGACACTGTGCTCGCTGTTAACGTTCGTGCCTGGACAATTTTTAATGTGACTTAAACAGACATCCAAAATAAGAATAACCAAGAAAACGTTTCCCTGAAGCAGTGAATTCAACCCGTCTTTTTGGAACTGGGGTTCTCTTGGACAAGTCTAGCATTGGAGAGTGTGTATGTGCATGTCCTAAAAGTTGTGTTTCCAGAAGTTGCTACCAAAGCTGTAAGTATGCATGAGAGCACGTGATCACGGCTGACTGAATAGAGTTAGTGCAGGACTGAGTGATTCCTTTATTGTTTTATTTTGGCACCCATTTTGCTGTCTTGGATTTATTTATGCAAGTTTATTGTTTTGTTGCTAACAATATTTTTCCTTAGGATATATCAGAGTATCCAAGCCTGTTGATACCTTTAAAGGGAAATCTTAGACTAAATCATATGTATCCGTGACTCTTTGTGGCTATCACTTCTCTTCTAACGGGACTGTGGGCTATACATCGGGGGAAAAGATCATACCAATGGGTCTATCATTCTTGTAGCAATTCATTGACTTTATGACTATTCGTATATGCTTAAATGTAAATTTTGTATGTGTTGTGACGGAATTTTAGTCTGATAATTAAAATTCAATTAAACTTAATCAGTGTGTTGGTCAGTTCGTTCCCAAATATCCATAATTTTTCATTGTCATAGTTTCACGTTTGTGCGTCTATTGTCGTCACTTATGTGTGTGGGTATGTGAGGTCCTATATATATATATTAATATATATTATATCAGATTTGTCTGACTAATCTAACTCTGTTGTAGATGATAGGCTGACTGAGAGGAACTTCTCGAGTGTCAGAGACAGAATCTAATATATTTCCTCCATCTCACTCGTGAAATCTATTTCTATTTTATCATCTCACTGAGCTATCACCTAGTTCTATGTCTATTCAGAAGGGACCAAACTAAGTCTTAATCACCTATCACAAATCCACGACAAATGTGGTCTCGTCCGAATGATATTTTTGTTTGAACTTAGAATAGGAAGACGAGTACGACAAATATATTAGCTCGTCTGTAAGATTCTTTATTCTGAAATAGAGTAAGAGTGTGATTGTCTCGTGGTATTGTGTATCTTTTAAGAAAAATAACTATTCCCCTAGACCAACGACCTGTTTATGGGCATGCTGACCACACAATTAAAAATAGTTTTTCCACAGCATTTTGAGAAATATACATTTGAGTTACAGGTTCATTTTGTCGGAATATATGTTATTATTGATTTTGTAATACTAAACGCTGGTAAAGTTTGTGATTGTCTAGCAATCACAGGGTTATGAAGAAGTATGTGTTTGAGCTAAGCTAAGGAGGACGTTCAGACAATTACGTCTTGTTAATTGCCTCCCTTACCCTAACTGTCTTTAGGGGTGAACTTGATAGTGGATTAATAATTAAGGGAATTTTTTTTCTCCTAAAATTTTTGTAATAATTATTTGGTTTCCACTGTAGCAACTTATTTTTTTCAGTGAGTAATCTTAACTACCATTTATTTGGCGTAGTCGTCTGCATTAGGTGCTTTATTGCCGATTAATAGCAGCGATAGTTAGATACTATATTATAGGAGGAGGTATCCCAGATTAAAGTATATCATCTTTTTGTTTGGTATTTTCTCGTAAGTGGTGGGAACCAGTGTATCTTTTCTTACTTCCTTCTCGACTAAGTCTTACTTACTTAGTCGTTCCCCTTCTACCGTGAGGTGTAGAGGTTTCTCGACTAAGTCTCAGTCACCTATTTGCGATGGCAGAGAGGGCGAAGCTTAGGCAGATCATCAGACACGAAGCAAAGGAAGAGGGATTACAAGTAGAAGAAGCGAAAGCGTTTGTCAACGAAGTACTTGACAGATATGATGCGGAGCAAAAGGAAAAAGCGGCGGAGAGGAAAACAGCCGAAGATAGAGAGCAGAGGAAGATGGATGAGGAAATGGAAATCCGCATGGCAAACGAAAGAAAGAAGGAGAGACAGCATGAGGAAAGAGAGAAGGAGAGACAGCATGAGAAGGAGAGGGAGGAGAGACAGCATGAGTTGGCTCTTAAAACTCTAGAATTCCAAAGTCGTTGTGCTGCCTCTATCTCCAGCAATGGAGAGTCTTCTTCTCATTCCTCTGTAACTGATCCTCTTAGCACACAATCTACTTATCTCACTGCTATGTCTTTTCCGCTAGAATCTTTCCCTTGTCCTAATGAGAAGATTGACACGTATCTAGAGAAATTTGAGAAAATTGCAACTCTGTACGGTTTAGAGAGGTCGCGTTGGAATATGAAGCTTTCTCAGGCGTTGAAAATCAGTGCGTATGATGTTTACGCCAAACTGGAAAGCAGCTAACAAGACAACTATGATGTGTTGAAGAAAGCGTTATGGAGCGCTTTGAGATGAACGTTCGTAAATTTTTGCAACTCTTCCGCAACAGCAGAAAGGAGAACTCTGAAACTTTTCAGCAGTTCTCATCTCGTCTAAAGGGATATCTGACAAACTGCCTAGAGCTCTCACAGCTCCCCTCTACCTATGAAGGTCTTGAGTAATTTGTTATAACAGAACAAATAAAGAACATTTTGTATGCTGATAACCGGAGAATTTTAGCTGAGCAGAGTGCAGAAAAGCTTGAAGACATTTTGGAAAAGTCTGAGCGATATCAAAATGCGCTGGCTGAACTACCGGCCACAAAACGTAAACCGACAGAAGAGCATTTTCGAAAGAATAATCTAGACCAATCTTCTCATGCTTCTAACCAGAATAACCACAGAGAAACTGGAGCTCAAAACCCCCCTCCTGAAAAATCCAAGTTCTACAAAAACAAGTACCCCAACCACAGTAAACAGTCTGATCAACCCGACCACTCTTCATGGCACCGCAGCCAGCGAGGACAAGGTGACAAAAGGAAAACCCCTGCGCACGGGACTAATGATCAGGGCGAGCACACTGAGCCTAAACGCACCGGATGCATGCTAAAAGTCTTGCAAGGCGGAATTATTGACAGTTATTCCCAACCTGAGGAAGAGAGACAATCAACGCGAGGTACTGTTATTTTGAACGGTTCTTAAACTTTTTGTTTATTTGATACGGGGCTTTCTTATGATTGCATTGTTGCCAGACACCTGGTTAAACCCGGTCAAGAGACAGGAGAGACCGTCGAACTTTGTGGAGTTCTTAAGAGTGAGGCACCTACAGCGCTTCCCACCGCATTGGTGGAGATCCACTCTGATTTTGTCAGAGGCGTGATCAAAGAGGCTGTTATGGATGACCCCATCTACCCAGTCATACTTGGCGGTAGATACGTGTCTATTGGAAAACCGGAAGAGCCGATTGTGGCAGCAGTAACTACAAGAGGGCAAACCAAGAAGGAACGGGAGCCTGCGCCTAATTTGTTACCTATGGAACTTAAATAAGCGCAACAAGAAGACCCTACTTTGGCACCCTGCTTTAAGAAACTGCACATGGCTAAGGAACCCAGACAGAACGGGGACATTTTTTCTAAGGATGGCGTACTTTATCGCAGAACGGGCAAGCCTGACCAAGGTTACAATCAGCTCCTAGTACCGAAACAGTACAGAAGACAAATCCTAGAAATAGGGCACTCTCTTCCTTTCAGCGGACACATTGGACAGAACGCCACAAACCAACGGATAACCACTCATTATTGGTGGCCAGGAGTAAATACTGATATTATCAGGTATGTAAAATCCTGTGCCAAGTGCCAGCGTGTACCACCCAAGCAACGGACACCCCCAGTCCACATGGGTGAAATGCCAATAATGGGAACACCATTCGAACGGGTTGTGATCGACATTTTAGGACCCTTAGAAAGGACTAGAAGAAGGAACAGGTATATCCTGACCTTAGTCGACACACGCAATTTATGGGCAGAAGCTATCCCGCTAACATGCGCAGATGCCAAGCATGTCGCAGAAGCCCTCGTGCAGATTTTTACTCGGTTGGGATTCCCTCAGCAAGTGCTGACGGATAACGGATCCCAATACCGAAACCTGTTGATGGATGAGATCGTGAAGATCTTGAGGAACCAACACATCTACATAAAGCCTTATACTCCGGCCGGAAATGCGCTCGTGGAACGTGTTAAAGGAAACCTCAACATGATGTTAAGTAAACTGGCATAAGTGAAACCTGAAGATTGGGATCTTTGTATTCCTGCAGCTTTATTTAGATACAGAGAATCTCCTCATACTTCGACAGGATTTCCGCCAGCAACGCTTTTATTCGGCAGACCCATTAAGGGCCCGCTTGAAGCCTTACTCTGGTCGCTGACAGACTAGAAGGCTGACGAGACAGTTGTCTCAGCAAGAAAATACGTATTGGTTTTAAAGGAAAGGTTGAAACTAGGATGGGACCTAGCAACGACCAACTTCAAGCGAGCACGCACAAAGCACGCTAACCGATACAGGAAAGTCGCGAAAGAGAGAGAACTACAAGCAGGAGAGAAAGTTTTGGTGTTACTCCCCACCGGGAACACCAAACTGAGAATCGGATGGCAAGGGCCGTTTACCGTCCTGAAAAAGATTTCTAAGGCTAACTACCAGATCTCTATTAAAGGAAAGGAGAAGGTTTTCCCTTTAAATCTGTTAAAGAGATTCTTGGAAAGACCAGTGCCGACCTCCGAACATCTCCTGACGATCGTCAAAACTGACGAAGATGACGATAGTGACAGGGAAATTCCACTGCAATCACACAGAATCTTTCAAAAATGTCAGAAGCGGCGACGCTCTTTCAAGCGCGCATGGGAGACATTCCAGAGAAAGGAAACTTTGGGAGTAGACTTGAGTAGGAATTGGAGAGAGACGGAGGGGGCAGATGAGAGGGAAGAGGACAGACACCCTGAAGCTACGGATTTAGGAAATTTATTTTCATAACGTAGACATGGAGTGCTTCCATATCTTAAAGGGGGGACGTTCTGTCGCATAGAGATTTATGATCAATAAATTTTCTATATTCTTTTCTTTTCTACCCGTGTCCTCTACTTTATTATCGCTCTTTTATCCTTTTCCTGTATTTTTCGCATTCGTTCGTTTGCGAAAAATATATTATTTTCCCATTCTAACGTTTACCTGTTTCTTTTCTCTTACTGAGAACGCATTTGATTACATCAGATGTCAGTCGCGGCAGGTAGACGGAATGTGTGATAATTCGTTTCGCCAGACATAGATGCAGACAATTGTCTACATTTTCATCTGTCACGCGAGTTTCTTCGGCTAAAGTTCCCGGCGAGGTGTGGAAACTGCCATCTGCCTCGACCAGAAATGAGACATTCGTCTAGCATTTCCATCTGACACGGCACTCTACGGCCAGTTTCTTAGACGGAGGTGTCAAAGACGCGAAGTGGCAGTTTTTGGCAGTCTCTTGATTTAACGGAAGTGTTAAGAGGAGAGGGGAAAGAGTGGGGGGTCTCGAAATAATGTGGGACCCTTTGTCTGTTTCATATATATCAACCGGAGTTTTAGATTTCATTCACACAGTAACTTCGCAGTCAAGACTAGAAAAACCTACGTTCGATTGCTAAGAATCTCTGTTTGATAGAAGATGGGATGTAGTTGGTCGAAGTGGTTTAGTTCTTAGTAGTTCTGTGTTGAGGTAAATATATATTTGATATCTAGTATTTTGTGAGTGATTAAGTGTTGATCGCCTATTTTATTTCCACTAGTTTCTTGTGTGCAGAAGAAATTAAATTGTAAGTCCGTTATATTAGCTATCTGACGTGTTACAGTGGAAAGCAGAATAAATTATAATTTCTAGCTTAACTCATGCAGCGATAATAAATTTAATTTAACTGCTAATAATCAGTCGAGAATATTTTAACTAACTGATAACTGCACTGATTCATCATTGAGTATTGACGAAATACACATGTATTTCTAATTCATGATGATTGATTTTATAGATATAACTTTTTTTTCGGGAAGTTTTAAACAATAAGTCAAGCTCTCTGCTTGCAGTTTATAATGTAAGTTATAACCGAGTACATAGTACGTATAAGTATTTTATATACGTGTTTTTCTTTATTCAGTGAAAACTGGGGTAACCCAACTTTGCCAGCGTTGAGTACAATTGAGAGAAGAAACATTTTACCTTTAACCACGTGGGTTTACAAGTTAACACCTGTCTGACAGTGCGTGTGTCTTCATAAATAGACAGAGTACAACTCTCACTAACGGTTTTTTAAGGACTAAATGCTTATACTGTGCCTTTGAGCCAGGTCATATTTCTTCACAAATTCTCAAGTAAATTTTCAGCCCGTGTGGCAAGTTAATATCACTATCAGTAACATTCCGACGTAGTTTTGACCAGTGGTGGTGTGAACAAATAAAGTCCTATACTGAGATAAGGCACCGACCTGACATTCCTCATTTTTAGAATTTTAAGCTATTGACACTGTGCTCGCTGTTAACGTTCGTGCATGGACAATTTTTAATGTGACTTAAACAGACATCCAAAATAAGAATAACCAAGAAAACGTTTCCCTGAAGCAGTGAATTCAACCCGTCTTTTTGGAACTGGGGTTCTCTTGGCCAAGTCTAGCATTGGAGAGTCTGTATGTGCATGTCCTAAAAGTTGTGTTTCCAGAAGTTTCTACCAAAGCTGTAAGTATGCATGAGAGCACGTGATCACGGCTGACTGAATAGAGTTAGTGCAGGACTGAGTGATATCTTTATTGTTGTATTTTGGCACCCATTTTGCTGCCTTGGATTTCTTTATGCAAGTTTGTTGTTTTGTTGCTAACAATATTTTTCCTTAGTGTGACCGTGTGGCCAGAAAGGTGTAATTTTTGACTGAGTAATAGTTGTCGATCTTGTCTACGGTGTATTATTGTGCTCATGTTGGCATTCTCACACGGGAATGGGCGATTTAAACGAAACACACCTTTGCCATCCGTGAAGTAGACAAACGTGTGAGGCGCAGATGTAACAGGAGACAGACATCGGTTGTTAGACATCCTGGCGCGGTCTGATTGAGCACTAAAACCGTGAGGTGTGACTCCAGGCAAGTGATATCGTGGGAATGTAATCATTAGTGGGCGGACCTATTGTGGACGTCTAGGAAGATACTCTTGACTAAGATGTGATCTCATGTCATCCATACTGAGCATAGGACTCCTGATTTGCTCCCTAGAGGGATGGGTGGAGTTTTCCCTGACATTTTGACGTGGCGGCTATCATGTGGTACAGGGGTGGAGATGAAAAGTTAAACTGAAACAGTGAGAGGATTCAGTCAGAGAGTCGAGTCAGAGTTGAAAGGAAGCCAGATCGTCTTCCATGTGCGGTATGCATCCTCGATACGATACACCAGTGAGGTAGAGGATTTGATACGCATATGTTGCGTCTGTGCTAAGAGAACTCACGACATAGAGGTATGCTTGCATATAAGTACATTTTTATAATTCTTTAGATTTAGTAATATTAGACTTTCAGGTTTAGAAGTTAAAGCTTTGTAGCGTTTGTCTATCTATAGCTTGATAGAAGCTGACTGGCGACTTATGTGTATTTAAGTGTAATTTCACGTATATCTCATCGCTATTTTCAACAGTGAGACTGTGTGTTAAACGTGTAAAGTACTAAGTGATTTTATAAGAGGAATTCTAGTGTCGCACTTCGCTCTATACAAGTTTATACTTATTACCATTATTATTATTATTTGTGTAGTGTTAAGTAATAGTTACATTGCATTCATGTGAGCCGTAAGTGTGGTTAATTTTACATCAGGGATGATTGTGAGAGAAAGATTAGCGTACCCTCTAGCTCCGTGAGTAGCCTATGCCTATTACATTTAGTATAGAACTGTGAGAATATAGTATATATCTGCTTGTTCTTTAGAGCAGCTAGGCATCTCACATACTGATAAATTGATGTGTTTAGACCAGTGAGTTGTGTATAATATTTCATCATGGACAGAAGTGCCTCATTTAAGTTTTCTCTCGCGTGATGATGTAGTTAGTATTTATTAGGAGTATGAAGGCATTATTGTTGACTGAGATATGTTTATTGTATGATTACACATATACTCAGACCTGCATGAACACACACACACACACGCATACACACGGTCATTTAAGTGCATGTGCTTGCATAATTTCACACACATGTATGTATTATTAAGTAGATGATGTTTGTCCATTAGTACGATGCTAGTTTATTTTGTTTCATTTTATTTCAGAGAGTCCAGCAGTCTGTGCTGAATTATTAGATAGTGTTACCTAAATAGCTTGGTTTTATGGTGTTGCTTAGGAATTGTCTTCAAAGTAAACTTGCGGACAACATTGTTTCTGTATGATTCTTGTGCTACCTGATAGGGTTTCATTAATAAAAGTGGGACCCCTGTCATCAAGAGTTTTTCTGTGACTGCGGAACGTGTGTGAAAGTAGGCCAGAGAGAGTGACGACAACATTACACACAAATCCTTATTCTCCTTCACACATCGTCTTCGCACCGTCACATTAGGATATATCAGAGTATCCAAGCCTGTTCATACCTTTAAAGGGAAATCTTAGACTAAATCATATGTATCCGTGACTCTTTGTGGCTATCACTTCTCTTCTAACGGGACTGTAGGCTATACATCGCGGGAAAAGATCATACCAATGGGTCTATCATTCTTGTAGCAATTCATTGACTTTATGACTATTTGTATATGCTTAAATGTAAATTTTGTATGTGTTGTAACGGAATTTTAGTCTGATAATTAAAATTCAATTAAACTTAATCAGTGTGTTGGTCAGTTCGTTCCCAAATATCCATAATTTTTCATTGTCATAGTTTCACGTTTGTGCGTCTATTGTCGTCACTTATGTGTGTGGGTAAATGAGGTCCTATATATATATATATATATATATATATATATATATATATATATATATATATATATATATATATATATATATATATATATATATATATATATATATATATATATATTAATATATATTATATCAGATTTGTCTGACTAATCTAACTCTGTTGTAGATGATAGGCTGACTGAGAGGAGCTTCTCGAGTGTCAGAGACAGAATCTAATATATTTCCTCCATCTCACTCGTGAAATCTATTTCTATTTTATCATCTCACTGAGCTATCACCTAGTTCTATGTCTATTCAGAAGGGACCAAACTAAGTCTTAATCACCTATCACAAATCTACGACATTGGGTGAACTCAAATGCAAGTTGGCACACATTTCTGTTTTAGTGTTGTTCACTTACCCATGCAATTACAATTGGATCGCACTATTCATGGGAAGATAATTACGGTGCAAGATAAATCACGTGAAAAGTGCCGTAGGGGAGAATTTATCACAGATAAAAGGAAGGTAAGTGTGTAGCTCTAATCACAAGCATGTGAAAACGAAAACGTTGAAATAGAGAGTACCAAGAGTCCAACAGAAACATCTTTTTTGACAATGCCAAGATTGAACCAACAACAGCGAGCAATAGCTATAGGGATGTTAGATGCTGGAGCGACTATATTAGCAGTATCACAACATTTCAATGTTCACAGGAACACTATATCACGCATTCAAGCTCGTTTCCACTGCTGATCGCCATAGAAGTGGCCGACTACGAGTTACCACCCCTGCACAAGACCGTTACATACGCCTTATGCACTTGCGTAACAGGTTTATTCAGGCAACATGGACTGCCAGGAACATTTCAGGTTTAAGACCCGTGTCGTGCAGAACAGTGCGGAATAGGCTCAGAGAGGCAAATCTCTTACCTCACAGACCTGCAGTTAGACCAGCACTGACAGTTCGCCATAGACAAGCGCGCTTGGCCTGGGCCAAACAGCACGTAGCATGGCCCTGTCATCAATGGAGACGCTTTCTGTTCTCTGATGAGTCAAGATTCTGTTTGCAAGGCAATGATGGGCGTGATTTGGTGTACAGGCGTCCAGGAGAACGTTTTGCTGATAATTGTGGGACGAACAGGAGCGTAGGCTGCGAAGAAGACAAAATCCTCCTGAAAACCACCACCAGTTAGCACAAGCGTTGCAAGAAGAATGGAGTAACATCCCCCAACAAGAGATCCAACGTCTCATTGGCTCGATGAGAAGGCGCTGTCAAGCAGCTCAAGGTGGACATACACGGTACTGAAATCAAGATTTCATTTTTTCGTGGGGATGCCACACTTACTTTAGTTTATATCTTTCTTTCATGACACTTTCACTAAAATCAAAGTGATCACTTGGTCTTTTCTTCAATATTCAACCACATTGTGTGCCAACTTTTATTTCAATTCGTCCATGAAATCACGCACAGTGACCTATAAAGTGTTGCACACTTACTTTGTTCCATGAGTAAACATACCTGTGCGCTTGAGTGGGAACATGGTGGGTTTGGCTTTCTATAAAGTGAATCTTTATTGGTTCGAAAAAAGTACTACGAAAATAGAACTGTACGGATAGATAATAGCGAACAGCAGTCTGATTAATTTTCACTTCAACACCCAGGTGAAAAAAAAAATCAGAAAACATAAAACAATGCTATATAAATGTTAGAAAAGGAGGGGAAAAACAATCTCATAACGTGTCCAAGTGTGTTCTACGTATAGCGCCGACTCCTAAGTCTCTGTGAGGTTAAATCTTTGCGTGTGCTCCGAGCTGACTCTACAGATTGTAGGAAGAAACACTGGGAAGATACAAAAATATACCATACTAAGACAAAGCAAGTCATCAGCAAAATCCAGATCATCCAACTCCTTAGTCAGAGTCCACTGGATTCCATGTCTGTTGTGTGTTGTCGATGTTCTCATAACCCAGTCTATTGCTAGTAAGAAAAGAAATGGAGACAAGAGGCATCCCTGTCGCACTCCTGTTCTTATCCCAAACGGATCTGTAAGCTATCCTTCATGAAGAACTCTGCATGTCATGTCTTCATATGTATTCTTTATTAAATTAATGATCTTCAGGGGAACTCCATAATGCCTCATCAATTTCCAAAGTGATTCTCTGTCCACACTGTCAAACGCCTTTTCGTAGTCCACAAATCCGATGTATAGTGGTGAATTCCATTCCAGATTTTGTTCAACTATTATTCTCAAAGTGGCTATCTAGTCTGTACAGGATCTATTTTATCGAAAACCTGCTTGTTCATCTCTTAGCTTCTTGTCTATGGACTCTTTTAATCTCTCGAGGATAATCCTGTTTAATAAATTTCCTGGCACTGATAGTAACATTATTCTTCTATAATTTGTGCACTCTTGTAAATTTCCCTTCTTAAGCAACTTAACCAGATATCCTTCCTTCCATTCTGCTGGTATCTCTTCCTTTTCCCAGACTTTACCAAGTAATTTATATAATATCTCTGTAGCCGTGTCGATATCTGCTTTGATGGCCTCTGTTGGAATGCCATCAGGTCCAGACGCTTTTCCATCTCTTAGAAGCTTTATGGCTTTCTTTATTTCTTCCTTCGTTGGTCTTTCACTGTTAATTTGTAGTTCTTCTTCTGCTGGCTGGATGTCAGGTGGGTTTTGTGGAGCTGGTCTATAGAGAAGGTCCTCAAAATATTCTGTCCACCTCTTCATTTGCTCTTGTATATTGCTGAGCAGTTTTCCATTCTTGTCTTTTATGAGGCAATTTGTTTGCTTGTATTTCCCCGTCAGCTTCTTTGTGCTGTTATACAGTTCTCTCATATTTCCTTTGGCTGCAGCATCTTCTGCCTCTCTTGCCAACTCCTCAATATACTTCCTCTTGTCTCTTTTGATACTTCTTTTTACTTCTTTGTTTGCTTCTGTGTACACTTCTTGTGCCTTGGCTTTAGAACTTCTTGTTTTGCTTGTGTTTAAATCTGCTTTCTTGTTTTTCCTGTCTTTTATCTTATTGATGGTTTCTGTTGTTATCCATGCTTTTTGTTGTCGTTCCCTTTTCCCCAGTATTTCTTCACCTGTCTCATTCCATACCGTTTTGATTTGCTGCCAATAGTCTTCTGTATTCTCTCCATCTTCCAGCTGTTGGAGCACTTGGAATTTGTTGGATATTGTGACCGCAAACTTGTCTCTTGTTTCTTGATTTCTTAGATGTCATACATTAAATTGTTGTCTATAATTGGCTCTTCTGTCCCATAATCGTAATCAGATGCAGCACAAATTGAAAACACTTGATGAGAGGTCACAGCAATTGGGTCTGAAAATACACAGGGAAAAGACAAAGATAATGAGAATAAATGCAGGTAATGATAACAGGGTTAAACTTGAAGAAGCACCAATACAAGATGTAGAATCGTACACATATCTTGGCAGCAATATAGACAAAGTTGGAGGGACAGACAGTGATATCAAAATAAGAAAACAAAAAGCAAGAGGAGCTTTCACTGCATTGGGAAATATATGGAGATCAAAAGAAATCGGATCCAACACGGAAATAAGAATCTTCAACTCAAATGTGAAGTCAGTCCTATTGTATGGCTCTGAGACATGGAGAACAACAAAGACAACAACCAACAAGCTACAGACTTTCATAAATGGGTGCTTGCGTAGAATAGAGGGATTAAAATGGTATGATAAGGTTACCAACATGGAACTGATGACAAGAACTAAACAAGTGCCAGTGGAACAAGAGATGAGAAGACGACGATGGCGATGGATAGGACATACGCTGAGGAAAACTGTTGATAGCATTACAAGACAGTCCTTGTTCTGGAATCCCCAGGGCAAGAGAAGCAGAGGTAGACTAAGAAGCACATGGAGAAGAGAGATGGAAACAGAGGTGAAAATGATGAGGAGAACGTGGAAAGAACTTGAGATGATGGCACGTGACAGGAGGACTTGGCACGTGTTTGTTGAAGGCCTATGCTCATTTGGGAGTGGAGGGTTATGATGAATGAAGACAAAGCACCTATATCTGACTCGAAGGAGCGAAGAAACGTCACTGTCAGCTGTCTACCTCAAAAAAAGAACATTAGAAGCCAAACACGCCTAAATGCGCCAGAATTACAAAAGGTTAAATCTATATCGCCAATTTGCAAAGATATTTTGTTGCTGTGTACCCTAAGTATGAAGAAAAAAGCTGTAAACACCAAGAAGAAAGGAAATAATTTCTTTTTTGTTTTAAATTAATTTAACATTCTGTAAAATGTTATCCCTGCGTTTGTTAAATTTAATTTTATAATTTTTTAAAAAATTGTTACGCTTTATCCCCATCATCGTCAGCTGCCATCTCCACAACGAAGGTTGGCTGTAATGGATCTCCAACGTCTTCTGTCTCTTGTCTTGGTGGTGCACTCTGATAGACTCTTTCCTGTCCATCTCTTGATGTTATCTTCCCACTTATAGCGCTGGTTTCCTCCTGCACGTTTGCCTTCACCTCTCCCTTCTATTATGGTCTTCTGCAAGGTGTTATGCCTTTTTATGTGGCCAAGATATTTTAACTGCCTAATTTTGACTTTCTTCATTAGTTCTCTTTTCATACCTAGATTTTCTAGGACCTCCTTATTTGTTTTCTTCTGTTTGCATGAGATGCGACCCATTCTTCCTTATATCTACATCTCCAGAGTCTCAGTTCGTTTTTCCAATTGCCTTTTCATTATCCACGTTTCTACACCATACAGTAGTGAAGAATATATATAACATTATATGATATATATATATATATATATATATATATATATAAATATATATATATATATATATATATATATATATATATATATATATATATATATATATATATATATATATATATATGCAACAAGGACAAGAAATATAGACAGGTTAAAGAAAAATGCTATAGACATCAGCACAGTGCTCACACTTCTTAGCAGGTAGAGTTTTGGATAAAACTATATAATAGTTTTCCATTCTTTATTCACCTCAGAGAGACTTATAACAATAGGATACTATCTCTTTTTGCATCTGTTATTCTATTTCACCATCACGCCCCAAACACGATTAATAGAAGCTTGTAAAGGACAAGGTATATAGATATATCACTCTAACTGTTTAATTTTCGAAGAAAATGAACCAGGAACATGAAAACGTAAGATCGTCGACTTACGTTTTCCAATATCACCTCTGGGTTTGCAGTACCCAGCAACCTCTCTCTTCCCCCTTCTCACGACTGGGCTGAGGCAGCATTCGCAAAGCTGACAGTCGGAGGTAGTGTTGCATGGACGATCTTGTCCCAACCCTTCTCTGACAACACAAACCTGACATCAAAACAATTACAGAAGAATGTATTATGAGATTATCTCTTCAAAACACATTTATTCACTACTCTTTGGCTCTATGTGGAGCATAGGCGTTCAACTAATTTACGCCAAGGTTTTCTGTCCAGTGCCAGTCGTTCGGCGTCTTTCCAGATACACTTTATCCCTTTTTAATATGTCTGAGAGAAGAGTAAAGATTATCCCTTCATCCCTTTTAAATCAGCTTTTGGGGATCTGAGTGGCTCAGAGGAATGCAGCCCGCCTCTAATTCTAAAGGTACCGGGTTCGCTCCCAGAACAGAGAGTAAAATTGACAGAAATTTCTTTTCAGAACCAGTGGTTTCTAATGATGTTATACTCCCCCTGATCTCCTGGGTAGTGAGAACGAAAGCCTAGCCTTCTCGGATAGTGGCGGAAAAATAGGAGGTCACATGTGCAAGTTGCGCATGTTAAAAATTCTTCGGCAGATGGAAATCGTAAAGAGTAGGCCATACGGCCGCTGCCTGGGATAATTTGAAAATTATGAAACCTAACCACCACAAAAATATTTATAGAATATGTGATTCCGTATTTGTTTTCTTCTCTGTCCACTATATTCTCAGTATCCTTCTCAAAAACCACATTTCCGCTGCCTCCAGTTTTTTCACCATTTGGTTACTCATTGTCCAACATTCGCTTCCATATAAAAGGGCGGACCACACGTATCCCGTTAGCAAGCGAATTTTTGTGCTTATGGGGATGTTTCTGTTTTTCATTACGTTGCTCATCCAAGTAAAGGCTTCTTTGGACATGGCGATCCTTTTCTTTATCTCTGTGTCACATCTGCCATCTGACACTGTGTCAATGTGTAGCCTAAATATTTAAAGAGATTGACTTGTTTTATTTTTTCTCTTTTGCTATTCAAAGAGCATACCGGTATTTGTATTTTCTTAGAAACTACCATGCATACAGTTTTGCTGACATTCAAAGATAATCCTTTCAACTCGCTCTCTTCCACTACTTTATCCAGAATGATTTGCAGATTTTCTTCTGACTCTGCTATTAAAACTGTGTCATCTGCATATCTCAGATTGTTGATATTTCGTCCTCCGACTTTAATTCCCTCGAGGTGTTCAATGTTTCGAAGTATTGTCTCGCTGTATATGTTAAAAAGATCAGGTGATAATACACATCCCTGTCTAACTCCTCTTTTAATGGCTCTGAATTCACTTAGTTCACCTTCAAATCTGGTCGCGGATTCCTGCTCCCAATATATGTTCATTATTATCCTAAGATCTTTCCCGTCTATATTTAGTTCATGTAAAATATCAAAAAGGTCTTGGTGTTTAACTTTGTCAAAAGCTTTTGAGTAGTCTATAAAGCATAGATAAAGGTCTTTTTGTACCTCAATACATCTCTCCATGAGCATTGATAGTGTGAAAATTGCATTTCTGGTACCTTTATCAGCAACGAAACCGAATTGAGTTTCAGAAATTTCTGGTCATATTCTATTTCTTGTCCTTTCCATTATAATGCGAAGGAGTATTTTGGTGACATGGCTCATTAGGCTGATTGTTCTATGTGATTCGCATTCTGTTGTTCCTGGTTTTTTAGGTATGGTGATGAATACTAATCTGCAGATGTTTGGGGGCATCTCTCTTGTGTCATATATCTTGTTCAGGAGTTTTGTTATTTCCTCTATGCCAAGTTCTCCTAGTGATTCATAGATTTCTACAGGAATATTGTCAGGCCCTGGTGCTTTACCATGTTTCATTTCCTTAATAGCATATACAACCTCGTTTTTCAATATGGGTGGACCTTCCATGTTTTTTCTTATGTTTGGCATATCGCCTCTATCATCATCATATACTCGTAGTTCCTCTATATATTCTGACGAGCTATATAAAATATCTTCCTTGTCCATTAGAATATTTCCTTCCTTTGACTTTATACTCGTACATCCTGTTTGAACGCAGGTACGCTGCCTTGACATTTCTCTTACTTTTTTGTTCATAGTTTTATTATCACTGTTTTTGTTTCTCTCGATTTCTTTACATTGCGCGTTGAGCCATTCCTCTTTAGCCACGTTGCATTTCCTCTTTATTTCTCTATTTAATTTGTGATATTCTTTGTCATCATTTTTTGCCAGTCTTCTCGATTCAATGACGTCTAAAATTTCTTGTGTCATCCATTTTTTATGTTCCTTGTTCCCTGGATTGGGAATATGTTCTTGTATTGACATCTCAATACATTTATTGAATTCCTGCCATCTCTCCTCTATCGATGTAAGGCCAGCGAGTGCTTCGAATTTATTCCTTACCGATATGGTGAACTTTTCTCTCATATCCTCATTGGTCTTCAATATATTTGTTTGGAACTTGGGGGTTCTTTTTGATTTCTTGAGTATTTTCAGTTTCACTCTTAGATTACACACAACTGGAATGTGATCACTACCACAGTCTGCCCTGGCATCGACTTTGATGACTCTACGGCATTCTTAAAACGCTTTTGTATCAGAATGAAATCAATCTGATTTCTAGTTCTGTCGCCTGGGCTTTTCCAGGTACAACGTCTCCTTTGATGATTTTGAAACCATGTATTCGAAATCGAGAAGTCATGTTCTTTGCACCATTCTATAAGCTTTTCACCACGTTCTTAATTCACCCAATCCAATTGTACCGACTATATTTTCAATTCTTCCTTGTCCGATTTTTGCGTTAAAGTCCACCATTACGATCTTTATGTCCTGTGATTTTAGTTGTTTCATAGCATTGTCTAGATGTTCGTAGAATCCTTCTATTTCTGAATCTTCTTGTTCTGCTGTTGGGGCATAGATCTGTATTATACCTATGTCAAAAGGCTTTCCCTGTAGCTTAAACATGATCACTCGATCTGAAACTGACCAGGAACCCTTCACTGTTTTTGCTGTCTCTGAGTCCAATATAATCCCAACTCCTCTATGATGTTGCTCCCCACCTGAATACAGTCTGGTAAATCCATCCGATGAAAACGATCCGGCACCCTTCTATCTGACTTCTGATATGCCGAGAATATTTATGTTCATTCTTTTCATTTCCTTCTTAATGTTTTCCAGCTTACATTTCTGTAGCATTGTTCTAACATTCCATGTTCCGATTTTTTTAGATGTACGATTGCTGACAGTCGCTTGATAACGTTCTGGTTCCACCTGTCGCACATGGAGTTCCCTACCGAGCGAGGTGTTCCCTTGAACCCCATACACGCTGTTCACTATCATCTTATTTGGTTTCTGAGTCATGATTTGCTTTGCATAAATACTCACAGTAAGTACTTTTGTAGTTATTACTAGTTTTAAAATTAGTAAACTACTATTGCAGCTTAACATCTTCATCTGAACTACCTATATCTGTCAATCATAGTTTTGTCCTCCCTGGTTAAATGTTACCAGGAAAGAAATCCTGCCATGGAGTGTTTTAAGTGTATTACAACTAGTCAAGCATAAGTGAGCGACTCGTTACATTTACAATCTATGCCTCACACAGAATGTGCTTCCCCAACAGTTAAAAGCAGGTTTGGCAAAATCAGTGCCAAAAAAGGATGATATTAAATAATAATAATAATAATAATAATAATAATAATAGCCCCTTCAGTCATAACTGACTATGGGAATGCGCCCCTGAGGTGACAGCCCTCAGCTGCTTATTTTCCTGGTGCTCCTTTCGACGTTTTCTCCTCACCTCTGCTTCTTGTGTGAGCCTCTCTTCGCCCAATCTGAGGTGGTGCCGTAAATAGTATCGCCACTTAGTGCGATCGGCAGCTTCATCCTCCCATGTTGCTGGATCCATGTCCAGTGCCCTCATATCTCTCTTGCACACATCTTTGAACCTCAGCTGTGGTCGCCCAACTGTTCTCTTGCCATCTGCTAATTGTCCGTAGAAGATATCTTTTGGGATGCGACCATCTTCCATGCGGCGAACATGGCCAAGCCAGCGAAGTCTGCGCTGTCTAAGAAGCGTATACATACTTTGAAGGCCAGCACGTGACAACACCTCGACATTTGTCACTTTATCTTTCCACGAGATGCCGAGGATGCGGCGTAGACACCGCAAATGGAAGGTATTGAGCCTTCTTTCTTGCTTAGCATAGGTCGTCCAGGTCTCGCTGCCATATAGGAGTGTGCTGGTGACGCAGGCATTATATACCGCAGCTTTGGTCTTCATTTTGAGTTTAGAGTTTCCCCAACCACGCGATGTGAGGCGGGCAAAGGTAGCTGCAGCTTTGCCAATGCGGCAAATTAAATATTAAATTAGTCACAAACTATTTATCGATTTTCCTATTTTCAGTGATAACAAAATCTCTTGCACGCCACATAAATAACCATATTATTTCCTCACTGAACATCTAACATGGTCAGTCTGAATGTCGACCCAAACACCCATATCAGTCTTTGTTGACTAATATTACTTAAATCTGATACTCACATATCATTTGTTAAAAAAATTAACGCGGTGTTGTTCAGCGACACATGTAAGGCATTTTACTTTTCTTTATTGTTACGACAGCTTAATGTATACAAACTTTATCAAGATGTTATTATGTTAATTGGTTCTTTCTGTGAAAGCCGAACATAAACATGTTCTATACAATAGCGTGTTATCTAACTCATCCACCGCTTCCGTTTGTATCGAGCTGGGCCGGAGCCGCGCTGGTGTCATGGTTAAGACGTTGCGCAAGCGACCAGGTTAGCAAGGCTCAAGCCCGGGCGCCGGCATTTGTAGGAGTGTCATCGACCGGGAATTTGACTGAATAATCTGAACGGCTCCTGCCGATAAACCCTCTGTGGATGGGAAGGAGCGAAGCTCCTGACCGGGTTGGAAGGAAAGTCCACTGGCTCCCCAGCCTCGCAATGACATGTCATTGGGCCAAAAGGGCTGGAAAGCTCGAGTGCCGTTGGTTAGAAAAAAAAAAAAAAAATCGAGCAGGGCTCAGATCTGGGTCCCCTACGTATCAATACCTTTTATCTCTGGCCTCCCATTATTATTGCCAAAAAGTGTCACGTTTTGTTTTTGCTGTCAAAAATAACATTTCCAGTACTAAATGTTTTTCACAGCTTCCTCTCAAAACATTTTTCCACGTCCATGATCTCCTGTTTGTACATCACATTGTGCATGGGAAGATACTGGTTTTATTTGAAAAGTTCATTTCATTAGCTATAAGTACTACTCACATTTTATACGTGATGACCTACTTCTGGACTGTGCAAAGCCTCGAAACGATTTCTTATCGTAGCCGCTTTAGTTTACGCAGTTGTTGTGTCCTGGAATGACTTATCCTAATCTGTAAAAATTAACAGGTACGCCAAATTCAAAAGAAACCGACATTCCTACGTCCAGGCAGTGAAAACTTGATAATGCAACTAACCCATAAAGATCTTTTTCACTTAATATTCCGTTTACATGAATATTTAATTTTTTTTTTTAACGTGCGCCCGCTATTACTTGAGGCGAGAATCTCCGGTTAGTATATCTAACATGAGACTGATGTTTACGTGAGTATCCCTTTATTTCTGCACAATGATGTCCTCGCCCGGGCTTGAACCTGGATAACCCGATCGCCAGCGCAGTGTGGTAACCATTACACCTGCGCGGCTCCCATTTAATATGTAATATCATCGATTTAAATGTACAGTTGCTTTATTGTTTCCACTTTCTCTGCCCCCCCCGCCCCTTCTGAGTTACATTACGTTTTTCCTGTGCGCTCCTTACGAAGCAGGGACCAGCACTGTAGCAGGTCCTCTTAGTGGAAGCCTGAAGGAACCATTAACATGCTCAAGCAGCAGTGTCTTCTGTCTCAACTTGTTTTGCCGGATGATTTTCCTACCCTCATGCACAGCCTCCTCTTAGTCGCCTTGTACCACATGCCTGAGAGTGCAGTAGTCCGATTCTTTCTTTGTCTCATCAGAGACTGTCATAGATTTGTGATAGGTGAATTAAGACTTGGTTTGGTCCCTTCTGAATAGCAATAGAAACAAGTGATAGCTCAGTGGGAGATGATAAAATAGAAATAGATTTCACGAGTGAGATGGAGGAAATATATTAGAGTCGGTCTCTGACCCTCGAGATGATTTCTCTCAGTCAGCCTATCATCTACAACAGATTAAGATTTGTCAGACCGTCTAGTATAATATATAGTAATATATATATATATATATATCCCTCACATACACACACCTAAGTGACTACAATAGACACACAGACGTGAAACTATGACAATGGAAATATAGATAATTGGGAACGAACTGACCGACATACTGGAATAAGTTCAAGTGAATTTTAATTATCATAATAAAATTCCATCACAACACATAAAATTACATCAAACATATACAAATAGTAATAAGTCAATGAATTGCTACAAGAATGATAGACCCATAGGTATAAACTTTTCCCTCGATGTATAGCCCACAGTCCTGTTAGAAGAAAAGTGATAGCCAAAGAGTCACGGATGCATACGCTATAGTCTAAGATTTCCATTTAAAAAAGTAGGAACAGACTTTGATACTCTAATCTATCCTAAGGAAAATATTGTTAGCAACAACAACAAACTTGCATAAAGAAATTTAAGACAGCAACATGGGTGCCAAAATAAAACAATAAAGGAAGCACTCAATCCTGCATTCACTCTATTCAGTCAGCTGTGATTACTAGCTTGCATTCGTACTTACAGCTTTGGTAGCAACTTCTGGAAAAAAAAACAATTTTTAGGACATGCACATACAGAATCTCCAGTCCGCAAAGTCAGGTTGAGTTCACTACTTCAGGGAACGTTTCCTTGGTTATTATTATTTTTTTTATATCTGTTTATGTCACATTAAAATTGTCCAGGCACGAACGTTAACAGCGAGCACAGTGTAAATAGCTTAGGTTTCTAGTAACGAGGAATGTCAGGTCGGTGCCTTCTCTCAGTATAGGACTTTATTTGGTCACACCACATTTAGTCAGAACTCCGTCGAAATGTTACTGATAGTAATATTTTCTTGCCACAAGGGCTGAAATGTACTTGAGGTTTTTTTCTCAGGAAGAATTAAATCTGGCTCGATGGGCCCGTTACTTCATTTAATCTTAAAGTTCATGTAATGGGTACTCTGTCGTTCTGGATGCCAGCGCAATGCCAGACAGGTTTTAATTTTTACACCCAAGTCTTTAAGAAAAAAACGTTTTTGTTCTTCACAGATGTTTGTCAGTTCTAAAACGCTGGTAGAGTTGGGCTACCCCAGTTTCACTGAATAAAGAGAAAACAACATATAAAATACTTATACATACTATTCCTCGGTTATAACTTACATTATAAACTGCAAGCGTAGAGCTTGTCTTATCGTTTAAATCTCCCTTGAAATAAGTTATATTCATAAAATCAGTCATCATGAATTAGAAATACATACGTATTTCGTCAATACTCAATGATGAACCAGTGCAGTTATATGTTAGTTTAAAATATTCTCGACTAATTACTAGCAATTAAATTAAATTTATTTATAGCTGCATGAGTTTAAGCTAGAAACTATAATTTATTTTGCTATCCACTGAAACACGTCAGCTAGAGAATATAACAGACTTACAATTTAATTACTTCTGCACAGAAATCTAACTAGTAAAATGAAATAAGCGGTTATCACTGAATCACTCAATACTACTATATATATATATATATATATATATATATATATATATATATATATATATATATATATATATATATATATATATATATATATAATATTTACCTCCAAGCAGAACTACAAGCTATACCACGAACTAGAATTTATTCACTCATATAGTTAGTCTAGAAGCTCGGCAAAATGTCGTGTCAAACTAAGAACTTCGCTATGCAAGCTTATTTCCTTAGCACGAGCAACCTGTCTACTGCAAAATTTGGAGAACTGAATGAATAGTCTAAGCTACTCGTGTAGATATATGAAAACGGACAAAGGATCCCAAGCTATTACGAAAATCCGAAATAGCGCCGGTCTCTCCTCTCTCTCTCTCTCTCTCTCTTAACACTTTACATTAACTTAGACGTTGGCCATAACTGCCAAAACGCGTCTTCACACCTACTGCGACATGTCTCATTTCTGAGCAATGCAGATTGGCGCCTTCCACACCTCACGCCGAGAAACTAGCCGAAGAAAAACTCGTGTCAGATGAAAATGTAGACAAATGTCTGCTCTCTATGTCTGTCGAGACAAATTCTCACACTATTTCGTTCACATCCAGGGACAGACATATTACTCAATAAAAGGCGTTACTAGTATGAAAAAAGAAACGGCAAAGTCAGAATAGGAAAGTTATATTTTGTCGCAAACGAACGAATGCGAAAAACAGGAAAAGGATAAAAGAGCGATAATAAAGTAGAGGACACGGGTAGAAAAGAAAAGAATATAGAAAATTTATTGATCATAAATCTCTATGCGACAGAACGTCCCCCCTTTAAGATATGGAAGCACTCCATGTCTACGTTATGGAAATAAATTTTTTATATCCGTAGCTTGAGGGTGTCTGTTATCTTCCCTCTCATCTCCCCCCTTCGTCTCTGTCCAATTCCTACTGAAGTCTACTCCCAAATTTTCCTTTTTTTTCTGGAATGTCTTCCGTGCGCGCTTTAAAGAGCGTCGCCGCTTTTGACATTTTTGAAAGATTTCATGTGTGTGCAGTGGAATTTCCCTGCCACTATCGTCATCTTCGTAAATTTTTGCGATCGTCAGGCGATGTTCGGAAGTCGGCACTGATCTTTCCAAGTATCGCTTTAACAGATTTAAATGGTAGACCTCCTCCTTTCCTTTTATAGAGATCTGGTAGTTAGCCTTGGAAATCTTTTTAATGACGGTAAACGGCTCTTGCCATCCGATGCGTAGTTTGTTGTTCCCGGTAGGGAGTAACACCAAAACTTTCTCTCCTGCTTGTAGTTCTCTCTCTTTCGTGACTTTCCTGTATCGGTTAGCGTGCTTTGCGCGTGCTCGCTTAAAGATAGTCGTTGCTAGATCCCATCCTAGTTTCAACCGTTCCTTTAAAACCGACACATATTTACTTGCTGAGACAACTGTCTAATCCGCTTTCTGGTCTGTCAGCGACCAAAGTAAGGCTTCAAGTGGCCCCTTAATAGGTCTGCCGAATAAAAGCGTGGCTGGGGAAAATCCTGTGGAATTATGAGGAGCTTCCCTGCAGCTAAATAAAGCTGCAGGAATACAAAGGTCCCAATCTTCCGGTTTCACTTGTCGCAGTTTACTTAGCATCATGTTTAGGTTTCCATTAACACGTTCCACGAGTCCATTTCCGGCCGGAGTATAAGGCTTTATGTAGATGTGTTGGTTCCTCAAGATCTTCACGATCTCATCCATCAACAGGTTCCGTTATCCGTCAGCACTTGCTGAGGGAAGGGATAGCTTCTGCCCATAACGTGCATGTGTCGACTAGGGTCAGGATAAACCTGTTCCTTCTTTTAGTCCTTTCTAGGGTCCTAAAATGTCGATCAAATCCCGTTCGAATGGTGTTCCCATTATTGGCATTTCACCCGTGTGGACTTGGGATTCCGTTGTTTGGGTGGTACACGTTGGCACTGGGCACAGGATTTGACATACCTGATAATATCAGTATTTACTCTTGGCCACCAATAATGAGTAGTTATCCGTTGGTTTGTGGCGTTCTGTCCCATATGTCCGCTGAAGGGAAGAGAGTGCCCCATTTCTAGGACTTGGCTTCTGTACTGTTTCGGTACTAGGAGCTGGTTGTAACCTTGGTCAGACTTGCCCGTTCTGCGATAAAGTACGCCATCCTTAGAAAAAATGTCCCCGTGCTGTCTGGGTTCCTTAGCCATGGGCAGTTTCCTAAAGCAGGGTGCCAAAGTAGGGTCATTTTGTTGCGCTTCTTTAAGTTCCATGGGTAACAAAATTTGCGCAGGCTCCCGTTCCTTCTTGGTTTGCCCTCTTGTAGTTACTGCTGCTACAATCGACTCTTCCGGTTTCCCAATAAACACGTATCTACCGCCAAGTATGACTGGGTAGATGGGGTCATCCATAACAGCCGCTTTGATCACGCCTCTGACAAACTCAGAGTGTATCTCCACCAGTGCGATGGGAAGCGTTGTTGGTGCCTCACTCTTAGAAACTCCACAAAGTTGGACGGTCTCTCCTGTCTCTTGACCGGGTTTAACCAGGTGTCTGGCAACAATGCAATCATAAAAAAGCCCCGTGTCAAATAAAAAGAAAGTTTGAGAATCGTTCAAAATAACAGTACCTCGCGTTGATGGTCTCTCTCCCTCAGGTTGGGAATCACTGTCAATAATTCCGCCTTGCGAGACTGTTAGCAAGCATCCGATGCGTTTAGGCTCGGTGTGCTCGCTCTGATCATTAGTCCCGTGTGCAGGGGTTTTCCCTTTGTCACCTTGTCCTCGCTGGCTGCGGTGTCATGAAGGGCGGTCGGGTTGATCAAACGGTTTACTGTGGTTGGAGTACTTGTTTTTGTAGAACTTGGATTTTTCAGGAGGGGGGGTTTGAGGTCCAGTTTATCTGTGGTTATTCTGATTAGAAGCATGAGAAGATTGGTCTAGATTGTTCTATCGAAAATGCTCTTCTGTCGGTTTACGTTTTGTGGCCGGCAGTTCAGCCTGCGCATTTTGATATCGCTCAGATTTTTCCAAAATGTCTTCAAGCTTTTCTGCACCTTGCTCAGCTAAAATTCTTCGGGTGTCAGCAGACAAAGTGTTCTTTATTTGTTCTGTAATAACAAATTCTTCCAGACCTTCATAGATAGAGGGGAGCTGCGAGAGCTCTAGGCACTTTGTCAAGTATCCCTTCAAACGAGACGAGAACTGCTGAAAAGTTTCAGAGTTCTCCTTCCTGCTGTTGCGAAACAGTTGCAACAATTTTCATGCATTCATTTCAAAGCGCTCCAGTAACGCTTTCTTCAACACAATCTTGTTGGCTGCTTTCTAGTTTCTAGTAAACATCATAAGCAGAACTTTTTAAAGCCTGAGACAGCTGCATACACCAACGCGACCTCTCTAAACCGTACAGAATTTCCATTTTTTCGAATTTTTCCAGGTATGTGTCAATCTTCTCGTTAGGACAAGGGAAAGATTCTAGAGCGAAAGACATAGCGTTGAGGTGAGGAGATTGAGTATTAGAAGGATCAGTTAAGGAAGAATGAGGAGAAGGCTCTCCATTGCAGGAGGTAGAGGCAGCACCATGACTTTGGACTTTTAGAGTCTTAAGAGCTAACTCATGCAGTCGTCGTTGCTCATTTTCTCTTTCCAAATGCTGTCTCTCCTTCTCTCTTTCCTCATGCTGTCTCTCCTTCTCTCTTTCCTCATGCTGTCTCTCCTTCTCTCTTTCGTTCGCCCTGCGGATTTCCATTTCTTCCTCAATCTTCTTCTGCTGTAATAGACGGTCTTCCGCTGCTTTCCTCTCTGCATCATATCTCTCAAATTCGTCCCTGACAAAAGCTTTCGCTTCCTCTTCTTGTAAACCTTCTTCTTTCGCTTCGCCCCTGAGGATCTGCCTAAGCTTCGCCCTCTCTGCCATCGCAAATAGGTGACTGAGTCTTAGTCGATAAGGAAGTAAGAAAAAGGATACACTGGTTCCTGCCACTTGCAAGAAATTACCAAAAATCAAAAAGATGATATTCTTTAACTGGGATAGCTCCTCCTATAAGAAAGTATCTAACTATCGCTGCTATTAATCGGCAATAAAAGCTCTAAATGCTAGCGACTAAGCCAAATAAATGGTAGTTAAAATTACTCACTAAAAAAATAAGTTGCTACAGTGGAAACAAAATAATTATTGCAAAGATTTTAGGAGAGAAAAAAAACTCCCTTACTATTTAAGTCCACTACAAGTACACCCCTGAAGTCAGTTGGGGTAAGGGATTCAATTAACAGGACGTAATTGTCTGAACGCACTCCTCAGTTAGCTCAAACACCAACTTCTTTAGAACCCTGTGATTGCTCAACAATCAAAAACTCTACCAACGGTTTAGTATTACAAAATCAGTAATTAACATATATTCCGACAAAATCAACCTGTAACTCAAATGTATATTACTCAAAAATGCTGTGGAAAAACCAATTATTACTTGTGTGGTCAGCACGTTCATAAAAAGATCGTTAGTCTAGGGGAATAGTAATATTTAAAGATACACAAATCCACGAGACAATCACACTCTTACTTTTTCAGAATAAAGAAATAAATCGTACCGACGAGCTGATATTTGTCGTCTCGTCTTCCCATTCTAAATTCAGAAAAAAAATCCTACGGACGAGAACCCATTCTGTCGTAGATTTGTGATAGGTGAATTAAGACTTGGTTTGGTCCCTTCTGAATAGCAATAGAAACAAGTGATATCTCAGTGGGAGATGATAAAATAGAAATAGATTTCACGAGTGAGATGGATGAAATATATTAGAATCGGTCTCTGACCATCGAGATGATTTCTCTCAGTCAGCCTATCATCTACAACAGATTAAGATTTGTCAGACCGTCTAGTATAATATATAGTAATATATATATATATATATATATATATATATATATATATATATATATATATATATATATATATATATCCCTCACATACACACACACCTAAGTGACTACAATAGACACACAGACGTGAAACTATGACAATGGAAATTTAGATAATTGTGAACGAACTGACCGACATACTGGAATAAGTTCAAGTGAATTTTAATTATCATAATAAAATTCCATCACAACACATAAAATTACATCAAACCATATACAAATAGTCATAAGTCAATGAATTGCTACAAGAATGATAGACCCATAGGTATAAACTTTTCCCTCGATGTATAGCCCACAGTCCTGTTAGAAGAAAAGTGATAGCCCAAAGAGTCACGGATGCATACGCTATAGTCTAAGATTTCCCTTTAAAAAAGTAAGAACAGACTTTGATACTCTAATCTATCCTAAGGAAAATATTGTTAGCAACAACAAAAAACTTGCATAAAGAAATTTAAGACAGCAACATGGGTGCCAAAATACAACAATAAAGGAAGTACTTACTCCTGCATTCACTCTATTCAGTCAGCCGTGATCACTAGCTTGCATTCGTACTTACAGCTTTGGTAGCAACTTCTGGAAAAAAAAACAATTTTTTAGGACATGCACATATAGAATCTCCAGTGGTAGTCTTGGCCAAAGGAACCCTAGTTCCGCAAAGTCAGGTTGAGTTCACTACTTCAGGGAACGTTTCCTTGGTTATTATTATTTTTTTATATATCTGTTTATGTCACATTAAAATTGTCCAGGCACGAACGTTAACAGCGAGCACAGTGTCAATAGCTTAAGTTTCTAGTAACGAGGAATGTCTGATCGGTGCCTTCTCTCAGTATAGGACTTTATTTGGTCACACCACAACTAGTCAGAACTTCGTCGGAATGTTACTGATAGTAATATTTTCTTGCCACACGGGCTGAAATGTACTTGAGGTTTTTTCTCAGGAAGAATTAAATCTGGCTCGATGGGCCCGTTACTTCATTTAATCTTAAAGTTCATGTAATGGGTACTCTGTCGTTCTGGATGCCAGCGCAATGCCAGACAGGTTTTACTTTATACACCCAAGTCTTTAAGAAAAAATTGTTTTTGTTCTTCACAGATGTTTCTCAGTACTAAAACGCTGGTAGAGTTGGGCTACCCAGTTTCATTAAATAAACAGAAAACAACATATAAAAATACTTATACATACTATTCCTCGGTTATAACTTACATTATAAACTGCAAGCGTAGAGCTTGTCTTATCGTTTAAATTTCCCTTTATATAAGTTATATTCATAAAATCAGTCATCATGAATTAGAAATACATACGTATTTCGTCAATACTCAATGATGAACCAGTGCAGTTATAAGTTAGTTTAAAATATTCTCGACTAATTACTAGCAATTAAATTAAATTTATTTATAGCTGCATGAGTTTAAGCTAGAAATTATAATTTATTTTGCTATCCACTGAAACACGTCAGCTAGAGAATATAACAGACTTACAATTTAATTACTTCTGCACAGAAATCTAACTAGTAAAATGAAATAAGCGGTTATCACTGAATCACTCAATACTACTAGATATATATATATATATATATATATATATATATATATATATATATATATATATATATATATATATATATATATATATATATATATATATATATATATATATACATATATACATATATACATATATATATATATATATAATATTTACCTCCAAGCAGAACTACAAGCTATACCACGAACTAGAATTTATTCACTCATATAGTTAGTCTAGAAGCTCGGCAAAATGTCGAGTCAAACTAAGAACTTCGCTATGCAAGCTTATTTCCTTAGCACGAGCAACCTGTCTACTGCAAAATTTGGAGAACTGAATGAATAGTCTAAGCTACTCGTGTAGCTAGATACATGAAAACGGACAAAGGATCCCACGCTATTTCGAAAATCCGAAATAGCGCCGGTCTCTCCCCCCTCTCTCTCTCTCTCTCTTAACACTTCACATTAACTTAGACGTTGGCCATAACTGCCAAAACGCGTCTTCACACCTACTACGACATGTCTCATTTCTGAGCGATGCAGATTGGCGCCTTCCACACCTCACGCCGAGAAACTAGCCGAAGAAAAACTCGTGTCAGATGAAAATGTAGACAAATGTCTGCTCTCTATGTCTGTCGAGACGAATTCTCACACTATTTCGTTCACATCCAGGGACAGACATATTACGCAATAAAATGCGTTACTAGTAATGAGAAAAGAAACGGCAAAGTCAGAATGGGAAAGTTATATTTTGTCGCAAACGAACGAATGCGAAAAACAGGAAAAGGATAAAAGAGCGATAATAAAGTAGAGGACACGTATAGAAAAGAAAAGAATATAGAAAATTTATTGATCATAAATCTCTATGCGACAGAGACCCCGGTAATCGCACGGTACACAATTGTTAATGTTCATATTAAACATTTACTATTGCAGCTTAACATCTTCATAATTTGCATTGTTCAGTTTGTTTTCCATGGATCTTTTTTTTCATTATATATATTTTTTGTTCTTCATTGATTTTAATTGTAATCTATTGTTTTGTTTCGTTTATTCACTAAATTGTATTGTTGCAGTAGAGAAATGTTAACAGTTAATAATGCCTATTTCTTCACCCTGGTGAAATAAATAAATATTTAGCTCAGTCGTTCCTTGGTCCATCGAATTTCATGTGTACTGGCTGATATCATTGTTTTCATAATCTATTCCACAGTTAGTAAGTAAGAAGAGGATGGGTTATAAGAAGCATCCCTGCCGCACTCCAATTTATTTTTTTAATTTCATATTGTTATTGAAAAAAGTCGTTACAAGCGACAAAGTAATACGTTATGACACAAGCGCCATACCAGAAGAGTACAGTGTCGATATTCAGAACAAATTTGACATTCTTATGGCAGTACAGGAGGAAATGACACCAGATGAACTTGCCAATAACATCAAAGATGTTTATATTACAAATGCACAGAGGTTAATTCCTAAAAGAAGTATAAAAAGACGAGAATACATCTCAGACGAAACACTGAAATTGGTGGTAGAGAGAAGAAAAATGAAGTCCAAAAAAAGATACAGAAAATCAGGAGTTGTACAAGGAATACACAAAGCAGATTAAAAAACGAGTCAGACAAGACAAACAACAATACATAAACGACACCTGCAGGAAAATAGAGGAAATGCGCGAACAGGGATTGAGTAAGAATATGTTTTCTGAAGTAAGAACATTGAAGAACAGCAACTTTAAATCATCACCTCGAGCAATAAACGACAAGAAAGGCGACACTCTAACAGAACGTAAAGATATTCTGAACAGATGGAAGGAGTACTGTCAAGAAATGTATACGGAAATAAACAAAGCGGCAGATAACAACGTCATGAATGAAGCGGAACGTGAACCAGAACCTACCATAGAGGAAGTCCGGAACGCAATCAAACACTTAAAAGTGGAAAATCTCCTGGTTGTGATGAAATAACAGCTGAAATGATACAGGCAGGAGGAGAAGGCAGCGCTCGTATATACCATGCATTATGCTGCAAGATCTGGCATAGCGGAATTGGGCCCAAGGAATGGAAAAGATCAATTTACATACTCTTGCCAAAAAAGGGCAACCTGAAACTGTGCACAAACTACAGAACTATAGCTCTTATAAGCCATGCCAGCAAAATACTATTACAAATCATAATGAAAAGGATGCAACAAAAGCTAGAAACAGAAATAAATGAAGTACAGGCGGGTTTCGACCAGGTAGAGGCACTAGAGATCATATATTCAACATAAGGATCATCATAGAAAAGTGTAGAGAATTCAACGTTGACCTACATACTTGTTTCATTGATTACATCAAGGCTTTCGATTGTGTACAACATCAGCAGTTATGGGCTATTATGAAAAATATGGGATTTCCAAACCACCTTATACAACTCATCGCACTGCTGTACCAAGAACAACAGGCAGCCGTAAGAATAGAGGGGGAAACATCAGAATGGTTTGAAGTACAGAAAGGAATAAGACAAGGCTGTACCCTTTCCCCTTACCTGTTTAACATTTATGCCGAGAATATCATGAGAAATGTAAGAGATGACCAAGAACACACAGAGTTTGACTCATTTAACATCGGCGGGTACCAGATCCCGGAAATCAGATATGCTGACGACACAGTCCTCCTATCGACCAACCCAGAAGGACTTGAACAATTACTTCTGTCCACCAAAAAACACAGCGATGCCCAGAATCTATACCTAAACATCAAGAAGACCAAAGTATTGACAACAGACAAAGTAAAGACCAAACCAGAAATTGAAATTGATAACGAAGAACTGGAAAGTGTTAATGAATTCGAATACTTAGGATCAACCATCAACAGCTCTGGCGACTGTGCAGTAGAAATTAAAAGAAGACTTGCAATTGCTTCACATAAACTAATACAGATGAAAAACCTATGGCAAGGCACAAGCAAAGAAACAAAGTTACAGCTGATCAGAGCATGTATATTCCCAGTGGCAACATACGGCTGCGAGACTTGGACACTCAATAAAACAGTTGCAAAAAAGATTACATCATTTGAAATGAAATGCTACAGAAGGATGTTGAGAATACCCTGGACAGAAAAAAAAAGACCAACAGAGAAGTACTGCACTCACTAAACGTACAGGAACATTGGCTCCTAAATACCATCGCAATAAGGAAGCTGAAATTTTTCGGTCATATAAAAAGACATAATAGCCTGGAAAAAACAGTGATGGAAGGCATGGTTCCTGGAAAAAGGGGAAGGGGTCGACCTAGACGACGGTGGACCCAGGACATCACAGAGAGTCTGAACTTGTCTTTAGCTGATGCAGGTCGACTTGCCCAGAATCGTGATGCGTTCAGAGCAGCTGTAATGGAGACAACGTTCTGGAAAGAATACGTCACATGATGATGATTGTTATTAAGTTGTCCTTCTTGACGAACTTTGCTTTTCATGTCATCACATGTTTTCCTTGCTGCGTTAATGAACTTGTGCAGGACTCCCATCGGCTCTTCGGTTTCAAGAGCGATTCTCTGTCTGAACTGTCAAAGATTCTCTCGTAGTTCGCAAATCCAATGTTATGCTGTGAATTTATTTCTAAGCTCAGCTCTGCTATTATGCGCGACGAGGCTGTATAATCTGTGAAGGATAATTTTTGTGTCTTCTCTCAAAGACACAAGTTCTATTTAAGTTTACAAGAATATCGCCGTTCTCTCTTAAGTGCATTGAATAATTAATTTTATCATGTGTCTTTGAACATGATACCATTAATTGTATAATAGTTTACGACACAAAATGCCAAAATTAACAACAACAACAAAATAAAAATATGTAGGAGTCAGTTTTACAATTGAAGGATAGCAGCAAAAACACCCGGGGTTTACCTTTGTCAGCCACAGGTACAAACAGGAGACAAACACAATGAATAGACAGGTTAACAGAAAAAGGACAAAGATCGCAGGAAACACGTAGAAAGATAGATGAAGAAAGCAACAACAGAGAAGATGAGCTACGTAGAAAGGTGAATGAAACAAAATATACAACGCAGGTAATATTGGGAAAAAGTACAATAAATAAGCACGTTGTAATTGCCAAACAATAAGGAAAGAAATATCAGCAGAGTCTAGCAAACACGAAAAATGCAAAGGAGGAAATGAAGCAACAAATCAACTAAAATAGAAACAAATTGGGCTGTGAAGATTTCTCTGGTATAAGACAGCTTAGCAAATTATAGGAGGAGAAACAGGATGTGACGCCATCTTATAGTATGGGAAAAAAATAAAAAAATAGAATCAACAAAACTGAACATGAAAAAGCCAGGAATAAAATAATAAAATACTGATAGAGTGAACAGCCACTGATAAACAAGAACTACGCAATATGATATTGGAGATTCAATCCCAAAGGAGAATAACAACCCATTTCATAAATGAGACGATTCTACAAGGCAAAGAAAGTTCTGTCGTCACCACGACAGTAGCGGATCGCTGTCACCTGGATATCAGAGTTATCAGAATGGTCAGGACCATCAAAATGAGCCGTAAGAGAAATACCAGTCAAATGCCCCCGAAATCTGTCTGATAAATGTCTGCTTTTTTCCTCAGTATATGTAATTCCACTCCTTTTACAAATAAAAGCGTGCATGGGATATATGTATTCAAATGTAAATGACGTTTAATAACGAAGGCGCCTTTCCGTTTAGAAAAATAGAACAAGTGCGCCATTTGCGGCGCTGTCAAGCATTAGTACGGTACCAAAATGTGTAGGTGAAGTACTCACCAGACGACTACGAACCAGAATGGGTAATTCTTATCTCTGCGATATGCAATTAAAGGGGTACCTGGTGAATTTGTAAGAGATAACCGAGGAGAATTGAAATCAGATCAATTGCCTTTTTAATTTACAAGAAACACACACACACACAAATCCTTGACAACAAGAAAACTGTTTGTGAAAGGAAGAGTTGTCGCGAAAAAGACTAAATTGTTGTTGTGTTGATAACAATGTCAACAACTTGTGAAAGATAAGATGTAAAACTGTCCATGTTTCTTGTCTGTGTCTACAGTTTGCAACTGTGGCTGATGAAGGGTGAACCCCGAAACGTCCCGTGTTATTGTAGTATTGATCAATTGTTTAAAAAGTCATGAATGTTTACCATGAGAGATAGAATGAGAAATGAGGACATCACGAGAATTGTGGGAACAACGTCCTGCATCAAGTATTGATGTAGAGAGACGGACAAATGAGTGGTTTGGCCATCTCATGAGAATAACACCCGATAAACTACCACCATGCGCCTACGATAGCAGAAGATCTGGTTCCAGGGCACGGAGAGGAGCAAGAGGCAGATAGATAGACAACACCACAGTCGTCCTTCAACACCTGACAACATCCGACACGATACACTTGGTTCAAGAACGCATAATTCAGCTTCCTCAACGCTTCACGACAATTGTAGAAGGTAAAAAATAAAGTAAAATATAGTTAAATTGTAAAGCTGACTCTCCATATTTATTTTTCGTTTGTTTTGGTTGTTTTTCGTGTTTTTTATTTATAGTTTATTTAGTATTATAATTTTCAATTTTTTTTTTTTTTACTTCATCTCCCAGTTTTACTGTAGCCCATTTTTTACTCGTACATATTCGACACACATTGTCTTATAATATCTTATCATATGATAAACAAATAATGATATGATATATGATGGGTTTGTACCTCTGGCAATATCAAAGATACACAGGATTTACAATGAAAACTTACAAAGATACCAACGAGGAAAACTGCAGGTAAAGAGAGCATCTTCTCGTGTTAGTTGATTCTGCACGGTCACTGTCAGTATAATTTGATCTACATTTGTACATAAACACTGTTTTTAAACGTATAGAAAATCTGAGCCTCGATATGAATCTATATTTATTTTAGTATCAAAGTTCACCATCAAATTAACAGAGCATATAAACAGTGGCGGATCTCAACTATAGAATGGCGGCTGTACTAACAATTAAAATTGTTTTGGCGCATTCGCTCTCTTAGCTATTCATGCTTATTCGTGCTTACGTACTTGATTTAATTTATTTCGGTTAACTTTTGCGGTATAGCGTTGCGTAAAGCCGATGTTGTTGATCGTGAGCCATATGTGTCTCAGTGCTGATTAAGATTTCTATAATAGTATCTATCCATCTGTCTCGTTGTCTGCCTCACACTCTTAAACTAGACCTTCCACGATTGATCGGGCTCCGTTCTAACACGATGGCCAAACCACTTCTCCCTGTGGATTTATGCAGAATATAGTTCCTTCAGTTTATCATCAGTTCTCAGTCGCTCTATTCTGGTAAGAGTAATGCCCCATATAAAGCATTTTATCTCACGCGATGTAATTTTCCACCCTTAAGTTCTAGTCATGTAGATGTTTTGACACTGGTAGAACAAATTCTGCTGTTTAGAGAATATGCGCAGGTCATAAACTTGGTCTCTTTCTGATGTTAGCATTTACTTTCTCTACAATCCCATGTGAATTATCTGAGACGCTTCTTCCTGCCTCTGTTCACTAAATACTCCAGTGCCTTTCAAATCATATCTTTCACTAGCAGTTCTTTTTGACATTACTGAAGAACGCCGTGACGTTTCGGCTGTTGTGTCAGGACCGTTCCTTTTGAAAACTGGTTTCTTCTTGCCAAGTTAAATCTATTTCATGGCTTACAAACTTTCATGAAAACAGATAATTGATCTGATTGGAACTCTCCTCAGTTACCTTTTACGACTGTTGTTTACCTTGAGGTTGTTGCCGTCTCATGGCGAGGCATGTCCCTGTCAACCTAGACAAAAGTAAGTCAACTATATCAAAGTGAAATTTTCATTCAGTAATCAGTCAAAAGTTTCTACTAGTATTTATCTTCTAGAATGATGAAGCCGCGATAAACATTGCTAGCTACGCCAACGCTGTCCAGACCTCCTCAGTGTTCGGAAACCACAAAATGTATGAAATGTGATTACCTTCTACGACAAACTAGACCAAAAGGTATTTATATTTTGACATGCGCTCGCATAACTGCTAACTTGTAACCATGAAGAAGATATATACTATGATGGCGGGTAGACGCTAAAATTTGGTTGGCCACATCCTCAAAAAAGACCCTGATACCATCACCAGAACTGCATGCTACGGACCCCTGAAGGAAGGCGAAAATGAAGCCCGGTAAAAGCAACTTTTCGAAGAAATGTGGAAGTAGAGATGCAAAGAATGTACCAGCTGATGAGTACCACATGAGGGATGGTAGCCACGGAGCAACGTGGAGACAGTTTGTTGCAACCTTGCAAGACACCATCAGGCATGAAGATACTTAACGCTTCGTCGGTCAGTGACCAAGGATCAAAGAAAGAAGATGCGCTCGAATTTAATTGACAGACTACTCGTCTAGGTTTAACTAAGCGCGTATCGCCAAAATAACGTAACTGCTAACCAAAAACAAATGTTTAGACGTGTCCTGAACCATATAACTCGCGGATATGCAAACATGATGAAATTAGTACGACTTTCTTTACTTGAAAGCTAGAAGTTTTTATAATTATATTCTCCATTTAAGTCGGAACCGTATGCAACTGCCCACGTCTTATGTTCTACTAGCCGCCTTTGTATTGTGCCGTGCAACAAGACGAACCTATTTTGTTCAGCGTTAGTCGATGCTCCAGATTTTAGGTCACATACTGAAAACACCTGCTTATCTAATCATTATGCAGTGACCTGATTAAAAGTGAATTGTGATTCTGGTTTTGTTGCTATTTCAGCAGGTCATTTAATGGTTCTAACATCTAGAAACAAATAAGCAGTGGTGGTCAAATTGCTTGTAATCACATTCTAAATATTGTTCTTTTCTTCCTCTTCATGCATTGAATTCATCATCATCATTATCAACATCTTCATCATCATCGCTACCATCATCGTCATCAGTATCACTCTTCAGCTTCCCAAACAGCACAGGCCTTCAACAAACGTACGCTATCATCCTGTCACGTGCCATCAGCTCCAAATCTATCCATGTATTCTTCATCCCGTTCATTTCTGTCTTCAGTTCTCTTCTCTATGCGTTTATAAGGCCCCTTCAACCTCTCTTACGATGAGAATTCTAGAACACGAACTACCTTGTAATGTTATCAAGAGGTTTCCTCAATGAGTGTTGGTCCTATCCATCGTCAGAGTCTTCTCCTCATCTCTTGTTCCGCCGTTACTTGTCCAGTTCTTGTTATCAGTTCCCCATTAGTGATCTTGGCAAACTATTTCAACCCTTCTGTTCTACGGATGCACCCATTTATGAAAGTCCGTAATTTCTTGGTTGCTGTTTTTATAGTTTACCATGTTTCAGAGCCATTAACTCTTTGACTCCGGAACAACGCTGAGAGCGTTTGTCAGATTTTACACTCCGTGCCAAAACAACTCTCTGAGCGTTGTTTTTAGTCTATCACGAATTAAAATTACGGAACAGGGTGGAAAATAATTGCGGAGTCAAAGAGTTAAGTAGGAGTAACTTGACATTTGAAAGAAATAATTTGATTTTTGTGCTTGACTTGATTTCTTTTGGTCTCCATCTATTTCATAATGCAATGAAATCTCCTTCTTGCCTTTTGTGTCCGTATTTTGGTATCTCTATTTGTCTATATTACTGTATGGTTCTACATTTTGAAGTGATGTTTATTCAAGTGCAATCGTGTTATCATTTCCTGCATTTATTCTCATTATCTTTATCTTCTCCCTGTGTGTTATTGTGATCACATGGTCATTATTATGATCATTATCACCACCGTCATCACCATCAACATCACCATCGTCATCAGCATTGGTGTTTTATCCTCATCACCAACGTCAACTTATTCATTTTCAACATTGTCAATTCCATAAACCCTTCGTCATCTTTGTCATCATATCATCACCATCGTTATCATCATCATATCATCACCATCGTTATCCTCATCATCGTTATCACCATCATATCATCACCATCGTTATCATCACCATCGTTATCATCATCATATCATCATCCTCATCGTTATCATCATCATATCATCACTATCGTTATTATCATCATCGTTATCATCATCATCATATCATCACCATCGTTATCATCATCATATCATCACCATCGTTATCAACATCATATCATCACCATCATTATCATCATCATCGTTATCATCATCATATCATCACCATCGTTATCATAATCATGGTTATCTTCATCTTATCATCACTATCGTTATCATCATCATATGATTATCATCGTTATCATCATCAAATCATCACCATCGTTATCATCATCATCGTTCTCATCATCATATCATCACCATCGTTATCATCATCATATCATCACTATCGTTATCATCATCATATCATCACAATCGTTATCATCATCATCGTTATCATCATCATATCATCACCATCGGTATCATCGTAATATCATCACCATCGTTATCATCATCAAATCATCATCATCGTTATCATCATCATATCATTACCATCGTTAACATAATCATCATAGCATCATCATCTTTATCATCATATCATCACCATCGTTATCATCATCATCATTATCATCATCATATCATCACCATCGTTATCATCATCGTTATGATCATCACATCATCACCATCGTTATCATCATCATATTATCACCATCGTTATCATCATCATTGTTATCATTATCATATCATCACTATCGTTATCATCATCATATCATCAACATCGTTATCATCGTCATATCATCACCATCGTTATCATCATCATATCATCATCATCTTCATCATCATATCATTACCATTGTTATCATCATCATAGCATCACCATCTATATCATCATATCACCATCGTTATCATCATCATCGTTATCATCATCATATCATCACCATCGTTATCATCATCATCATCGTTATCATCATCATATCCTCACCATCGTTATCATCATCATATCATCACCATCGTTATCATCATCATCGTTATCATCATCATATCATCACTATCGTTATCATTATCATATCATCATCATCGTTATCATCACCATCGTTATCATCATCATATCATCACCATCGTTATCATCATCATATCATCACCATTGTTATCATCATTTTTTTACAGCGCACTTGGTATTCTCTTGTTATCTGTTTTCCTCATTCTTTACAAATCTTTCCTTCTGCTACGTCTTCCGGTTCTTGTTTTTTTTTTTTAATCACCATCATTGTTATCTTCCTTGGCTGATCTCTTTAAAAAAAAGAAAAGAAAAGATGTTTGCCTGGGTTTGGCGAGGGGCGTCCTATTCAACCTGGACACAAGGTCCGTTGGTTATTGTTAAGAACAGATCTTATGTAGGGGAAGTAAATCTTAGTATGCTTGATGGACAGATTGAATTTTGGGTTACGTCGCTTGAAGGCTTGATTAGCTGTGATGATTTATTTAAAATATCTTCTCGTAGTTTCGAGAGACAGAGAGTCAGAAAGCGTGGTGAACGCTTCTCATCTCAAGTGCTGAGATGAATGTGTTCTGTATTGTTTTGAGCGGTGTGTGATTAGCTCTCGCGACTAGTTCGCGCATGTTTTTGACTGAGCTGTGTTGAACAGCCGAGTCTCGTGACTGTTTTTGGCGGGACTGGTGTGTGTTCCTGGGCAGTCTGTTCTGGGCGTTGTCCGAGGTAGTCAGCCCTGCGTATTGAGAGTGTGTGCCTGCGCAGAGTACTATGGAGACGTCTATAGCACGTTTCACTAGCTTTGCCCTCAAACAAATGTAATTATCTGATTAACCGTCTAACGTATTAATGCCATTTTTTGCATACGATGTTATATTGGGTTAGACCCAACAAATATATACTTTATATCTGTGCATCTTTTCCAGTTCCCATAAACGGATGAAATCCTTTGATCTTTGTCGGCATACTAATTATTGTGTATCGAGAAAAGAAATGTTACCACTTCATGCACAGATTCTGTGAATTGATTAGGCATAGGCGTGTCTACTATTACAATAATGTGGCCATCACGTTTGCAATTGAATACGTGTTGAAGATGATTTCTGAAATGATCTGCATGCGAAATACTCGTGACATTGTTTGTCATTGACATTTAATGCGCTACCAAACTGGACCTTCCTTGATCTAATTATTTCAATGGGTATCATCTCTTTGCGGTTCATAAATATCATAATGGAACGTTGCTCCTCTAATGTGCTTGTAAATAACGGTAAGGTCATCTTTAAAGAAATTAAACTTCATACGAATCATAATCAGATGTCTCTGAGAAATTGAAAATCAATCTCGGCTGAATGAAGGACAAACCATCATTCTTCCAATATTCCTCTTCCTCTTGTAACACATGGTTCTCACTTTTCTTCCAATAATCCCTGGCTATATTGGAGATGGCGGCTTTTATAAGTATTTCAACATCTTTTAATTTGAACGTTCTATTTTCTGTTGCTACCTGTTCCTTAATTTTAGCCCATACTAATTCTATTGGGTTTAAGTGAGAATGGTAAGGAGGTAATCTTAAACATCTGTGACCATGTTCATGGATTGCCTTGTCTATGTGAAATATCTTTGTATGCTGTGTCTTTTTTTACAATTCCAAGTAATTCAGGTTCATGGACATTTCGTTGAATGGAATGTTGTTTATTGTCAGCCAAATCTTTATTACATCTTTAATACTTGGTGAATTAGAAACTTTATCTTCTGGTGCCACAACGTTGTGATATGAGGCATTGTCCATTATCAAACACCACGGTCTATCCAAGGAAGGAAGTACATGATTCACAATCCAATCTTGAAATATCTTGCTATTCATCTCTGCATGGTAATCCCTATTATCTGTGGATTTTGAAACAAATATGAGTTCAGTATTATTTAGAAGCCCATGATGGCTGCTTCCTGGATGTGCAATTATTAGGCGCTGTCCTTTGCTGCTTGGTACTAGTCTCTTAGTTGTTCCATCAGATGATTGCCATTCTCGTTCATTACTGTGGTGCGCATTGATCCAAGTTTCATCTAAATACACAAAATCATAACAATCTCTTCTCATTTCTCTGACCTCGCGTAAATATTTGCTTCTCATTGCAACTATATGAGGCTTCTCACAAATAAGGTTTCTACCACCAACATATTTTCTAAAAGTGAATCCCAAACTCCTAATAGTCCTCCATAGCGTAGATTTGGAAATATCAATGTCATTATTCTTTCTTAACCAAATTTTTCAATTTCCTTAAAGTCACTGCCTCATTATTGTGAAACATATTGCAAATTTCTCTGCGGATCAATTCTCTGTCAAAATTATCTACCACTCTTGGCCTAATTTTCGTGTGTAAAACACTGGAATTAGACATTTCAGATGTCGCTATCCAGCGGTGCAATGATCGTTTGCTTATCCCCAAGGCGTGAATAGTCCTCTTTTGTGGGTTTGAAATAGAATGATATAGTTTTCCTCGAGTAGCTTCATTGCAGAAATACTTTAAAATCCTATTTGTGATTTGCTGTAATGTCATAAAATGTACTCGCAGACTCATTTTTCCATCTTAACCACACAATAATTTTTGTAGACACACCTCTGATTGACAGTGTGTGCGTTGCACCGGATATAAACTGTTTTATGTTCAAGAAGTGCGATTTCACGCAATTTCACTCAAAAATCATGCCAATTGCTTGATAAACCAAAAATGTGCAAATGAGGTCGTATAATTTACTGTAGACATTTCAATATGTGTGCGTGTGATGTGTGTTGGCAAGTAGGATTTTATATTATATCGCAAAGAAACGAAAATTGAAACCAATGGCCGCATTTTAATGAAAAATTTAATTCATAGGGTCTATACCATTTCAAATTTACACACAAAATTTCACTTATATGCGTTATATATTCGCTGAGATATAGCATTTTGAAGTTGGGCAAAGCTAGTGAAACGTGCTATAGCAGTGTTTTTCGCTGTGTGTTTTGGGATATTTTAAAACTGCAGGGTAGGAGTCCCTTTTGAATAATTGGTGTTATATATATATATTACGAGGCCATGACTTGTGAAGCCACATTCTGCTGTTGAAGAGATAGCGCTGATGATTTATATAAGGCCATGATTATGTAGGTACTTTGTGAAGCCATATTTTGCTGTTGAAGAGATAGCGCTGATGAGTACTTTATAGGCCATGATTTATGTAGCTGCCGTGTGAGCAGTCTTTTCTGAGAAGTGGAGTACTTTATAGGCCATGATTTATGTAGCTGCCGTGTGAGCAGTCTTTTCTGAGAAGTGGAGTACTTTATAGGCCATGATTTATGTAGCGGCCTTGTGAGCAGTCTGTTCTGAGAAGTGGGATACTTTGTGAGGCCATATTTTGCTGTTGAAGAGAAAGCGCTGATGATGATACTTCGTGAGGCCATATTTTGCTTTTGAAGAGATAGCGCTGATTATTTATATAAGGCCATGATTATGTAGGTACTTTGTGAGGCCATATTTTGCTGTTGAAGAGATAGCGCTGATGATGATACTTGATGAGGCCAGATTTATCATAATTAGTGCTTTTCGTTGTACTGTGTCATTGATGTCAACGTACTTGTGTTGTGGAGTAAATAAACTGTTTATTAAACGTCACTAGTCGTTTCAACGCTCCATGACTCCTACGTGCGTTATTGTGGTGTGTGACTGTACCTACACACACCCATTTCAACATTCCAGACACAGTGATAGGGTAGTAACACATCTTTATAAATAGCCCTGTGTGGGCGGGGCCTTACTTCAGAACCCTCGACCTGCTTCTATGATTAGCCTGTTTGGCGTATATCTATATCAATCATCATACTGTTACAGTGGTGGTTTCCAGTCATTTAGGGTGTGATACCCAATACAGAAGACGTTACTGTTAAGAAGACCGCCTAACATATTTGGTGGCCTTTAAAAAATAACTATTAGTTTCTACAGTGATGGCCGGTATGACTTATTGATACCAGTCTGAATTAGTTTCTACATTTATATTAGAGCACATGTCGAATATAAAAGAATATGTGATCTTGTGTTTTGGATATAAGCGTTTGAACCGGTAAGGCTGTTTTAAACTGCAGCATCGATAACTTGTTTGAAATCTTCTCTTTTATAATCTATTACAGTATTTGTATATTTATTTCAATGTAATCGTTCATCCTAATTCTGAAAAGGCTTTTGAGTTTCACATGAATCATATTCCGGCTGCACGAGGCTCGTGGACATTAGATGACAACCATTCTTCTTCTTCTTCTTGGAACTTTAGCAGCGGACTGACAAAGCAATCAGCGATCATTACGCCTAGTGCATATTGTAGGACATCAAACTGTCTCCCCTTCGCTCGATCGGTGGAAAGGGACCGAACCACATGATCGACGGGGGGGGGGGGGGGGGGCGGGGGCATTTCTGATGATCAGACTACCTCCTGTTGTATCGCTCGTTTAGAGCTTCCTATTATCCTTTTATGCAGTGAGCCAACTCTTATTCATAGTTTGCATCTCGGACTCCACAGTGACCATTCATCTATGAGAAGGAAAACTGATGATCTCACACTACCTACCGCCTTGCAGTAAGCTAGAGACGGCCAAAGACTAAAGAAAGGAAACCCAATAAAAATGATTACTGAAATACCGTTGTACCAGACCGAAAAGTGCAGCTATCGCAGCCCAGATGTTCACTACGGCACAATTTATTCATAATGCTCCCCACACAATTATATATAATTTGTGCTGTTTTGACATTCCGTATTTATCATTTACTGTCTATTGCCTTGACTAGTCAGTCAAGTATGATTGCAAGTATGCTATGGTCTGATAATGTTTAATACAGATGGATTAGGTCTTTGTTATTTTCTCGATTGAAGCAGTAGTTTTGTTGATACACCTTTATTTTCTTCAACGCGTTACAGTTTTGAAGCAAGTACCACACATAAATTAACCGGACTAATGCAGTGTTAAAATAGGGGATCAATTTATGGTTATAAATAAATTAAACAGGCACCCACAAAGATAACATAACATATATAAGATGGCATGGACGTTCACTTGAGACATTGATATCTTTTAGAGCTCGTCAGACCTAGTGCATGGAACTCGCATTGGAATAAAGGAAGGTCAAAGAGCACATTGAGAAGAGGCGGAATCACAGAGCTTAAGCTTACAATTGGAGATATGTAATAACGTTGGAGAGAGACGAGTTAAACTGAGGAATGTGATTGTCACGGGATTGCTTCCCCTTGCTTTGCAGTAGTGGTCCACTAATGGTCACAACGCAAGCGTATCTAAAAGTACGTCGTCCAAGGTAGCTATCTTTGCGCAAGATTACTTTTGGCAAAGATATAGATAGAAGATGAATGGCGTTTCTACCGTAGGGGAGACTTCACAAGATATTCCAGAAATCAAGAACAAACGCTGCTTAAGGGCTGAGCAAATTTGTTAACTTATTATCTGACTCGTCGCCTTTTGTGAAGGGTTTATGCAATGGTTCTGGCCCGTCAAGCCCCCAGTTGGAGTAATCCAACGAATGCGCTCTTATAAGTAATGGCTCTATATTTATATATATATGTATTTATCAAGAAAGACTGGCTCATACGTTTGCTTTCGTACATATAACTTGAATCAACTATTATTTTTTTAGTTTAAAATAACATACAACAATTTTAATAGTCAATTAGTCTTTAACATAGGAAAATAAATTTGGAAAATTGGGTGAAAATTGAAATTAAGGTTTCCTCACTGAGGTTTAGAGTGGACTTTAGAATGTCTTTGATTTTTGCTGTAGCCTGTTACATAAAACTTAACTCCAGATGAGTCCTGCAGACATGGTTTTCGTCACTTAGTGGTGATGAGGGCACTTCTTCACTCAATTTGTCCGATTTTGGCTGTTGGTGTTGATGCTCTTCTCTCAAACTAGCCGCGTCATTACCACCGTCGTCTGGCGGCTTGTAACCACGAACTGTGACAGATAGAAAGAAACAAATGCCTTCTGCTGAGAGCATTGTTCTCCGCAAACTAACAGGCCCAGTAGCATGCGCTCCATCCACCAATATTAACCCCTCAGAAGAATTAAATTCGCGAGTACACAGAGTAACTCAGGGAATATGATGAAAATTCACCAATATCCTTCTGGGTATTAACTAGGAAACTGCGTCTGGAGTGAGTGAATAATGATTTGACTGAATTACAATGAAAAAGGGTACATAAATCTCACAAGATAGTACGTTACACCTTAGGCACATGTGATGTAATCATCACTCATTACTCGTCGCTACTCACTTCGAGGTCTGAGGTCGCTCTGCTGTCGGGTTTCCCGCACGACTAAACAGAAACAATCACCAGCTCTTGCAGTAGTGGTTCGTGCATGCACTAATTTCGTATGGTGAGGTTGCTAGCCTCGTATATATTCACTTAGCAAGAAACCTGTAGAATTTACATTAGTGAATAAATTGTTTACACTTACCCCACAATTTTGGGAATACACACTTCTCCTGGCACTGATTTAGAATGGACACACATCCCTTTAGTTAGATGCTGTTCGAATCACTTAGGTCTGGAAATATGAGTTAATTCCTCTGACGGCTGGTGTTCTGCAAATTCCTGGCCTGAGAAAACTGTTTGTATAATTCCTCTTATGATTTGATCTAGGAAATATGAGTTAATTCCTCTGACGGCTGGTGTTCTATGAATCCTGCCTGGGAAAACTTTTGTTAAAATTCCTCTCTGACTCCTTGTGATAAAATTCCCATGTTTCCAGTCTTGTAATAAAATTGCGGGTTTACATGTAAATTCCAAAGTTGCCCAATACTCGATCCGGTACTTATAGTTGTTAAAGGATAAGTCCTATCCTCTTTCCTCTGGCTTGTAGGAGGTGTTTAGTTGACGCTGCGATGCAGTCTGTGCTGTTCTGTGTCTGATTTCTACAGTATATCTCACACTCCTTAGTTTCAAATCCCAGCTGTGTTTACGCCGAATGTTCCAATCAATTCATTATAGATTCTGGCGAACCAATGAAATCTATCTAGCACTGTTTGGGTGGGGTTTATCATTACTCCTTCCACGCGTATTTAAAATATTAATTTTAATGTACACGCGTGGCCTCTTACAACAGTGATGTCAAATCGTTACATAAGATTTCCGGCGCACCTCTGTCTATCACAATATTGTGACCGTGTTTTTTCTGGCGTAATGTTTTCCGCCCAGATGTCTATCCCGACAGATTATCTAATTATCCCATTTATCTGCGTGCCTCCGCCAGACAGACGTCTGGTCAGACCGTGTTGTCTTCTTTCATCGTAGCACAATACAAGCTTGTGTCAACATGATCAACAGCTTTCCAATGGGGTCAAATGTTTGGCGGACACGTTTCCACAGGTGGTCAGACAAATTCAAAGAGAGAAGCGGGTGACTGGTCCGATGACTGGGTATTGTTACGATAATACGTATGAGGAGTGGTAAACAATAAGATACGCTATACTCCCATAGCAAATACTGCCATAGGGGAGTGGCGTGTTAGAGACTTCACCGTGCTATAGGCATGATTTATGCTAAATAAAAGCGATGAGTGAGAAAAATTAAGAAAAAGAAAGGATACTGCCGGAGGGCTGAAGGTGTGAGAGATCACACAAAAGAGCATGTTCCGACGTTTTGTCACAGTGATCAAAATTGACAGAGTGATCATCGTCATAATCACACTTTCACATTTTCACAAGTTAGACCCGAGAGTCATCAAATTTTATATTTACTCTTCATGACTATATGGTGTAAAAACTTGGACAGTTGTGACAGACGAAACTCAGCTGTCCCTGAATTGTTAGCTGATATAGTATTACCCTCGAATAGCCTCAGTACCCATGAATATTGTTGTAAGTTTATCTCTACCACCTGGGCAAATTAGTATGCATAATTTCCAGGTGGATTTTCAACACGTTGGATAATTAATATGTAAACCGCTATCATGCGTGCATCCAGGACATCGCTTTGTCTAAATTTGAGTTTAAACCACACCTACTGCCTGTCTCTAGAGCTAAGAGCATCAAGCATTTTCTAGTCTTTTTTCTGCCACCCCTTCAAGAGGGCGTTGCCAAGATGAGACGGAAGAGGCCAGCATCAAAGGACTGTGGTGGTCCCAGAAGAACGAAGCAGTTTTTCGCACCTATGGTTCACACGTTCATGCAAACCGACTAGACGGGGAAAGCGCTGGCTGACCAAGAGACGAACCGGGGAAGGCAAGAGCGGCAGATGGCGGCGCAGAAACAGAAAAGTTCCCTGATTTCAAATAAGGTGTCAAACTTAACATCTAGATATTACCTCTCATTTCATTTAATATATATAGTCATCGCCGAAGAATGCAGTTTATCATTCGTTGCCAGAGAGTTAAAGTAGTACTAGCTTATAGTAGAAGCTAACAAATTGTCCCTTGGATTTTCTACTATATTGGAGTCTATATTCTTTTGTGCTACGGTGGTCTGACCTTGCGGTCCATCGGTTTTTTTTATATAGAGAGAGTCATGTTCAGATGGCTTATGGCATCCCCAGTTATATGTTCCTAACAATATAAAAGAACAATGACAATAACAAATCTGATGTTAAGAGATTTTTTTCTAAGTCCATCGTCTAACCCCAGTAGAGCGGCTAAATAACCAAAACAGTCAAGTGTTCATTTGTGAATAAAAATTAACTGGAACGGGACAATGCCAGATATATTATATTAAATCATATAAAGTTCCCTGGCCTGTTGAGGCAGAACAAAAAGCACAGAAAATCATTTTTTTTACCCAAAACCCATATGACAGTAACATTGTTCCTACCACCAACTTCCATAGAAAACCTTTACGGCTACTTCTTTCCAAGAACAACCTGGCAGTAACATTCTGCTGTTTGAGATATTCCCCAGTCATTTCGACATAAGCCTAGAACACAAACTTATTCCCACTTTAAATACCTGCAAATCCGACAAAGAAGTCCCGCCAGGAAAAATTATAAATCAACACACCCATCCAGCGAAACTCCGAGAGAAAAATAGTAGTGCCTATACGGAGATTTATGGGGCTGTACGGGGACCAAATTCACAGGACATATAATAGTCTAAAATCCATTTTTGTGTTTGATAAATTCCTTGGATGTATGCTGTGTCGGCTGAGGGTAAATTTGCCTGTTTGTGAGCGCTCACTGCATGAATGCTGAGAGTGGAAAAACGGAACGAAAGAATTTAGTTGCTTCAGTGTACTACTAATATAACATCTTCTATTTTATCTATTCTCTCACTAAATCTGAAGACCCACGGGAAAGTTAAATTAAGGACATATCCTAGACACCCGTCCCGTCTACCCACTCCCATTGTCAATCCTTTGTTTGATCGGTTGGGTAAGCACACCTCGGGTGGGATCATTTTTTCCTAGTTTTTCCAGGTCTATGAGAATATATCTTGTTTATTTATTTTCCCTTTATGTAACCATAATTTCACCTGATGACATGATAATGACGAATTCACTGTTGTAACCTATTTTTTACTTCTAAATATATATTAAACCTACTATATATCCTTAAATCTATTTAGTTTGTGGTCAAAACCTTTCCCTGATATGTTATATGTGCCCATAGTTACCTGTTCGTTTCTACGTATTGATGTCACAAATTGTTTGTGTGTACGTACGAGAGGTTAGTGTATTAGAATCAGTATCTAGTGAAATAATACTGCTCTAGTTAAGCGTGTCCTACTATATAGGTGAGTTGAGCAATTAATCAACCCAAGACAGTATTTCTCTTACACTCTGTATTCCTCGTAAACAGGTCTATTTCTCACACCTTTCTCTCACATAGCTTCCACTACCTCACCCCTGCTCGATTGGGACCATAAAATAAAGCCTATATAAAACGCACGACAATAATGTCGGCTCGTTGCGGGACTGAACTAGAATCCCGTACAAGCAACACAATAATGTGTAGCTCGCCGAAATTCTGAGCCTTCGACAATAAATTGTTGCTCGCTGGAATTTTGAGCCGGGTCTAGTAATTGACTTAGCGTATATTACGGTATCTTACCTGAATTTTCAGATAGATAGAGTGTGTTGTGTGATTGTCTTGTGAGTTAAGGAAATAAAAAAAAAATTAATTCCCCAGACAGACGATCTTAGACAGGATGTTTTGACCTAACTAAATTTTAGGTTGGTTTTTTCCACAGCATTGTAAAATCATTTACAACTTGTTTATAATAACATCTGTCAAATATATGGTATATGAAAATATTTTGTGCAAAACCGTTGGATCGCGTGACTGTAGAAACAGTCACGAAAGGTTGAAGTTAGCAGAGTTGAGCAAAGCTAAAGACGCCTTATTCTGATTTTTTTAAGTCTAGTTAATAACGTCTCTTCTCTTAATTGGGTATAAAATGGACAAATGGAAAATTCCTGGGGGACCTGGATTTCGCAGATGATGTAGCATTCTTAAGTTCAACACCAAGACAATCCCAAGAAGCAATAAATAAATTGTGTCATCTCTCGGTTAAAATAGGTCTCCAAATAAATGCCTCTAAAACTAAAGCTATGAACTTTTCTAACGAGACCTTTGATATCATCTTGAACGGGGAAAAACTACAGAAAGTTGAAAGTTTCAATTATTTAGGCAGTAAAATGACTCAGGATGGTGACACAACAAGAGAAATCCATACTAGAATTGCTTTGGCAGCTAGCGCCTTCAATAGATTATCTAACATTTGGAAATTACGATCACTGAATATACATACCAAGCTTCGTCTGTTTAATTCAAATGTTATCTCAGTGTTAACATACGGCTGTGAGAGTTGGGAAATAACAAAATCATTGGAGAACAAGCTGAATACATTCGAGAACAAATGTCTTAGAAAACTCATGAACATCAGTTGGAAAGAATTCAAGACTAATCGACAAATAAGAGAAGACTCTAGGCAGAAATATGTCTCCGACTATATAAGGAAAAGACGATGGTCATATATCGGTCATGTCCTACGAATGCAAAACAACAGAATACCACTACAGGCGCTCACTTGGGTTCCTGAGGGTAAGAGCAAAAAAGGAAGACCAAAAGAAACACTCAGAAGAACAATAATAAGAGAAGGAAGAACGTGGGGCCTAAATAATGTGCAAGAGCTAAGAGGTGTGGCGTCACAACGAACAACCTGGAGAGCACTGGTTTCTGCCTTATGCGCCGTGTTTGGTGCTTAAAGAATTTATTATTATTATTCTTATTCTCTTGACTGACTTCGGCGGGTGAGTTTTGTGGTGGAGATAATTTTTTAAGAAAATTGTTTTTTTTCTCCTTGAAATTCTAAAATTAAATATAATTTTTTAAAAAAAATGTTTTTTAAATTTTGTCTCTACCGATAAGTAATAGTAGATTTTTTCTAGTTGTTTCACCTACCATTTAGGGTGGCATAGTCGCTTGCATTAACAGTCTTAATTGACAGATAATAGCAGCGATAGGTAAGTAAATAAAAAAAAGGTAGGAGCGATCTCAGGTAATTATATTTTGGGTTTTTCTCGCAAGCGGCTTAGAGTTAATTTTTCCCCCTTCTGTTCTTCTTCTTACTCTCTCGGCTTAGTACCATCCAGTTCTTTGACATGGCAGAAAGAGCTAAACTTAGATCCCTCTTGATGGAGGAGGCCAAGGAGACAGGATTACAGGGAGATGCCGCGAACCTGTTTGTCAACAGGGAACTTGACAGATATGACGCAGAGCAAGAGAAAGTGAAGGCAGAGAAGAAAGAAGCGGAAGATCGTCAATTGGAACAGAAAAAAATTGAGGCGGAGATGGAAGCCCGCAGGGCAAATGAGAGAGAGAGGGAGAGACAGCATGAATTAGCACTTAAGACTTTAGAAGTCAAAAGTCGGGGTACTTCTACTTCCAATATTGGAGAGCTGTCTTCATCCCAGTCTCTATCAACTGATCTCTCCAGCAGTCAATCCGCCCAATTAACAGCTATGTCTTTTGTCTTAGAATCTTTCCCGAGCCCCGATGAGAAAATTGACATTTTCCTAGAGAAATTCGAAAAAATGGCGAATCTGTATGTGTTAGAGAGTTCCCGGTGGTGCCTAAAACTTTCTCAGGCATTAAAAGGTAATGCTTATGATGTGTACGTTAAGCTGGGAACCTGCCAAAATGACTACGACATGCTAAAGAAGGCCTTGCTAGAGCGTTTTGAGATGACCGCTCGCAAATTTCTGCAAATGTTCAGAAACAGCCGAAAGGAGACCACGGAAACATTTCCCCAGTTCTCTTCACGTCTCACGGGCTATTTGACAAAGTGCCTGGAATTATCAGAATTACCTCTTACATATGAGGGAATTCTTGAACTTGTTCTTGTGGAACAGATAAAATTTACTTTGTCGAACAAAACCCGTAGATTTTTGGCTGAGCAGGGCGCAGTCAAGCTTGAGGACATCCTCAATAAGGCGGAACGCTATGCAAACGCAATGACCGAACTTCACAGCACAAAACGAAAACCCACAGATGATACATCTTGAAAACAAAATCTGGAACAATCATCCTATTCTTCTAATTCCTCCCAGCACTATAACCAACGAGAAACTAATACCTAGAGACCTCCCCAAGAGAAATCGAAGATCTACAAAACCCTATATCCCCCAAATAACAACAATCCTGATCAACCCACCAGGCCTACATGGCAGTGAGGCCACCAAGGTCAAGGCAAGGGGAAGACCCCTACAGCAGGGACGTCTGATCAGGGCAAGCACGCCGGGCCAAACCGCATCGGATGCTTGCATACAGCCTCGCAAGGAAGAGTCAATGTCAATGATTCTCAACCTGAGGGGGACAGACCCTCAACGCGAGGAACTGTAATTTTGAACGGTACCTCAACAACTTGTCTTTTTGACACTGGATTATCTTTTTACTGTATTGTCGCCAGGCACCTAGTCAAACCCGGTCAGGAGACAGAGGACACCGTCAAACTATGTGGAATTTTTAAGAGTGACGCACCCAGGACGCTTCCTATCGCACTGGTAGAAATACACTCTGATTTTGTCAGAGGTGTTATTAAAGCGGCCATAATGGATGATCCTATCTACCCAGTTATCCTGGGATGTAGATATGTGCTTGTTTGGAGACCAAAAGAGCCGATTGTGGCAGCGGTAACCGCAAGAAGGCAAACCAAGAAGGAGAGGGAGCCTGCGCCAAATTTGTTGCCGAATGAACTGAAGGAGGCGCAACAAAAGGATCCTACTCTGGAGCCCTTCTTTAGAAAACTGCCCATGGCTAAGGACCCAAGACACCACGGAGACATCTTTTCGAAGGATGGCGTATTGTATCGTAGAACGGGTGACCCTGATACAGGGAATAACCAGCTCCTAGTACCGACGCAGTACAGAAGCCAGATCTTAGAAATGGGGCACTCTCTTCCCTTTAGCGGACATATGGGACAAAACGCCACTATTCAGCGAATAAAAAACCACTATTGGTGGCCGGGAATGAACTCTGAGATTATCAGGTACGTGAAATCCTGCGCCCAGTGCCAACGTGTGGCACCCAAGCACTTGACACCCCCAGTCCCTATGGGGCAAATGCCAATAGTGGGGACTCCATTCGAACGGGTTGCTGTCGACATCATTGGACCCCTGGAAGGGACCAAAAGAAGGAACAGGTTCATCCTGACCTTAGTCGACACTTGCACAATGTGGGCCGAAGCTATACCGCTAACATGCACGGATTCCAAGCATGTCGCAGAAGCCCTCGTGCAAATTTTTACACGGTTGAGATTCCCTCAACACGTTTTGACGGATAATGGATCCCAATTCCATAGCCTGTTAATGGAGGAGATCTTTAAGATCTTGAGGGCCAAACACATCCAAACAAGTCCCTACCATCCGGCCGAAAATGGGCTCGTGGAGCATTTTAACGGCAGCCTCACCATGATGTTGCGTAAGCTGGGTCAAGAGAAACCGGAAGATTGGGACCTATATATATCTGCTGCCTTATTCGCCTACAGAGAGGTTCCCCAAGCATCTACGGGATTCCCGCCAGCAACACTTTTATTCGGCAGACCTATAAAGAGGCCACTAGAAGCCTTACTTCGGTCCCTGACAGACCAAAAGGCCGACGAGACAGTCGTCTCAGCAAGCAAATATGTATCTGAGCTCATGGAAAGGTTACAGCTAGGATGGGATCTAGCCACAACTAACCTTAAGAAAGCACGCGCAAAACACGCTCAAATATACAATAAAGCTGCAAAAGAGAGAGAACTCCAACCAGGGGAGAAAGTTTTGTTGCTACTTCCAACCGGAAAAAACAAACTTCGCATCGGATGGCAAGGGCCGTTTACCGTCCTTAAAAAGATCTCACGCACCAATTACAAGATCTCCATTAAAGGAACGGAGAATGTCTTTCACATAAATCTGCTTAAGAAATATTTGGAAAGACCAGTGCCGTCCTCCGAGCATCTCCTGGCGGTCGCCATAGCAACGGAAGACGAGGAAGATGACGATAGTTGCATGAGTACCCATTGCAACAAACAGAATCCTTTAAAGATGTCAAATTCGGCGACAATCTCTCAGGAGAACAACAGACAGAAACCAGGGCGCTACTGAAACAGTACGCTACAGTCTTACCGGATGTACCTGGTCGAACAAATCTCATAGAATTTGATATGAAATTAACAAACGAGACCCCTGTTCGAACCAGAGTTTACCCCATTCCGTACGCTAAAGCTGATGCACTACGCGGAGACATACACAAGCTGCGTCAGGCAGAAATTATCAGTGAGTCCATATCTCCTTACAGTTCGAGTGTAGTACTGTTGCAGAAGCCCAATAAGAAAGTTCGGCTATGTACAGATTACCGGTTACTAAACGCTGTAACGGAATTCCAGCCCGAACCTCTCCAGCTTGTTTCTGAGTTGTTCACCAAGCTTAGCAAAGCAAGAATGTTTTCGAAGATTGACCTGAGTAAAGGTTATTACCAAAACCAGTCAAGGAGGAAGTTAAACCTTTGTTAGCTTTCAGCACTAGTGAGGGACATTACACATTTAATGTGATGCCGTTCGGACTGCACAACGCACCAGGAGTATTCACCAGGATGATGAGGAAGCTTTTAGAACCTTTGCACAGTCCCCATATCCATAATTTCATGGATGACATACTAATCGCATCCGAAACCTATGACGAACATATTGCTACGGTTGCTACGCTCCTCAGGAGACTACAGGAAACTGGTCTCACAGCCAGACCTAGCAAATGTCTCATCGGGTTTGAAATGCTAGACTTCCTGGGGCATACTATTTCTCATGGCTGCATGTGGCCTGTTAGGAAGAACGTTGAGAAAATAGTTGCAGCAAAAAGGCCCCGAACGAAGAAAGACACCCGTTCTATCTTATCACTATGTGCGTATTATCAAAAATATATCCGGAATTTCAACGGACTTACGGCACCCCTGACTGACCTTACAAAAAAAAGGACGTCCTGATAAGGTTATTTTGGATTCGCAGTGCGAACAAGCATACAGCACTTTAAAAAAACAGTTGTCCAGATACCCCATTTTAAGGTTACCTGACCTAAAGAAACCTTTTGTATTGTGGGTCGACGCGTCGGGTCAGGGCATTGGGTCAACCCTGCTTCAAGCAGATGACACCGACCCGAATATGTTATTCCCAGTTGCGTATGGCAGTCGAAAATTAAATACGGCTGAACGTAACTACAGCACAGTTGAAAAAGAATGTCTGGCACTGATTGACGGGATAAGACGTCATCATGAGTTTCTTTACGGGACATCTTTTACGGTGCAAACAGAGCACGCTCCCTTAGCTTTTCTTCACGCAAATAAGGAATTTAACGCAAGGATCATGCGTTGGGCCTTGCTATTAAGCGTGTACGCCTTCAAAGTGGAATATATTCCGGGAAGACAGAATGTGGGAGCTGATTTCATGAGTAGAAATTGGACCACGGTGGAAGAGGATGAAATCGAAGATACCAATCATCCTAAAGCTACCGATCAGGGCAGCTACATTGTCATAAATGAAACATGAAAAATGGTTTCATGTCTCAAAGGGGGGACGATTGTGACAGATGAAACTCAGCTGTCCCTGAATTGTTAGATGATATGGTAGTACCCTCGAATAGCCTCAGTACCCCTGAATATTGTTGTAATTTATCTCTACCACCTGGGCAAATTAGTATGCATAATTTCCACGTGGATTTTCAACACGTTGGATAATTAATATGTAAACCGCTATGTTGGGGTCCGATTATTATGTTTTGGTTCTCGTTTGTTCGTTGTTTGAGGTGTGATAATGAGTTTGTCGAAGCTGTCTACTTGATAACGCGAATGTATTCAATTTGGAACAAGTAGTAAAAAGTCAACTGCAACTGCCAACCCTGGGCATGGTAACTAATGCCAAGAAGATGTATAGTTCAATCAATTTATTTAACATGGTACGGTTCACTAGACGAACATATAAGGTTGACGACGGATGGTTGACGTTCACTGGACAGCACACCACGTAAGGTTCATATTTTAAAAATGCAGTTAATTCGTTCATAAAGATCATCGCTTAGGTAACGTCAGAATAGTTACAGTGTTCATAACATGGCATCCAATTAAGCAAATGAGGCAGTTATATAAGATAGTTCAATCTTCCACTGTCCTATGACCTTGGCAATGACGGAGAACTTTGTCAGGTCTGTAACATCATATAAGATTCCGATACTACGTATCTCCTTTAGTACTGGCCTCTTATTTTCATTCAATGACGAATAACAATACTATATATTTTTCTGCCCACGACCTTCGTGGCATCATAGCTTTGATATAGCAAAAATACTTGAGTCACCTCTGCTTTGCGGGGTACGTATTCGTAACAGCCGAATACTGATTTATATCATAACAATTTATATCAAGCCAATCCGGGATGATCCTAACGTCGGAATCCGTCGGCTTTAAAGTTTACATAATAAGTTTCACGTAAGACTCCATTTTGTACCAATGACGTACTGGTTCAACTAGACTTCTACGTGAGAACGAAAAGACATTATCATCAAAAATCATACTTGCTTCTCTTCCCAAGAAATAACACTAGATTACTGTAGACCCGAGTCCTCATCTATGAACAGACGGACGGTCATACACAATAACAATATACCCGCAAACGGGTTCGAACGCCATGAATCAATGGACTCGTTCTTGGGCACTAAGCTTCTCAACCCCCGCTATGACGTAGACTGACTGACTAGATACACGTGCGGTCTACATAACCCCCTATACGCCTTAGTGCACAACCGTGCGCTAATGAAATCAAACTCACCAATAAGACTTACTCTCATGTGAGTCGGTGCGCAAAGTTTCTTACAGAGGTAGGACAACATATTAACAATATGATACTACCTTCATCTGTATACGAAAAGGGCTCTACAGATTCCTTACCAATCCCCCCCAAAAAATTAATTATATTAATTTTTTTCTTTAATACTCGACACTAGAGGTGATTCAAGTTTACATATTACCATTTTACAAATATATCATGATGAAAATAATCAAATATGAAATTGCAATCAACTCAACTGAACAAAAGGTATGCATAAAAGCATACATCCACAATTGACCACTTTTGGTACAATGTGGTAAATGAAATAAAATAACATATTTAGAAATATTGAATTAACACAAATGTAAAGAATTGATGAAAAACCAATGAATAAACAGAAAAGTGATGGATATGTCTTCAAAATGACAAGTGAAAAAAAAAAATGATTAAAAATGAAAGAATACAATTTAAACACGTATAAGAGCAACGAAACAACGGGCTGATCACCCGTTTGCCAGTCACTTTGATTACGGAAACAACAACAAACGGATTGATTTGTCGTTGCATTAAAGACGCCATTAGGCGTGATGGGAACAACGGCTAAGAAAATCTATTCGTTGTTGCCCTTAAGACGCCACTAGGCGTAATGGCCACTGACTGCTTTGACGGTCGTTGGCTAAGGACGGAAGAAGAAGAAGAAGAGCAACGAACTTAACTGTGTCTCTAAGTCATTTTGTGGTACTAATTAAATTACCAATGTTAAATTAATGTGCTTAAATACCAATATTAATAAATCTACTTAAATATTATATAGTTAATTACATCAATCATTATGTTAACTAACTAATTATCCAAGTTTAATAATCTAATTAATTTGTTTATTTCACTTTAATAGTGTTATTAATTCCTTAAATAACGAAAGTTCCATTTTCCAGTTAGTGAACAGTTTATAATATAACAAGTTCAGTTCCACAAAGAAAATCCAAGTGTTAGAAATGTCATTTCTGTGAGAAAATATAATCCTTTTTCAAAGTTATTTTCTCTTCAATGTCATAATTAAGTGACTTTTATTTTCAACAAGATAGTCATATATCTTAACGTTCAATGTTATTTTGATACATAAGCATTGTAAATCTCACTTGATTGAATGTTAATGAATCTGATAATCGAGGTATTACACGTAAAAGTTACAATCGATGAACTGTCAGTATCGAAGTTTCAGTTGTCTTAATGGTGTAGCTGCTACTTCGATTCATTCGGACATCTCGACAAGATGTCTGCGAGAACATTCTGTGTGCCAGGTATGGATCGGATCGTGAAATTAAATGGTTGTAACGCGATCGCATACCTAGTAGATTTGGCAGATTTTACGTCTTTTGTGTTGAGTGCAGTAAGAGCTTTTTGGTCTTATTCAACAATAAAGTGTGATCCGAGCAAGTATCTCTGAAATTTATTTATTGACCACACAAGACCGAGAAGTTCCTTATCTAAAACAGAATACTTCTGTTCGGTTGGAGTTAACTTCCGTGACGCATAGAGAACTGGGTGCAAGGTATCATTGTATTCTTGTCTGTGGCCTAATGGATATGAACGCAGTTTCATAATCCAGATATACCAGGTTCGAAACCTGCTGCATGCGGTTTGGTAGCAGATCGCTTTGTGTGGATTTTTAACAATGGTATAAGCGCCGTACCGTTCAGAAAGCAATGGCAAACTACTGAATGAAAAAAATTGCCTAGAAAAATCACAAACAGCCAATAAAAGCTGGGGTTGATTGCCACGTCCTGTAAAGGATAAGCAACTAACTAACCACGCCGAAATTAGAAGCATCGCTGCGTAATACAAATGGCAAATTCTCGTTAGGTAATCTTAAAACAGGATGATTAGAAAAAAATGTCTTTATGATATCCAACGCGATTTGATGTTCGTTAGACCACCGAATCACGTTAGCTGCACCTTTCCTAAGTAATGAAGAGAAAGGAGCAGTAATGGACGAAAGATGTGGTATGAATTTCCCATAGTATTGTACTAGTCCTAATAGAGATCGCACTTGTTTCTTTGTTTTAGGTGTGGAGATGTTAAGGATTTTGGAAACATTACTGTCATCTGTGTATAACATACCGCGACCAATACGGTGTCCCAAAAAAGAAATCTCGTGGAAACCCACAAATGCCTTTGATGGCTTAGCAGTTAAATTATGATTTTGTAACGTGGACAGTAATGAGTTTAATCCTTCTAAATGTTCTTCCCATGAGTCACTGAAAAGACAAATGTCGTCTATGTACGCAATGACGTTGGGATGATGAGATAGGATTCGACGCATCATGCGTACGAACGTGGCTGGAGCGTTAACTAACCCGAAAGGCATAAAATTAAATTGGAATAGGCCTCGGGGCGTCGAAAAAGCAGTGAGTGGTTTTGCCCTTTCTGTCAATGGTACTTGCCAATAACCTTTTGACAGATCAAACTTAGAGAAGAAAGTAGAATGAGATAATTTCACTAATAAATCTTCTAAAAGTGGCAAAGGTTCAGCGTCAAATTGTGTGACTTTATTTAATTTTCTATAGTCTACACATAGACGAATGTTATTATCCTTCTTTCTTATTATCACCATAGATGAAGCATATGGTGACAACGATGGTTCAGTTATGTTTAATCGAAGCATCTCATCTAATTCCTTTTCGACCTTATCTCTATAGTGTAAAGGTATGAAATATGGACGAATACGGATAGGTGTTTCATCAGTTAGGAGAATATCATGCTGAATAGTTGAAGTATGACCTGGAATGTCAGTGAGAACCTTATCATACGTTTGAAGTAGTGATGAAACTTGTTGTCGTTGATCAGTCGAAAGAGAAGAAGAAATAGTGACATCATTTCAGTTTTCCGTGGAATGAAGAGGTACAACTGGTATGGGCAATTGTACATCTTGAAAAGAAGATTCTTCTTCTTGTATAACTGACAAATTAGTATAGTTGTGAATATGAGGAGCTGGATCGTCAGTCGCTTGAAATACTGATTGTAAATAATCAGGACGTGAATAATACTCTTTCAACATGTTAATGGGAAAGGTTTTATGTTTTCCGTTAATATCTACGATGTAGTCGACATCGGATATTCTTGAGATGATCCTAAATGGACCTCTCCATGTGATAAGTAGACGATTATTATGTGAAGGCAGCAAAACAAAAGCCTCGTCACCAGGAATAAGCTGGCGAAGACGTCTATACCTATTTGCAAATAGACGAGCCTTTTCCTTAGATTCTTCTGATGATGCAGTAGCTAACCTACAGGCATCTATTATTCTCTTTCTTAAAGAGATAACATATTCATATGAGGATTGAGTTTCCTCAGGTATATTATCTTCGACCAATAAATCATGGATTAAAGACATAGGACCGCGTGGTTGTATGCCGAAAACCAACTGGAAGGGGGAAAACCCTGTTGCTTGGTTTTGCACTTCGCGATACGCAAAGAGAGCAGCGGGTAGGACCCTGTCCCACTCCTGAGGGTGATCTTGAGTCATCTTACCCAACAACTGCTTGAGTGTCCTATTCTGTCTCTCAATTAATCCATTCGACATCGCATGGTATATAGAACTGAGAGATCTATCTATACCCAATGTCTTCATAACCTGTGACATGGATTCGGAAATAAACTGGACACCATGATCCGATAGGATCTTACGCGGAAAACCAATGCGTGAAAAGATCAGCATTAACGCTTCTGCAACACTTGCAGATGAGGTGTTTTTAAGAGCTATGGCCTCAGGCCAACGCGTACACATATCGATACAGGTGAGAATATGTGTATGTCCTCTTGCAGATGGCAATATAGGACCAATGATGTCTATTGCCATTTTATCAAATGGTCTAATAGGTATGTCCGCAGCTTGGATAGGAGCATCATGATACGGACCCCTTACTTTAACCTCCTGACATGTAACGCAGGAACGACAATAGAGATTAACATCCCTATGAACGCCAGGCCAATAGAATGCGGATAGCACTCTAGCTTTGGTTCGGGAAAACCCATGTGACCTGCGCATTGTGAATCATGAGCATGTCGTAATATTCTGGGTCTCATAGTAGACGGGACTAGAATTTGTGAACGCACCAATGAATCTGTTTCTCTTAGTAATCTAACTAAAATACCTTTTTTTAGAGCAAATTGGTGTCTAGACTTTGCAATTTTGTTGTTATTCATACTCTTAGTCGCCAATTGAAAAAATCTCTGCAAAGAATTGTCATTCTTTTGTAAATTAGCAAACAGCTCCCTTGAAATAGGAGAATCATCATCATTACTATTATGAACCGTAGGTTCAGAAGTTGATTCACGCGACAATTCAGTAGCTTGCGCTCTGGTAACCACTGCATTTGCAGCATGAATGTGTCGCTTTTCCCATTCATTAATTTGCTCTGGTGTACACTCTTTTATACCTTGTATGCAACCAAGTATCACATCGCTAATTGGATTCTGCAGAAGACAGGCATGTATCTTCCCTGAAAAGAAAGGTGTATGTAAGTTAATGATTGCTGTAGGGAAGGTTTCAACAGTTCCCCCAAATGTGACGCACTTGACCACGTTGCCTGTGGCCAAAGAGGGGTCGATCAGAGAGTTCCGCACTCCGACAGTGCTGCAGCCTGAGTCAAACAAAATAGAGCAAGGTATCGAGTTAACGTATCCTTTGTTAAATTTTAAACTCCCTTTCCCATGGTGAATTGATGCAGAAGTAGCTGTACAAACTACAGGCAGACTTGGTAAAGTGTGCCCGCATCGCAGCGTCGTGATCGCCTTGGGCTGGAACAGCGTTGAGCATTCTTGACATGTTTTTACCTGTTCTAGATCGATACAAGACATGGCGTTATGTTGATTAACATTAGTATCATTAACTTTGTTAGTTTGTGATTCAATTGAAGCAACATTTGAATGTTGTCGTGGTCTGCTCGACGATCTATCTCTTCGTCGCGATCGAACCTGATTATTGTCATTAAAATTGCTATAATTAATGTTTCTGTTATCGTTAAAATTTGGCTGAGTCCGCCAATGAAAGTTTTCACTGTTGTGATGTTGGCGAAATCACCTATTCATAAATCTATTTCTATTTTCTGGTTGATATGATTGAGATCTCCAATGTTGTTTATTATTATTACCTTGATTATATTTATGATTGTTGTTACTAAAATCTCGAGATCTGTGAGCTTGACCCCATGATACATTAAATGGAGCAGAATGTGAGTATTGTTTCCCCTTTTGAAAATGATCAAAATTGAAATTATTATTACTTCCTCTTTGAAAATTTCTATCGCTACTTATCGAACGATTTCTAGGGAAATTGTTTTGTTGCATGGCGAAAGCAACGGGTAAATCGTCTTTAAGTTGCGCATTGCTAACATCCATGTTAGGATGAGCGGTGCAGAAATTTTTACAATGTTCTGACATTTGTTTTATATTATCTGGTTTACGTTCATGTAGGAACGCAAGAAATGCAGGACTTACTGCTGATAAGACTTTATCGCGAAGTAATAAGTCAAAAATACCATCATACGATTTCTTTATCTTGGATAGTTCTATCCATCGTTCTAAGGTAAGACGTATTTGCGAAAGAAAATCATCAAAATTCCTGCTAGACTGCGGGAGCATAGACTTGAACCTAAGTCTGTACTGATCCTCTGTCATCTGAAATTTGTTTAGAAGAGAGGCCCTGAGAGCGTCATAATCATTTTTATCTATAGAGCTAGTAGTGTGATAAACAGCCATTGCCTCTCCTGTTAGTAATCTGGATAAGTGGGTGCAATATAATGATTTATCCAAGTTAAACGATCGACATGTAGCCTCAAACCTGTCCAAAAAAATATGACATCGTCGGATGGTGGAGTAAATTTAGGCAATTTGAGATGAATATCTCTAAAATTCTCATGTCTAGATGAAGACTGGCCTTCCTGAGTCTTTTGTGTATTACATTCACTTGCCAATCTTATTCTATCAAATTCCAATTCGGCAAGTTTCAAATCATGCTGACGTTTCTTATCATTCTCTTCCGTCTCAAGCTGAAGTCTTCTTGTATTTTGTTCAGCTATTAATCTCCTTTCTTCCATTTCTTTTTGTTTAACTTCTATCTCCTTTTGTTTAACTTCCATCTCAATTTTAAGTAGTCTTTCTTTTTCTGCCGCATCTCTTTTAAATTTCTCTTCAGCTTCGAATTTTTTCTGTTCGGACTCACGCTGAAATCGTTTCTCTTCTAATTCAGCGGCTAATCTCATTTTTTTCTCCTCTTCCTCAGCCTGAAATCTCATCTTCTTTTCACTTTCCTCAGCGGCTAATCTCATTTTTTTCTCCTCTTCCTCAGCTATAAATTTCCTCTTCTTTTCATCTTCCTCAGCCTCAGTCCGTTTTTGATCTGCCTCAAATTTCAAATTTTCCAAACGTAACTTTTCAGCATCCAATCTTTGAGATTCCAACCTTTGAGATTCTTTATATTCTGTCACAGCAAATGATCTAATCTCTTCCTGAGGTATATTAAGCGCCTTAGCTTGCTTAATAAAATAGTCTAAGGCAGACATTATTCAATATTATTATGTAATAATACTACTTAAAAGTGTTACTACAACTAGTGGTCTTCGTTCCTGTCCTAGAACGGTAAAATCAAGTTATATAATAGGCAATAATATTAATAATTAATAATGTAATTTATAACATGAAATGGTGTGAAAGCAATAACGTGACAGACAATAGCACAATACTGACACGACACGATAATCAAGACAAATGACTACAGTCGTAGAAATCAAATCAAAATAAAAATGTGGAACTAAAATAGAATGTCGTAAAAAATTACGATGACATCTACGATCCAATAATGCACAAGACAATTGACAACACAGTGTAAAAACATATGTTTTGTAAAAAACCGAACGATAGTCAGGTTAGAAGGACAATAATCACATACAAAATACATCATGAAACTAAAGTACGAGTAAAAATAGCTACGAAAACAACAATTAAAACTTGACGGAACAGCTAAACAACTACTATCATAAGAAGCAAGTAGCGATCGGAACTACAGCAAGGTTTCTAGCCTTGAACTGGAATTATCGCTCAATTGAAACCTATAATTCAAAACCTACAGAACATCTGACAAAGAGCCCGAATCGGCTTCGAGATGAACCTCGTTTGTCAGATCGACCTCCCTACCTCCCACGAAAAACATTGAACATGGAACATGCAACATGAATAAATAAACGGTGGACATATTACTAAGTCAAGGCACAGTTAAACGTAAAACGGTGTAACAACACGACGTTTTTACTTATCTCGACCGGCTAAAAAAAACAATATTCCTCGCATCCGGAACTGCATGCTTAAGTCATCTACTAGAAGTACTGTAATGACCGTTAGAATTGCTGCAAGGTCCAGGATGTTGTCGCCTTGAAAGTTACCATATTTCTATTCAACCGAGTTTTGATAGTAGATTGGAGTTAACCACAACTGGCCGCCATACTGTTGGGGTCCGATTATTGTGTTTTGGTTCTCGTTTGTTCGTTGTTTGAGGTGTGACAATGAGTTTGTTGAAGCTGTCTACTTGATAACGCGAATGTATTCAATTTGGAACAAGTAGTAAAAAGTCAACTGCAACTGCCAACCCTGGGCATGGTAACTAATGCCAAGAAGATGTATAGTTCAATCAATTTATTTAACATGGTACGGTTCACTAGACGAACATATAAGGTTGACGACGGATGGTTGACGTTCACTGGACAGCACACCACGTAAGGTTCATATTTTAAAATGCAGTTAATTCGTTCATAAAGATCATCGCTTAGGTAACGTCAGAATAGTTACAGTGTTCATAACATGGCATCCAATTAAGCAAATGAGGCAGTTATATAAGATAGTTCAATCTTCCCCTGTCCTATGACCTTGGCAATGACGGAGAACTTTGTCAGGTCTGTAACATCATATAAGATTCCGATACTACGTATCTCCTTTAGTACTGGCCTCTTATTTTCAATCAATGACAAATAACAATACTATATACTTTTCTGCCCACGACCTTCGTGTCATCATAGCTTTGATATAGCAAAAATACTTGAGTCACCTCTGCTTTGCGGGGTACGTATTCGTAACAGCCGAATACTGATTTATATCATAACAATTTATATCAAGCCAATCCGGGATGATCCTAACGTCGGAATCCGTCGGCTTTAAAGTTTACATAATAAGTTTCACGTAAGACTCCATTTTGTACCAATGACGTATTGGTTCAACTAGACTTCTACGTGAGAACGAAAAGACATTATCATCAAAAATCATACTTGCTTCTCTTCCCAAGAAATAACACTAGATTACTGTAGACCCGAGTCCTCATCTATGAACAGACGGACGGTCATACACAATAACAATATACCCGCAAACGGGTTCGAACGCCATGAATGAATGGACTCGTTCTTGGGCACTAAGCTTCTCAACCCCCGCTATGACGTAGACTGACTGACTAGATGCACGTGCGGTCTACATAACCCCCTATACGCCTTAGTGCACAACGGTGCGCTAATGAAATCAAACTCACCAATAAGACTTACTCTCATGTGAGTCGGTGCGCAAAGTTTCTTACAGAGGTAGGACAACATATTAACAATATGATACTACCTTCATCTGTATACGAAAAGGGCTCTACACGCTATCATGCGTGCATCCAGGACATCGTTTGTCTAAAGTTGAGTGTAAACCACACCTATTGCCTGTCTCTAGAGCTATGAGCATCAAGCATTTTCTAGTCTTTTTTCTGCCACCCCTTCAAGAGGGCGTTGCCAAGAGGAGACGGAAGAGGCCAGCATCAAAGGACTGTGGTGGTCCCAGAAGAACGAAGCAGTTTTTCGCACCTTCGGTTCACACGTTCATGCGAACCGACTAGACGGGGAAAGCGCTGGCTGACCAAGAGACGAACCGGGGAAGGCAAGAGCGGCAGATGGCGGCGCAGAAACAGAAAAGTTCCCTGATTTCAAATAGGTGTCAAACTTAACATCTAGATATTACTTCTCATTTCATTTAATATATATATAGTCATCGCTTAAGAATGCAATTTATCATTCGTTGCCAGAGAGTTAAAGTAGTACTAGCTTATAGTAGAAGCTAACAAATTTTCACTTGGATTTTCTACTATATTGGAGTCTATATTCTTTTGTGCTACGGTGGTCCGACCTTGCGGTACAACGGTTTTTTTTATATATAGAGAGTCATGTTCAGATGGCTTATGGCATCCCCAGTTATATGTTCCTAACAACATAAAAGAACAATGACAATAACAAATCTGATGTTAAGAGATTTTTTTTCTAAATCCATCGTCTAACCCCAGTAGAGCGGCTAAATAACCAGAACAGTCAAGTGTTCATTTGTGAATAAAAATTAACTGGAACAGGACAATTCCAGATATATTATATTAAATCATATAAAGTTCCCTGGCCTGTTGAGGCAGAACTAAAAGCACAGAAAATCATTTTTTTACCCAAAACCCATATGACAGTAACATTGTTCCTACCACCAACTTCCACAGAGAACCTTTACGGCTACTTCTTTCCAAGAACAGCCTGGGAGTAACATTCTGCTGTTTGAGATATTCCCCAGTTATTTCGACAGAAGCCTAGAACACAAAATTATTCCCACTTTAAATACCTGCAAATCCGACGAAGAAGACCCGCCAAGAAAAATTATAAATCAACACACCCATCCAGCGAAACTCCGAGAGAAAAATAGTAGTGCCTATACGGAGATTTATGGGGCTGTACGGGGACCAAATTCACAGGACATATAATAGTCTTAAATCCATTTTTGTGTTTGATAAATTACTTGGATGTATGCTGTGTCGGCTGAGGGTAAGTTTGCCTGTTTGTGAGCGCTCACTGCATGAATGCTGAGAGTGGAAAAACGGAACGAAAGAATTTAGTTGCTTCAGTGTACTACTAATATAACATCTTCTATTTTATCTATTCTCTCACTAAATCTGAAGACCCACGGGAAAGTTAAATTAAGGACATATCCTAGACACCCGTCCCGTCTACCCACTCCCATTGTCAATCCTTTGTTTGATCGGTTGGGTAAGCTTACCTCGGGTGGGATCATTTTTTCCTAGTTTTTCCAGGTCTATGAGAATATATCTTGTTTATTTATTTTCCCTTTATGTAACCATAATTTCACCTGATGACATGATAATGATGCATTCACTGTTGTAACCTATTTTTTACTTCTAAATATATATTAAACCTACTATATATCCTTAAATCTATTTAGTTTGTGGTCAAAACCTTTCCCTGATATGTTATATGTGCCCATAGTTACCTGTTCGTTTCTACGTATTGATGTCACAAATTGTTTGTGTGTACGTACGAGAGGTTAGTGTATTAGAATCAGTATCTAGTGAAATAATACTGCTCTAGTTAAGCGTGTCCTACTATATAGGTGAGTTGAGCAATTACTCAACCCAAGACAGTATTTTTCTTACACTCTGTATTCCTCGTAAACAGGTCTATTTCTCACACCTTTCTCTCACATAGCTTCCACTACCTCACCCCTGCTCGTTTGGGACCATAAAATAAAGCCTATATAAAACGCACGACAATAATGTCGGCTCATCGCTGGACTGAACTAGAATCCCGTACAAGCAACACAATAATGTGTAGCTCGCCGAAATTCTGAGCCTTCGACAATAAATTGTTGCTCGCTGGAATTTTGAGCCGGGTCTAGTAATTGACTTAGCGTATATTACGGTATCTTACCTGAATTTTCAGATAGATAGAGTGTGTTGTGTGATTGTCTTGTGAGTTATGGAAATTTAAAAAAAAATTAATTCCCCAGACAGACGATCTTAGTCAGGGTGTTTTGACCAAACTAAATTTTAGGTTGGTTTTTTTCCACAGCATTGTAAAATCATTTACAACTTGTTTATAATAACATCTGTCAAATATATGGTATATGAAAATATTTTGTGCAAAACCGTTGGATCGCATGACTGTAGAAACAGTCACGAAAGGTTGAAGTTAGCAGAGTTGAGCAAAGCTAAAGACGCCTTATTCTGATTTTTTAAAGTCTAGTTAATAACGTCTTTTCTCTTGACTGACTTCGGCGGGTGAGTTTTGTGGTGGAGATAAGTTTTTAAGAAAATGGTTTTTTCTCCTTGAAATTTTAAAATTAAATATAATTAAAAAAAAATTTTTTTTTTAATATTTTGTCTCTACCGATAAGTAATAGTAGATTTTTTCTAGTTGTTTCACCTACCATTTAAGGTGGCATAGTCGCTTGCATTAACAGTCTTAATTGACAGATAATAGCAGCGATAGGTAAGTAAATAAAAAAAGGTAGGAGCGATCTCAGGTAATTATATTTTGGGTTTTTCTCGCAAGCGGCTTAGAGTTAATTTTTCCCCCTTCTGTTCTTCTTCTTACTCTCTCGGCTTAGTACCATCCAGTTCTTTGACATGGCAGAAAGAGCTAAACTTAGATCCCTCTTGAGGGAGGAGGCCAAGGAGACAGGATTACAGGGAGATGCCGCGAACCTGTTTGTCAACAGGGAACTTGACAGATATGACGCAGAGCAAGAGAAAGAGAAGGCAGAGAATAATGAAGCGGAAGATCGTCAATTGGAACAGTAGAAAATTGAGGCGGAGATGGAAGCCCGCAGGGCAAATGAGGAGAGAGGGAGAGACAGCATGAATTAGCACTTAAGACTTTAGAAGTCAAAAGTCGGGGTACTTCTACTTCCAATAATGGAGAGCCGTCTTCACTCCAGTCTCTATCAACTGATCTCTCCAGCAGTCAATCCGCCCAATTAACAGCTATGTCTTTTGTCTTAGAATCTTTCCCGAGCCCCGATGAGAAAATTGACATTTTCCTAGAGAAATTAGAAAAAATGTATGGGTTAGAGAGTTCCCGTTGGTGCCTAAAACTTTCTCAGGCATTAAAAGGTAATGCTTATGATGTGTACGTTAAGCTGGGAAGCTGCCAAAATGACTACGACATGCTAAAAAAGGCCTTGCTAGTGCGTTTTGAGATGACCGCTCGAAAATTTCTGCAAATGTTCAGAAACAGCCGAAAGGAGACCATGGAGACATTTCCCCAGTTCTCTTCACGTCTCACGGGCTATTTGACAAAGTGCCAGGAATTATCAGAATTACCTCTTACATATGAGGGAATTCTTGAACTTGTTCTTGTGGAACAGATAAAATCCACTTTGTCGAACGAAACCCGTAGATTTTTGGCTGAGCAGGGCGCAGTCAAGCTTGAGGACATCCTCAATAAGGCGGAACGCTATGCAAACGCAATGACCGAACTTCACAGCACAAAACGAAAACCCACAGATGAGCCATCTCGAAAACAAAATCTGGAACAATCATCCTATTCTTATAATTCCTCCCAGCACTATAACCAACGAGAAACTAATACCCAGAGACCTCCCCAAGAGAAATCGAAATTCTACAAAACCCGATATCCCCAAAATAACAACAATCCTGATCAACCCACCAGGCCTACATGGCAGCGAGGCCACCAAGGTCAAGGCAAGGGGAAGACCCCTACAGCAGGGACGTCTGATCAGGGCAAGCACACCGGGCCAAACCGCATCGGATGATTGCATACAGCCTCGCAAGGAAGAGTCAATGTCAATGATTCTCAACATGAGGGGGACAGACCCTCAACGCGAGGAACTGCAATTTTGAACGCTACCTCAACAACTTGTCTTTTTGACACTGGATTATCTTTTGACTGTATTGTCGCCAGGCACCTAGTCAAACCCGGTCAGGATTCAGAGGACACCGTAAACTATGTGGAGTTTTTAAGAGTGACGCACCCAGGACGCTTCCTATCGCACCGGTAGAAATACACTCTGATTTTGTCAGAGGTGTTATTAAAGCGGCCATAATGGATGATCCTATCTACCCAGTTATCCTGGGATGTAGATATGTGTTTGTTGGGAGACCAAAAGAGCCGATTGTGGCAGGGGTAACCACAAGAAAGCAAACCAAGAAGGAGAGGGAGCCTGCGCCAAATTTGTTGCCGAATGAACTGAAGGAGGCGCAACAAAAGGACCCTACTCTGGAGCCCTGCTTTAGAAAACTCCCCATGGCTAAGGACCCAAGGCACCACGGAGACATCTTTTCGAAGGATGGCGTATTGTATCGTAGAACGGGCGACCCTGATACAGGGAATAACCAGCTCCTAGTACCGACGCAGTACAGAAGCCAGATCTTAGAAAGGGGGCACTCTCTTCCCTTTAGCGGACATATGGGACAAAACGCCACTATTCAGCGAATAAAAAACCACTATTGGTGGCCGGGAATGAACTTTGAGATTATCAGGTACGTGAAATCCTGCGCCCAGTGCCAACGTGTGGCACCAAAGCACTTGACACCCCCAGTCCCTATGGGGCAAATGCCAATAGTGGGGACTCCATTCGAACGGGTTGCTGTCGACATCATTGGACCCCTGGAAAGGACCAAAAGAAGGAACAGGTTCATCCTGACCTTAGTCGAAACTTGCACAATGTGGGCCGAAGCTATACCGCTAACATGCACGGATTCCAAGCATGTCGCAGAAGCCCTCGTGCAAATTTTTACACGAATATGATTCCCTCAACATGTTTTGACGGATAATGGATCCCAATTCCGTAGCCTATTAATGGAGGAGATCTTTAAGATCTTGAGGGCCAAACACATCCAAACAAGTCCCTACCATCCGGCCGGAAATGGGCTCGTGGAGCATTTTAACGGCAGCCTCATCATGATGTTGCGTAAGCTGGGTCAAGAGAAACCGGAAGATTGGGACCTATATATATCTGCTGCCTTATTCGCCTACAGAGAGGTTCCCCAAGCATCTACGGGATTCCCGCCAGCTAAACTTTTATTCGGCAGACCTATAAAGGGGCCACTAGAAGCCTTACTTCGGTCCCTGAAAGACCAAAAGGCCGACGAGACAGTCGTCTCAGCAAGCAAATATGTATCTGAGCTCATGGAAAGGTTACAGCTAGGATGGGATCTAGCCACAACTAACCTTAAGAAAGCACGCGCAAAACACGCTCAAAGATACAATAAAGCTGCAAATGAGAGAGAACTCCAACCAGGGGAGAAAGTTTTGTTGCTACCAACCGGAAACAACAAACTTCGCATCGGATGGCAAGGGCCGTTTACCGTCCTTAAAAAGATCTCACGCACCAATTACAAGATCTCCATTAAAGGAAAGGAGAATGTCTTTCACATAAATCTGCTTAAGAAATATTTGGAAAGACCAGTGCCGTCCTCCGAGCATCTCCTGGCGGTCGCCATAGCAACGGAAGACGAGGAAGATGACGATAGTTGCATGAGTACCCATTGCAACAAACAGAATCCTTTAAAGATGTCAAATTCGGCGACAATCTCTCAGGAGAACAACAGACAGAAACCAGGGCGCTACTGAAACAGTACGCTACAGTCTTACCGGATGTACCTGGTCGAACAAATCTCATAGAATTTGATATGAAATTAACAAACGAGACCCCTGTTCGAACCAGAGTTTACCCCATTCCGTATGCTAAAGCTGATGCACTACGCGGAGACATACACAAGCTGCGTCAGGCAGAAATTATCAGTGAGTCCATATCTCCTTACAATTCGAGTGTAGTACTGTTGCAGAAGCCCAATAAGGAAGTTCGGCTATGTACAGATTACCGGTTACTAAACGCTGTAACGGAATTCCAGCCCGAACCTCTCCAGATTGTTTCTGAGTTGTTCACCAAGCTTAGCAAAGCAAGAATGTTTTCCAAGATTGACCTGAGTAAAGGTTATTACCAAATACCAGTCAAGGAGGAAGTTAAACCTTTGTTAGCTTTCAGCACTAGTGAGGGACATTACACATCTAATGTGATGCCGTTCGGACTGCACAACGCACCAGGAGTATTCACCAGGATGATGAGGAAGCTTTTAGAACCTTTGCACAGTCCCCATATCCATAATTTCATGGATGACATACTAATCGCATCCGAAACCTATGACGAACATATTGCTACGGTTGCTACGCTCCTCAGGAGACTACAGGAAACTGGTCTCACAGCCAGACCTAGCAAATGTCTCATCGGGTTTGAAAAGCTAGACTTCCTGGGGCATACTATTTCTCATGGCTGTATGTGGCCTGTTAGGAAGAACGTTGAGAAAATAGTTGCAGCAAAAAGGCCCCGAACGAAGAAAGACACCCGTTCTTTCTTATCACTATGTGCGTATTATCAAAAATATATCCGGGATTTCAACGGACTTACGGCACCCCTGACTGACCTTACAAAAAAAGGACGTCCTGATAAAGTTATTTGGGATTCGCAGTGCGAACAAGCATACAGCACTTTAAAAGAACAGTTGTCCGGATACCCCATTTTAAGGTTACCTGACCTAAAGAAACCTTTTGTATTGCGGGTTGACGCGTCGGGTCAGAGCATTGGGTCAACCCTGCTTCAAGCAGAGGACACCGACCCGAATATGTTATTCCCAGTTGCGTATGGCAATCGAAAATTAAATACGGCTGAACGTAACTACAGCACAGTTGAAAGAGAATGTCTGGCACTGATTGACGGGATAAGACGTCATCATGAGTTTCTTTACGGGACATCTTTTACGGTGCAAACAGACCACGGTCCCTTAGCTTTTCTTCACGCAAATAAGGAATTTAACGCAAGGATCATGCGTTGGGCCTTGCTATTAAGCGTGTACTCCTTCAAAGTGGAATATATTCCGGGAAGACAGAATGTCGGAGCTGATTTCATGAGTAGAAATTGGACCTCGGAGGAAGAGGATGAAATCGAAGAAACCAATCATCCTAAAGCTACCGATCAGGGCATCTACATTGTCATAAATGAAACATGAAAAATGGTTTCATGTCTCAAAGGGGGGACGACTGTGACAGATGAAACTCAGCTGTCCCTGAATTGTTAGATGATATGGTAGTACCCTCGAATAGCCTCAGTACGCCTGAATATTGTTGTAATTTATCTCTACCACCTGGGCAAATTAGTATGCATAATTTCCACGTGGATTTTCAACACGTTGGATAATTAATATGTAAACCGCTATCATGCGTGCATCCACGACATCGCTTTGTCTAAAGTTGAGTTTAAACCACACCTACTGCCTGTCTCTAGAGCTAAGAGCATCAAGCATTTTCTAATCTTTTTTCTGCCACCCCTTCAAGATTGCGTTGCCAAGAGGAGACGGAAGAGGCCAGCATCAAAGGACTGTGGTGGTCCCAGAAGAACGAAGCAGTTTTTTGCACCTTCGGTTCACACGTTCATGCGAACCGACTAGACGAAGAAAGCGCTGGCTGACCAAGAGACGAACCGGGGAAGGCAAGAGCGGCAGATGGCGGCGCAGAAACAGAAAAGTTCCCACATTTCAAATAAGGTGTCAAACGTAACATCTAGATATTACCTCTCATTTCATTTAATATATATAGTCATCGCCGAAGAATGCAGTTTATCATTTGTTGCCAGAGAGTTAAAGTAGTACTAGCTTATAGTAGAAGCTAACAAATTTTCCCTTGGATTTTCTACTATATTGGAGTCTATATTCTTTTGTGCTACGGTGGTCCGACCTTGCGGTCCATCGGTTTTTTTAAATATATAGAGAGTCATGTTCAGATGGCTTATGGCATCCCCAGTTATATGTTCCTAACAACATAAAAGAACAATGACAATAACAAATCTGATGTTAAGAGATTTTTTTCTAAGTTCATCGTCTAACCCCAGTAGAGCGGATAAATAACCAAAACAGTCAAGTGTTCATTTGTGAATTAACTGGAACGGGACAATGCCAGATATATTATATTAAAACATATAAAGTTCCCTGGCCTGTTGATGCAGAACTAAAAGCACAGAAAATCATTTTTTTACCCAAAACCCATATGACAGTAACATTGTTCCTACCACCAACTTCCACAGAGAACCTTTACGGCTACTTCTTTCCAAGAACAACCTGGCAGTAACATTCTGCTGTTTGAGATATTCCCCAGTCATTTCGACAGAAGCCTAGAACACAAACTTATTCCCACTTTAAATACCTGCAAATCCGACGAAGAAGTCCCGCCAGGAAAAATTATAAATCAACACACCCATCCAGCGAAACTCCGAGAGAAAAATAGCAGTGCCTATACGGAGATTTATGGGGCTGTACGGGGACCAAATTCATAGGACATATAATAGTCTTAAATCCATTTTTGTGTTTGATAAATTCCTTGGATGTATGCTGTGTCGGCTGAGGGTAAGTTTGCCTGTTTGTGAACGCTCACTGAATGAATGCTGAGAGTGGAAAAACGGAACGAAAGAATTTAGTTGCTTCAGTGTACTACTAATATAACATCTTCTATTTTATCTATTCTCTCACTAAATCTGAAGACCCACGGGAAAGTTAAATTAAGGATATATCCTAGACACCCGTCCCGTCTACCCACTCCCATTGTCAATCCTTTGTTTGATCGGTTGGGTAAGCACACCTCGGGTGGGATCATTTTTTCCTAGTTTTTCCAGGTCTATGAGAATATATCTTGTTTATTTATTTTCCCTTTATGTAACCATAATTTCACCTGATGACATGATAATGATGCATTCACTGTTGTAACCTATTTTTTACTTCTAAATATATATTAAACCTACTATATATCCTTAAATCTATTTAGTTTGTGGTCAAAACCTTTCCCTGATATGTTATATGTGCCCATAGTTACCTGTTCGTTTCTACGTATTGATGTCACAAATTGTTTGTGTGTATGTACGAGAGGATAGTGTATTAGAATCAGTATCTAGTGAAATAATACTGCTCTAGTTAAGCGTGTCCTACTATATAGGTGAGTTGAGCAATTACTCAACCCAAGACAGTATTTTTCTTACACTCTGTATTCCTCGTAAACAGGTCTATTTCTCACACCTTTCTCTCACATAGCTTCCACTACCTCACCCCTGCTCGATTGGGACCATAAAATAAAGCCTATATAAAACGCACGACAATAATGTAGGCTCATCGCGGGACTGAACTAGAATCCCGTACAAGCAACACAATAATGTGTAGCTCGCCGAAATTCTGAGCCTTCGACAATAAATTGTTGCTCGCTGGAATTTTGAGCCGGGTCTAGTAATTGACTTAGCGTATATTACGGTATCTTACCTGAATTTTCAGATAGATAGAGTGTGTTGTGTGATTGTCTTGTGAGTTAAGGAAATAAAAAAAAAATAATTCCCCAGACAGACGATCTTAGACAGGGTGTTTTGACCAAACTAAATTTTAGGTTGGTTTTTTTCCACAGCATTGTAAAATCATTTACAACTTGTTTATAATAACATCTGTCAAATATATGGTATATGAAAATATTTTGTGCAAAACCGTTGGATCGCGTGACTGTAGAAACAGTCACGAAAGGTTGAAGTTAGCAGAGTTGAGCAAAGCTAAAGACGCCTTATTCTGATTTTTTTAAGTCTAGTTAATAACGTCTCTTCTCTTGACTGACTTCGGCGGGTGAGTTTTGTGGTGGAGATAATTTTTTAAGAAAATTGTTTTTTTCTCCTTGAAATTTCAAAGTTAAATATAATTTAAAAAACATTTTTTTTTTAAATATTTTGTCTCTACCGATAAGTAATAGTAGATTTTTTCTAGTTGTTTCACCTACCATTTAAGGTGGCATAGTCGCTTGCATTAACAGTCTTAATTGACAGATAATAGCAGCGATAGGTAAGCAAATAAATAAAGGTAGGAGCGATCTCAGGTAATTATATTTTGGGTTTTTTCTCGCAAGCGGCTTAGAGTTAATTTTTCCCCCTTCTGTTCTTCTTCTTACTCTCTCGGGTTAGTACCATCCAGTTCTTTGACATGGCAGAAAGAGCTAAACTTAGATCCCTCTTGAGGGAGGAGGCCAAGGAGACTGGATTACAGGGAGATGCCGCGAACCTGTTTGTCAACAGGGAACTTGACAAATATGACGCAGAGCAAGAGAAAGAGAAGGCAGAGAATAAAGAAGCGGAAGATCGTCAATTGGAACAGTAGAAAATTGAGGCGGAGATGGAAGCCCGCAGGGCAAATGAGGAGAGAGGGAGAGACAGCATGAATTAGCACTTAAGACTTTAGAAGTCAAAAGTCGGGGTACTTCTACTTCCAATAATGGAGAGCCGTCTTCACCCCAGTCTCTATCAACTGATCTCTCCAGCAGTCAATCCGCCCAATTAACAGCTATGTCTTTTGTCTTAGAATCTTTCCCGAGCCCCGATGAGAAAATTGACATTTTCCTAGAGAAATTAGAAAAAATGGCGAATCTGTATGGGTTAGACAGTTCCCGGTGGTGCCTAAAACTTTCTCAGACATTAAAAGGTAATGCTTATGATGTGTACGTTAAGCTGGGAAGCTGCCAAAATGACTACGACATGCTAAAGAAGGCCTTGTTAAAGCGTTTTGAGATGACCGCTCGCAAATTTCTGCAAATGTTCAGAAACAGCCGAGAGGAGACCACGGAGACATTTCCCCAGTTCTCTTCACGTCTCACGGGCTATTTGACAAAGTGCCAGGAATTATCAGAATTACCTCTTACATATGAGGGAATTCTTGAACTTGTTCTTGTGGAACAGATAAAATCCACTTTGTCAAACGAAACCCGTAGATTTTTAGCTGAGCAGGGCGCAGTCAAGCTTGAGGACATCCTCAATAAGGCGGAACGCTATGCAAACGCAATGACCGAACTTCACAGCACAAAACGAAAACCCACAGATGAGCCATCTCGAAAACAAAATCTGGAACAATCATCCTAATCTTCTAATTCCTCCCAGCATTATAACCAACGAGAAACTAATACCCAGAGACCTCCCCAAGAGAAATCGAAATTCTACAAAACCCGATATCCCCCAAATAACAACAATCCTGATCAACCCACCAGGCCTACATACCAGCGAGGCCACCAAGGTCAAGGCAAGGGGAAGACCCCTACAGCAGGGACGTCTGATCAGGGCAAGCACACCGGGCCAAACCGCATCGGATGCTTGCATACAGCCTCGCAAGGAAGAGTCAATGTCAATGATTCTCAACATGAGGGGGACAGACCCTCAACGCGAGGAACTGCAATTTTGAACGCTACCTCGACAACATGTCTTTTTGACACTGGATTATCTTTTGACTGTATTGTCGCCAGGCACCTAGTCAAACCCGGTCAGGAGACAGAGGACACCGTAAACTATGTGGAGTTTTTAAGAGTGACGCACCCAGGACGCTTCCTATCGCACCGGTAGAAATACACTCTGATTTTGTCAGAGGTGTTATTAAAGCGGCCATAATGGATGATCCTATCTACCCAGTTATCCTGGGATGTAGATATGTGTTTGTTGGGAGACCAAAAGAGCCGATTGTGGCAGGGGTAACCACAAGAAAGCAAACCAAGAAGGAGAGGGAGCCTGCGCCAAATTTGTTGCCGAATGAACTGAAGGAGGTGCAACAAAAGGACCCTACTCTGGAGCCCTGCTTTAGAAAACTCCCCATGGCTAAGGACCCAAGACACCACGGAGACATCTTTTCGAAGGATGGCGTATTGTATCGTAGAACGGGCGACCCTGATACAGGGAATAACCAGCTCCTAGTACCGATGCAGTACAGAAGCCAGATCTTAGAAATGGGGCACTCTCTTCCCTTTAGCGGACATATGGGACAAAACGCCACTATTCAGCGAATAAAAAACCACTATTGGTGGCCGGGAATGAACTTTGAGATTATCAGGTACGTGAAATCCTGCGCCCAGTGCCAACGTGTGGCACCAAAGCACTTGACACCCCCAGTCCCTATGGGGCAAATGCCAATAGTGGGGACTCCATTCGAACGGGTTGCTGTCGACATCATTGGACCCCTGGAAAGGACCAAAAGAAGGAACAGGTTCATCCTGACCTTAGTCGGAACTTGCACAATGTGGGCCGAAGCTATACCGCTAACATGCACGGATTCCAAGCATGTCTCAGAAGCCTTCGTGCAAATTTTACACGAATGGGATTCCCTCAACAAGTTTTGACGGATAATGGATCCCAATTCCGTAGCCTGTTAATGGAGGAGATCTTAAAGATCTTGAGGGCCAAACACATCCAAACAAGTTCCTACCATCCGGCCGGAAATGGGCTCGTGGAGCATTTTAAACTCAGCCTCATCATGATGTTGCGTAAGCTGGGTCAAGAGAAACCGGAAGATTGGGACCTATATATATCTGCTGCCTTATTCGCCTACAGAGAGGTTCCCCAAGCATCTACGGGATTCCCGCCAGCTAAACTTTTATTCGGCAGACCTATAAAGGGGCCACTAGAAGCCTTACTTCGGTCCCTGAAAGACCAAAAGGCCGACGAGACAGTCGTCTCAGCAAGCAAATATGTATCTGAGCTCATGGAAAGGTTACAGCTAGAATGGGATCTAGCCACAACTAACCTTAAGAAAGCACGCGCAAAACACGCTCAAAGATACAATAAAGCTGTAAAAGAGAGAGAACTCCAACCAGGGGAGAAAGTTTTGTTGCTACTTCCAACCGGAAAAAACAAACTTCGCATCGGATGGCAAGGGCCGTTTACCGTCCTTAAAAAGATCTCACGCACCAATTACAAGATCTCCATTAAAGGAAAGGAGAATGTCTTTCACATAAATCTGCTTAAGAAATATTTGGAAAGACCAGTGCCGTCCTCTGAGCATCTCCTGGCGGTCGCCATAGCAACGGAAGACGAGGAAGATGACGATAGTTGCATGAGTACCCATTGCAACAAACAGAATCCTTTAAAGATGTCAAATTCGGCGACAATCTCTCAGGAGAACAACAGACAGAAACCAGGGCGCTACTGAAACAGTACGCTACAGTCTTACCGGATGTACCTGGTCGAACAAATCTCATAGAATTTGATATGAAATTAACAAACGAGACCCCTGTTCGAACCAGAGTTTACCCCATTCCGTATGCTAAAGCTGATGCCCTACGCGGAGACATACACAAGCTGTGTTAGGCAGAAATTATCAGTGAGTCCATATCTCCTTACAGTTCGAGTGTAGTACTGTTGCAGAAGCCCAATAAGGAAGTTCGGCTATGTACAGATTAATAATAATAATAAATTCTTTAAGCGCCAAACACGGCGCATAAGGCAGAAACCAGTGCTCTCCAGGTTGTTCGTTGTGACGCCACTCCTCTTAGCTCTTGCACATTATTTAGGCCCAACGTTCTTCCTTCTCTTATTATTGTTCTTCTGAGTGTTTCTTTTGGTCTTCCTTTTTTCCGCTTACCCTCAGGAACCCAAGTGAGCGCCTGTAGTGGTATTCTGTTGTTTTGCATTCGTAGGACATGACCGATATATGACCATCGTCTTTTCCTTATATAGTCGGAGACATATTTCTTCTCTTATTTGTCGATTAGTCTTGAATTCTTTCCAACTGATGTTCATGAGTTTTCTAAGACATTTGTTCTCGAATGTATTCAGCTTGTTCTCCAATGATTTTGTTATTTTCCAATGTACAGATTACCGGTTACTAAACGCTGTAACGGAATTCCAGCCCGAACCTCTCCAGATTGTTTCTGAGTTGTTCACCAAGCTTAGCAAAGCAAGAATGTTTTCCAAGATTGACCTGAGTAAAGGTTATTACCAAATACCAGTCAAGGAGGAAGTTAAACCTTTGTTAGCTTTCAGCACTAGTGAGGGACATTACACATTTAATGTGATGCCGTTCGGACTGCACAACGCACCAGGAGTATTCACCAGGATGATGAGGAAGCTTTTAGAACCTTTGCACAGTCCCCATATCCATAATTTCATGGATGACATACTAATCGCATCCGAAACCTATGACGAACATATTGCTACGGTTGCTACGCTCCTCAGGAGACTACAGGAAACTGGTCTCACAGCCAGACCTAGCAAATGTCTCATCGGGTTTGAAAAGCTAGACTTCCTGGGGCATACTATTTCTCATGGCTGCATGTGGCCTGTTAGGAAGAACGTTGAGAAAATAGTTGCAGCAAAAAGGCCCCGAACGAAGAAAGACACCCGTTCTTTCTTATCACTATGTGCGTATTATCAAAAATATATCCGGGATTTCAACGGACTTACGGCACCCCTGACTGACCTTACAAAAAAAGGACGTCCTGATAAGGTTATTTGGGATTCGCAGTGCGAACAGGCATACAGCACTTTAAAAGAACAGTTGTCCGGATACCCCATTTTAAGGTTACCTGACCTCAAGAAACCTTTCGTATTGCGGGTCGACGCGTCGGGTCAGAGCATTGGGTCAACCCTGCTTCAAGCAGATGACACCGACCCGAATATGTTATTCCCAGTTGCGTATGGCAGTCGAAAATTAAATACGGCTGAACGTAACTACAGCACAGTTGAAAGAGAATGTCTGGCACTGATTGACGGGATAAGACGTCATCATGAGTTTCTTTACGGGACATCTTTTACGGTGCAAACAGACCACGCTCCCTTAGCTTTTCTTCACGCAAATAAGGAATTTAACGCAAGGATCATGCGTTGGGCCTTGCTATTAAGCGTGTACTCCTTCAAAGTGGAATATATTCCGGGAAGACAGAATGTCGGAGCTGATTTCATGAGTAGAAATTGGACCTCGGAGGAAGAGGATGAAATCGAAGATACCAATCATCCTAAAGCTACCGATCAGGGCATCTACATTGTCATAAATGAAACATGAAAAATGGTTTCATGTCTCAAAGGGGGGACGACTGTGACAGATGAAACTCAGCTGTCCCTGAATTGTTAGATGACATGGTAGTACCCTCGAATAGCCTCAGTACCCATGAATATTGTTGTAATTTATCTCTACCACCTGGGCAAATTAGTATGCATAATTTCCACGTGGATTTTCAACACGTTGGATAATTAATATGTAAACCGCTATCATGCGTGCATCCAGGACATCGCTTTGTCTAAAGTTGAGTTTAAACCACACCTACTGCCTGAGCATCAAGCATTTTCTAGTCTTTTTTCTGCCACCCCTTCAAGAGGGCGTTGCCAAGAGGAGACGGAAGAGGCCAGCATCAAAGGACTGTGGTGGTCCCAAAAGAACGAAGCAGTTTTTCGCACCTTCGGTTCACACGTTCATGCGAACCGACTAGACGAAGAAAGCGCTGGCTGACCAAGAGACGAACCGGGGAAGGCAAGAGCGGCAGATGGCGGCGCAGAAACAGAAAAGTTCCATGATTTCAAATAAGGTGTCAAACTTAACATCTAGATATTACCTCTCATTTCATTTAATATATATATAGTCATCGCCGAAGAATGCAGTTTATCATTTGTTGCCAGAGAGTTAAAGTAGTACTAGCTTATAGTAGAAGCTAACAAATTTTCCCTTGGATTTTCTACTATATTGGAGTCTATATTCTTTTGTGCTACGGTGGTCCGACCTTGCGGTACAACGGTTTTTTTTATATAGAGAGAGTCATGTTCAGATGGCTTATGGCATCCCCAGTTATATGTTCCTAACAACATAAAAGAACAATGACAATAACAAATCTGATGTTAAGAGATTTTTTTCTAAGTCCATCGTCTAACCCCAGTAGAGCGGCTAAATAACCAGAACGGTCAAGTGTTCATTTGTGAATAAAAATTAACTGGAACAGGACAATGCCAGATATATTATATTAAATCATATAAAGTTCCCTGGCCTGTTGAGGCAGAACTAAAAGCACAGAAAATCATTTTTTTACCCAAAACCCATATGACAGTAACATTGTTCCTACCACCAACTTCCACAGAGAACCTTTACGGCTACCTCTTTCCAAGAACAGCCTGGGAGTAACATTCTGCTGTTTGAGATATTCCCCAGTCATTTCGACAGAAGCCTAGAACACAAACTTATTCCCACTTTAAATACCTGCAAATCCGACGAAGAAGACCCGCCAAGAAAAATTATAAATCAACACACCCATCCAGCGAAACTCCGAGAGAAAAATAGCAGTGCCTATACGGAGATTTATGGGGCTGTACGGGGACCAAATTCACAGGACATGTAATAGTCTTAAATCCATTTTTGTGTTTGATAAATTCCTTGGATCTATACTGTGTCGGCTGAGGGTAAGTTTGCCTGTTTGTGAGCGCTCACTGCATGAATGTTGAGAGTGGAAAAACGGAACGAAAGAATTTAGTTGCTTCAGTGTACTACTAATATAACATCTTCTATTTTATCTATTCTCTCACTAAATCTGAAGACCCACGGGAAAGTTAAATTAAGGACATATCCTAGACACCCGTCCCGTCTACCCACTCCCATTGTCAATCCTTTGTTTGATTGGTTGGGTAAGCACACCTCGGGTGGGATCATTTTTTCTTAGTTTTTCCAGGTCTATGAGAATATATCTTGTTTATTTATTTTCCCTTTATGTAACCATAATTTCACCTGATGACATGATAATGATGCATTCACTGTTGTAACCTATTTTTTACTTCTAAATATATATTAAACCTACTATATATCCTTAAATCTATTTAGTTTGTGGTCAAAACCTTTCCCTGATATGTTCTATGTGCCCATAGTTACCTGTTCGTTTCTACGTATTAATGTCACAAATTGTTTGTGTGTACGTACGAGAGGATAGTGTATTAGAATCAGTATCTAGTGAAATAATACTGCTCTAGTTAAGCGTGTCCTACTATATAGGTGAGTTGAGCAATTACTCAACCCAAGACAGTATTTTTCTTACACTCTGTATTCCTCGTAAACAGGTCTATTTCTCACACCTTTCTCTCACATAGCTTCCACTACCTCACCCCTGCTCGATTGGGACCATAAAATAAAGCCTATATAAAACGCACGACAACAGTGAGCAAACAGTTAGACGAAAGTGATGAGGCCCTTGAGATGTGCACACATAGACGAATGGGGCTTATCTCAAGGATAGAAAACAAAGCACAAAGAGAGGTCACATAAATCTAGAAATTAAAAAAGAAATAATAAAAGAGATCAAAATTAGACAGCAAAAAGATTTTGGCCTTACAAAATGACAAACCATCTAGCGAAGTCCATAATGGATGGAAGAGTTGAAAGCAAAGGTCAAAGAGGAAGATAACGCCATAAGCGGGAAGATAACAGCGAGAGATGGACAATAAAGAGTCTATCAGAGTGTAACATCAAAACAAGAGACTTAAGATGCTGGAGGTCTAGGCTATTTCTGCCGACGGTGTAAACAAAGGTGGCAGTATGTTACACCAAATCAAGTTTCGTCTACATATCCATAGTGGGCTGTAACAGATCGCCAACGTTTTCTATTTCTTGGCATGCTGGTACTCTCCGATTCACTAATTTATGTCAATCTCGTGATTCGTACTTCCCACATGTAACATTCTTTAGTTTACCCGTTTATCTTTACGACATTCCTTTATTAAGGTATTCAACAAAGTGTTCAATCTCTCCACACGTCAAGAATGTTTTATTTGTCCAATTTTAACCTCGTTCACTACTTCACTTATCACGAGTAAATAAGAATACAAGCGGCTAGAGAAGCTTTCATTGCCTTGGGAAATATTTGGAGATCAGAAGAAATCAAGCCCGAGAACGACAAGAAGAACAACCAAATTGCTACATACTTTCATAAATGGTTACTTGAGTAGAATAGAAGGATTGACGTGGTATGACATGACCACTTATGTGGAACTGATGACTAGATCGAATCAGACAAGTGCCAATGGAACACGAAATGAGTAGACGACGCTGGAGATAGATAGAACACACTTTGAGACAACCCGTTGATGGCATTACCAGACAATCCCTGTTCTAGAATCATCAGGGAAAGAGATGTAGACGAAGACCAACGTACACACGGGACAGAGAACTGGAGAAAGACGTGAAGAGGATGAAGAAGACATGGACAGACCTTGAGCTGATGGCCCGTGACAGGAAGACTTGGCATAAGTTTATTGGAGGCCTAAGCTCCTTTGGGAGTTAAAAGGTGACAGAAGAAGTATAATATGCATATTTAATTCTAACAAAGATACATAATCACACAGTTTGTTATAATATATGAGGATATACCTCAGTAGCTTTCAAAAAATGAGGTTGAATCTTTGTAAAGTAACAACAGGGAACACCTTTCATACACTTTTATTGAGCAAAAGATAATTTAGTTATCTCCACTTGGACGTGTCTCCGCCAGTTCATACAACAATGGGAACTTGTGAAGGCGCCGTTGGTACAAGCGGTACAGGTGGTACTACTGCTGCTGGGGGAATGATTGCTTGGTTGGTAGAACCTATCGCTTGCGCAACTACAGGAGGCTGTGCAGATACTGACGTGCCTGTAGCAGATTTGTTAATGGTGAATATGTTATTATGGATTCATTTAATGATGAACTTGTATATGGCGAGATGGATTCAATGTTAAATAATAATACCTGCAGGACTTAGATAGTAACGTTGGAGGAAACTGTAACCCCAAATTAGATACGGCTGTGTGGGAGTGAAGTGTTATAGACTACATAAACTAGGTCTAAAGTCTAGGGTTGCTAGCACCACGGGCTACGCTAAGTTTTGGCGTCACTATGGTGTCGTCCACATATGACGTCACGCAAATTTGGCCATTTTTTAAACCTCTTCCCCATTGTCACATTAGGTCACAAAATCCCAGATCCCCTCTTATATAACGTCACAAATCTCTTAACCCCCGCCCTCCTTTTTTTAAAACATTTTTTTTATACTGAAAAGAAAGAATGTAATCTAATGCAAGTTCGTTATCTAGCCCAGGCAAAATACAAATATTTTAAGTAAAATAGTATTTAATTAATCAGATGTCTTTGCTGGTTGAACATTTAATTTGTGTAAAATCATTTTTGGCTTAATTTAATTTCAAACAAATAAAAATAAATTAAATGTAAAGTAAACATATCAATATCTGTAGTTGTTACTTATGTTAAAGGTGCATAAAATAATGTTATATTTGAGAGCATATCCACAAACATTCAAGGGTTTAAACAATCAAACGATAACTGACTAACAAACGATAACTGACAAACAAACGATAACTGACAAACAAACGATAACTGACAAACAAACGATAATTGACAAACAAACGATAACTGACAAACAAACGATAACTGACAAACAAACGATAATTGACAAACAAACGATAATTGACAAGTAAACGATAGTTGACAAACAAACGATAACTGACAAACAAACGATAACTGACAAACAAACGATAACTGACAAATAAACGATAACTGACAAACAAACGATAACTGACAAATAAACGATAATTGACAAACAAACGATAATTGACAAACCTCCAGTTTGGAGAGTTCCGGCCCCATAAGCCTGCTTGAGAGCATTCATGGCTTGTTGAGTAATGGAAGCGACAGCTGCATTGAACTCTGCAATCGACAAACCAGCTCCTGTAGCACCACTACCAACACCTGATGAAGCTACCCCAGCACTTGCAGCTACGACATTAGCAGTAGGCGCACCAGGTGCACCAGTAACGTTTTGTGTCACCGTCGGTGAGCTTACATTTGTATCTGTCAAAGAGGATCAATTCAATTGTTATCAAACGTTATAACCTCACATACACAATCTTTCTTCTTTATTCTACTGGGTAAGACGCTAGGCGTGAGAAAGGATCCCGTTACACGCCCATTGGGGCATATTTGGAATATGGTGTTATGCCCATATTTTCTTGACGATCGGCACACTAGCGGTGATGTGGTCAGCATCACGCCGGCCGCCTTAACCTTCCCAGAGTTTCTCTGCTACCAATTCATTAGGTTGGGTCGACCCCGGAGCCGTTTGATGTCTAAACAAATCCCACTTCAATTGGGGATTAAACCATGGACCACCGAGCTAGGAAGCCAGTGTGCAAACCATTGCGCTACAGTGGCTCCAGGCCTGAGAAAGGTGGTTTATAAACTCATCATCATCGTCATCATCATCTTTTTATCCATCAGCATCATCGTCATAATCATCATCGTCACCGTTGTCATCATCATCATCAGTCATCATCATCTTCATCATCATCCAAAATACAACATACAAAATCATCATCATCTTCGTTATCGCCATCATCATCATCCACATTTCCCTTTTCGCTCCCTAAGGAGCATGGAGTCACAAATGTAGCTCGACTACTTGCAGAAAGCATTTACATGCCCTTGCCGCGGTGGTTGCTATAGCAATTGTTTACATGACAAGGTTACCAGCCTTATGCACAACCTCATATTTGTCGCCTTTTACGACATGCCTGAGGGAGCAGTAGTCCCCTTCGTTCTTGGCCTCATCAGACTCCCCCCCCCCACCCCCCGGGGAACTACAGGAAGCGGCTTGTACATTAAATACTTGTAAACTTTGACACGGCCATTCCAAAACACGCTCTTGACATTGGTATTGTTATTGTTGAGCAGAATCGACATCATTACACTACGGGGAAACCAACAGCTGCTCAGTCTCCCTCAGTATATGTCGAAGAGTGTGAATGCTTAATGTTCCTGTAGCTCGATAGTAGTATACACGACGGATGCACCCTCTCTGATACGTCCATTCTGTTAGCCTTACGTTTGATGCCAAATTCCAACAGTCTAAACCTTGATGATTCATCTATTGCAGTGTCATTCTCTAACAGGCGATCATTAATTGTTCTCAGTATCTCTCCCTTATCCGTATCCAGTGTTCCCACTGTGAGTGCTCTTGAAGCTAGTCTGTCAGCTTACCACTGCATGACCAGGACAGTAGATCCACACCAGATCCTGCAGACTCGAAGCTTCTGTGAATGTTTTCCATTCAAGCAGTAGCCACCCATTCTGAACCTTTCGAAGCATGGACACAGTCTGACACAATGACTGCCTTTGTTAATGAAATTTCAGTTAGCCACCTTAAGGCTACAGTAGCTGCCTCTACCTTCATTCGCATGCTGGAAGTTGTTATCTTGTAAGTCCCGCTATGTTCGGCGACGATTATGTGCTGCACACTAGCAGAGAAACCCCAACTTGACTACTCACCAAGGATCAAAAACCTATCTGTATACACAATGGCATCATTATCCCCGGCATGAACATGTATCAGATGAGTAATTTCCAGTTCTGCTTTCTCATTGCCCCAAGTTCTACACTATCTGCCAATGCTGAAGGTGACCTGACCGATGGTAGTTAATCCAGTTCTCATCTGACATACTCTACTCTTCCATCTTTGAATATATCTTCAACTGTTCTCACCTGCTTGATCGTTCTCTCTCCCCGTGACATTCCTCACTTTATTCGTGCTCCTTAATGTTAGCTATGTTTACATGCAAGGGGTGCAGTTTGTCTGTGGTTTAATTAACTAGCTCGTCCTAAATGAGTAAAGCTTAGTCTTCTCATCTTGCCCATTTCCATTTAATTTCCCTAAAACTATTTAGTTGTCTATGGAAATCTTAACATTCTTCTGCGAACCTTAATCTCTGTGATCTTTAACGAGCGTCTAGACTTTCACTGTCCATAATTAGCTGAACACGTTTGTATTGGTTTTATGTGACAACACACAAACTATGTTTCAATGTGATATTATATTATTCAAGCAAAGCTGCTATCCCTTAAAGCTATTTATTCTTTGCTCCTCCACTGGCATATCTAATCTGTTAAAGTGTAGCTGTTATTTGATCTGAACTTTGCGCTGTGTTCACGAAGGCGGAACGAAGTTTTAATACAAAGTTTATGCCACACTGAGCACGTCAAAAACATTCAAAAGCTGGTGGATTGTAGCAAGGAGCTATGCTCCGTTTGCATTCAAATTTATTAGGGTAATAATTCAAGAGAGTTGAGGCATACTGTCAAAATAAAACGAACCACTTACATTTTACTTACTTAGTATTCCTCTTCTACCCTGGATTGTAGAGGTTTACCAGAGAGAGCGCAATACTATCCTATCTGATGTCTTCCTTCTGGCCTGATTCCAAACTAGTCCTTAGTTTTTCAGAGATAGTCTAATGTTGTCCTCCCAGCAAACCCTGGGTCGTACTGGAGTTCTGGATCCCTGGCTTTTAGTTTCCATATTTGTTGTGGTAGCGAATTTCCTCCCATTCTGCAGACGTGACCAAACCATCATGCTTTGGGACTGTTCTGCTCGGGTCTGCATAGGCTGGGTTTAAATTGTAATGTACGGCAACATTCTAACAAGTAAAGTTACTTGGAAAAGATTGACGCCCATGAGAACATGTATAAAAACTGTGCGAGACATCTTAAATGAAGTACAAATTTACAACGCACCCGGCTGTAAAATGTGCATTTAGGGCAACTCCGCAACGTCCCGTTTAAAATGCAGGTTTTCTTAGATTTTTGTGTGTGCCATGGATCTCGATGGCAACACGCTGCTCTACAGTGGTGTACGCACATCTGAAAGAGCTAAAGGGGGCGTGGGTTGCTGTCGTTGAGTGATTTTGAGGAGAAGGACAGCTTGGATGGAATGGAAGAATAAAAATAATAATGTCTTATTGATAGTTTACGAGGTCGTAATGGAACTGCCTATCCTCGGGAATTAGTGTACTAGAAATTTAGTAAAGAATTCTGGTGAAACTAAACAGGATATTCTCTAGGAGATAAATTCTTTATCCGAAATCCTACAAAGGAATATGTATAGTGCATATAGTTGGATAAGAGATTTGGTGCCCAGCCACATTACAAATATCCCGACCCAATAGTGTTTATTAATTATGGCTCTGCCCCCTGGGTATAGATTTTAATTACTAAAATACTAGGAACCCAATTAAAAATTACAAGAAAAATAACAACAGACTCTGTTATGTAAAGTTTACAAAAATGAAGATAGACTCTCACTTATATTCAAATGTACAACTAAAAGCTATGTTCACTAATCTATGAATGGTTCTGAACAATGTCAGAATGAATTTTTCATCCTAGGACAATTGGACTATTCTGTAGTGGTTTTGTTGGCAATTTAAACTACTGATCTCAGATGCTGCTGAATTTATGTTGTCTAGTTGCCAGGGGGAGGGGGGGGGTCAATCTGTCCCAGCACTCCAGGTCCAGTATGACAAGTTCTTTTTAGTTTCAGAGGATGGCATGTTGCTTCCTCTGTCTTGACACAGGTCTCATCACCAACTGGGATGGAGTATGTCTGCCCTCGAGAACACTGCATATGGTTAGGTCTCCTGGTAGGATGCGCTCAACTAATCACTGCTGTTTAAAACTGGACTGATCCCATCTGTAATTGCCTTGACAGGACCATCTTGTCCAGGCCGGTCTGCCGGCTAGCGAGAGAATCCGCTTTGAGAATCGCGCCTAAATTTCCTGTTCTGTTTGGTGGGGTTAATCTGCCTACGTTAGGTGTGGTGGACCTGAACTAATATTGACATTTCGTTCCATCCCCAACCACACACACACACTGTTAAACTCTTTCTTTGTGTGTTGTTAACTCATACTGGCTACTAGTTGTTGAATCATGCTTTATTTGCTAAATGATGTGAATGTCCACCAGTGGATAAATGTAGATGTTGGGACTGGTGTAGTAAAGTGTAACGATTGTCAACTCATCAAACCCAGCACAGTTTTGGTCATACAGGTCATCTTGTCCTGGAACGTGATGAGGCTCCGACAAGAATGTGAGTGTAAACAATGAGTGTGTATCTGAATGTCAGTACGCGAATGGTAGAATGATTCGATAGAGTTGACAGGTTGGTAGTACATCACTCATACTCACACTGTTCGAATTCAAGAAGTACTGGAACTACGGTGGTCTTTTTATAACATTTAATGGGACGCACACTTGGACAGTACGTGTATGGTTACAGGAACAAATGTCGACATAGACAGCATAATGTTGATCACAGGAATATCATCTTAAGTTAGCATTCATGCTTGGCAAATATCATAATGGAGCATTCGTAAATAAGCATTCAGCGTTCCATCATGTAAATCATCTGGCTTTACTGACTGGGCACGTCAGACCATAACCAATACATAGGAAGGCTCCTAGACCTAACCTCGTCTAGCGAATATTCCTTCACGTAAAGTTCAATATATATATATATTTCATAATATAGGAATCCCAGACATGGGTTCTCACATGTAGCAGTGATCTCTTGGTTCATCGAGCGATAGTACAGGCATCCCTTTTTCTCACTCGATAAATACAAAGTATATGAATTTCAACATGGCTGTTCTCTCTCTCGTGAGCTTCACTCACTATAGAATATAGACCAAAATTAGTCATTCATTAAATGTCCTCATTTCTTCATAGGTTCTCTCATAGAGGTAATTGAATAATATCATACAATCCAGTGCTGATACATAGGAATGTCTTCTTCCTTTGAATGGATATTCTTTTTAAAAGTACCACTGTGCATCTGCTTATCAACAACGATGGCGAAGCCCAAGTTCATAATAAATTGTGGTTTTACCTTTTTATGCGAAATATAACTTTGCCATTCCTTGGCAAAAGAGAATAAACACTGGGGTAAAGTACATACAACATGTCTAAATGATTATCACTTTTCCCCATCCATATATAGATCACTATTTCGGCAAAAAGCCTGCTACAACAAAACTCGGCATCCTCACAGGATGACAGCCATGGATCACCCCCTTGCTAGCGATACTTCCGCTGCATAGCCTTTGACCTTTTCTAGCGACAACCAAATTAGTTCGACTTAGAAATGCAAAGATATCCATATATAAGACAGACTCGTCCTACTCATACAAACACTACGTATAAATAAAACGTAGAAGAAAGAGAAAGGAATTTCATTCAGGGCCGGCCCTAGGAATTTTGCCGCCCCGTGCAATACCATACCTTGCCGCCCCAGCCCAACCTCAAATTAACGTTTGAAATTTTTAAAACCATTATGTTATTAAACAAGCTTCAACATTAATTTCATGACCATTAGCCTAATTTTAAATAGTACCATTAATGAGTCACAAACACTTAACTATAGTATGTACATGTTATGGTTATTAGCACTATTTTCACATTATTTGAATTGATATTGTTTGAAGTATATACTGCTTAAAAAGACACTTTTCTTGCTTTCATATTTGCAAAAGCAGAAATAAGGTCTGCATAGTCTAATTTTTGACCGATTTCATGTTCAATTGAAATCATGGCAAGTCCTTCCAATCTAGTTTTGGCCATTGTTGAGCGTAAATAAGTTTTAATAAGCTTCAGTTTTGAAAAACTACGCTCACCACTTGCTACCGTTACCGGCAAAGTTAGTAATATTCTTAAGGCTATAGCGACATTAGGACCAATGTTATTTTCAATAATGTAACGAAGAACTTCAATTGGTGGTGTATTTTCTGTTACTAATTTGGATACTACTTTCATTTCATCACATAGCTCAATGGCATCAATGTCTCTATTTTCTTGATGTGTTTAAACGCTTTCTAAGTTTCTACATTTGTTTAAGAGCTCATTTGTCGTCTCAGATTTCAATTTAGGGATGTTATATAAGAAGGAAAAATGTGAACTGTGATGTTCCAATTGCTCGAACCTTTCTTCAAAAGAATTAGTTGCAACATCAATAATAAAAAAGAAAAATTCAATTTTGAATTTAGTTTTGGGATCTAAAATAGGTTCATCTCTTGCTTCATAGTTGTGTTTCTTTTTCTGCCAACGCACTCTAGTACATTCAAACGTTGGTATCAAATCAGGATCAGCTTCAACTTTCTCAGCTAATGTTGTAGCATCAACAAGAAAATTTTGAAATGATTCATCATTTATGAGATTCTTAAGTCTTTGGAGAACATTTCTCAAAGTTGGTATGGCACTAGAGAATTCCATTTTTATGCTTTGCAACAGTTTACTAGCAACATTAATTTCGTTTAAAACATAGTGCCATATAACCAGACAACATAACAATTTAAAATCTCTGAGTTTTAGAGCAAGGGTTTCAGCTTCATGTCTCGCTATTTTGTCTACTGACTCGTCATCAGCAATTTCTATCAATGCATCATAAAATTCCTCAATATAATATCTTAAAGGACGAATGGCCTCGATTCTAGATTCCCAGCGAGTTGTACTTAGTGGCTTGGGCGTTAGAGTTGTAATATGTTTCTTAAGGATTTCCCAACGCAGTGTTGACGCTGAGAAGAACACATACAATTTCTGAACCGTTTAAAAAAAATAAAACTCCTTCTCTAGATGACATCGCGGCATCGTTGACCACCAAGATGAGAGAATGAGAACAGCAAGGGATATAAAAAGCTCCCGGGTTCAAGTCCCTAATACGTTGTTGAACTCCTGAATGTTTTCCTTTCATATTTGATCCATTGTCATACCCCTGGCCACGCATGTTTGCGATTGGAATATCCATGTCTGACAATTTTCTTAGAATGCATTCGGTTAACGCTGAGCCTGTAGTGGCTTCTACAGCAATGAAACCAAGAAAATGCTCATGAATGTTGATATCATCTGGATTCGTATTAACAAATCTTGCAATTAGTGTTAATTGTTCAATGTGACTTACATCGGGAGTACAGTCTGCAACTATGCTATAATATTTAGCTTTCTCCACCACAGAAATTATTTCTTTTTTTTTATGGTTCCAGAGAGAAGAGCAATTAATTCATTTTGAATATATTTCCCAAGATAATGTTGGGTCGATCCACGAGCTACTCTCATTAAATGTTCACACATAACACTATCAAATCTGGCAATCAGTTCAAGAAGCTTCAAAAATTTTCCATTGTTAGGGTCATCTAATTTATCAGATGTTTTACGAAATGGCAAGCATTGTTGGCTCAAGGACTGGACAAATAGCAATTAGGCGTTCTATTATGCTCCTCCAGTGTCAGTCTCATTTTTCGACATTGTTAGTAATATCTACGTTACTGGGGTCCGAGTTAGAAGTACTTGCCACGAGCTCAGAATAATTTGTTTCGAAACATTTGCTTATTTTCTTCTGTCCTACATCAGCTGTTTCAGTTTTTATATATTTATGTAAAGACCCGCTATGTTTTTGAATATCGTGTTCTTTTTCCAGTTTCCGATATTCAGCACCTGATAGTTTCTTTTCTTTTATCGGACATTGTATCTATTTGAATATTAAACCTGTTTTAATAAACCCTACAATAAAATGTTTTATTTAGTAATAAACGGAGGCTGAAGCACTGTACTAATTTCCATAAAAGTTTAAAAAACTTATTTATCACTGTAACTTCCTTGAATGCACACTCCAAAACAACTGAAACATTCGAGCCGCCAACATAGAACAGTCGATAAAAAAATAAATTCCTGATTCCCACGCTATGTTAATTAATTCCCGTCTCCCGTTCAGCCATGCCGGAAGATTTATCGTGGCGGTCTTCAGTTGACCACTGAACACGGAAATATAATCCTCTGGGAACAACTGTGGTTTCGACCAAGCGAATAAATTGTACTGACATCTCTAAAGAAATACTTTTTACTGCCTTTGTAGGAGAAGATAGCATTAGGATCGTATGGCAGAACTATTAGTGAAGACTTGAAAAACAGCTAAAGAACAGATCGAAAGTGTAAATATTTCGTAGAGAAAACAGACAAAATGTGAAGGAATAGAAAAGTAAGGAATTTTAAAATAATCTAGACGAAACCTTTGAACACTCCGCGACACCATCCACAGAGGGTTTATTTCAGGGGCCATTCAGGTTATTCAGTCTAAATCCCTGTCGATGACACTCTTACAAATGCCTGCTCCCGGGCTTGAACACCTGATCGCTAGCGCAGTGTGGTAACCATTACACCAGCGCGGCTCCCAGGCTGAATATTTTGGCGGGATTGTAAAAATAAGTAAAAATATTTTTTGCCCCCCCCCCCCAAAGCTTTCCGCCCCGTGCAAACGCACGTGTTGCGCCGTCGGTAGAGCCGGCCCTGATTTCATTCAGAAGAATATGGGAGATCTCCTGATTTTTAGACGAATGGTGGGTTTTCTACAAGAAAGAGAACTGGTTTGATAAAAGATTGACAGAGAGAAAAGAAGGCGATTTTTACTTCGTCACACAGGCCCCCTTTTAAAAGTTATGCCTACGGCTAACTTAAGTTGAGCCGACTATTCTCTTCAATCTGCTAATACCTTCCTGTTTCATATCTCTCGTTATTTCAATCTCAGTGTTTCCTCTTTTCCCTCTGTCGAACGGTATGCCTGTAATCAACACATGTCTATCTGTTTCCTCATTGTTAAGGTGTTGAGGTAGGTTAAGCAATCCTGCTCGTATAATCTTCCCTCTCTTATGTTCCTCCTGGTGGACCCTACATTGTAGCTTGCCTCCTGGCAAAGAGCTTGCACTAAAGCCTACACTCTGCTTACAATTGAATCTATAGCAAATAGTTTTACGTGATGAGGTTGCCAGCCTCATACACAACCTTATTTTAGTCATATTACTTGACCTGCCTAAGGACACATACCTATTTCCCCAGGTATGAGCGCAAAGTTTGCTCCTCTATCGCTGTTTCTCCAGTGACAGAGAAAGATAAGTCTACCATTTGTTCCTGCCCACCAGGTACCAAGGAAATTTGGACCCGCTTCACTTTCTGATCCCAGAGAGTGGGTGAGGTTATCGGAACTGAGTGAAGACTAAGTGCTCGAGGGTCATATTCCTCTACAGCCGTTTCTCCCGTGTTAAAGGAAGATATTCCTGAAACATGTTTCATCCCACCAGGTACCAAGAAACTCTGGCCCGGCTTCACTTTCTGCACGCATAGAGTGGGTGGGACTATCAAAACTGGTTCAGAATTAAGTGCACTGGGGTGGTCATTCCCTTTGCACTCTTCCAACTTTTCAGTGAAAAAATTGATTGGAAGATGTGAGTCTCATAAGATGATATATTTCCCTCCTTGAGGTATGGAGTAAATTCGTTCATCTAATATTGCGATCTTTCCTTTGCCGTGTACAAAGTTCGACCTAACTTCTACATAAGCTAAAGGCAAAATCATCCTCCTGTTGTTTACCATGGGTGCTGTTACCTCAACATCCTCTTCGGTGACTTGATCAGGGTCGATGACAGAGGCTGAGACAAGGGCATCACACCCAAGACGTTGATAATACAAACATGTGATTTCTTCTCCATTTACTGTGGCAGTGTCCACATTTTCAGAATCTCTGTATCCACTCCGGGCCTTCGTCAAGTTCCCATCCATGGTAGGGACATTAGCTTTGTATGAAGCATGTGGGATTGGGTCTCGGCGCATACACTCTAACTGATGTAAGTTGGCCGACCGGTGATGTTTACTAACATTCCTTCCCTTCCCATAGGGTTGAGTAACCCTTTTCCGTTGAGTGATCCTATTTGGTTGAGCGATCCTATTTACCAGGTTGTTGGTGCGGTTGTTTTCGGTATGCCTGTTGTGAGTTTTTGCTGAGGACGAGGAAGGTCTCTTCAGATTATCAGCACTCGTGTGCTTAATCTTGTTTTCAGGATGGTCTAGATGACTCCGTTTAGATATCCGTACCTCTGCTTTGTCTGAGCCTGAATTCTGAGACGTAGACTTGGCTTCATGTGGTGCAGTTATATTTACCGTTGAAGATGGTGATGCAACTGGCAAAGGAGTGGCATGATGAGCATTCCAAGATTCAAGTTTATCACTGGATTCCATTTTTGTAGGTAACAACTGATTTTCCATTTCTTCCAGTTCTTCCTTACACTGGAGAGATTTTTCTTGTCTTTGTCTTTTGATCCACATTATCTTCCTTGCATTTTGCTCTTCATTCCTTCTGTTGCCCCATTATGCTCATGAAACATTCTTCCTGTTCCGAGACATAATTTTCCAGCAAACTTCCCGAGAAGCCACATAATTTTCCAATCTCATATGATTGTGCTGTCCATTTCTTCAGTCCTTCTATCTCATCCATTTTAACAGCAGTGGTTTTGCTGAACGAACGAACGAAATCTTTATCTCATCAGGGTAAAGAAATAGGCATAAGCTGAGCGAGTATGAGATCTCTAACTCACTATCAAATAAATACAGGCCTAAATACTTTCTATAGCCGTAACTAAACTAAAGTATTTTAACAACCTATGTTATTTAAACCAGCATACATAAAACATAACTTAAATATTAGTTAACAATATGTAACTAATAACCAGCAGTAACACCAAGAATAGTTTTCGTAACATAACTAAAAATCGGGTTTTCTTGTAAAAAGTTATGTGAAATTTAGTCTAGGGTAATTTATACTCTCAATGACAATGGACAGCGACTCCTTAGATTCTGCAGTGAGCAGAATTTGATCATTACAAACACAAAGTTCCCCCATAAGCGCATACATGAATACACTAGACGTGAACCAACAAAGAATGAGAAGTCAGTGATCGACTATGCCATAGTTAGGAGGAACTCATTCAAATATGTCCGGGATGCTAGAGTCTGGAGCGGGACAGAAATTGAAAGTGATCACTTCTTGCTTACAATCAAAAGAACAACTGAAAGAGTTGCTCAGCCTAGGAACGTCCCAACATCACGCAAGAAACTAAGTAAACGAACGGGAGAAATGAGCATTAAGACCTACAAGCTTAGAAAGCCAGAAATTAAGACCAGATATCAGGGGCTTATTGCTGCAGCTGTGAGCAAAACAGAAGAATGACCTGATGGCTTGGAAACCCTCTGGCTTAAATTCAAGCTGCTGCAGAAGCATGTGGTGAAGTCCGATTTGGGAACAAGAGAAAGAGGACACCTTGGTGGACAGAGGAAGTCAAAGAGAAAATAAGAGAAGAAAATGGCATGGAAACTATATATATATATATATATATATATATATATATATATATATATATATATATATATATATATATATATATATATATATATATATATATATATATATATATATATATATATATATATATATATATATATATATATTACAACGTCCTTCTTCCAATTATAGGAAAAAAATTATATCAACTGTGCTGTTACTCAATTATAGAAAAAATTATATCAGCTGTGCTATTAATCATTTATAGAAAAATTATATCAGCTGTGCTGTTATTCTTGTCTCTGACTACACTAAATCACTTTGTCTTCATGGACAGTTAATTGCTCACACTTGCCGACGGAAATGGTACTTATGTGTACTCATGTCTTAAAACAGTTCTGTCCTTCTTAATTGATGCACGCAACACTCGTTGATGATCGTTCCTTTAGCCCACCCAAGACTGAGGGGGACTAAGGATGTAGCTCCGATACAACTACTATGACCTCAGGTTTGATGACACGAATAAACTTACAACAATGATAAATAGGGGCTATTTTCTGTCACCAAGCCCACTTATCCCTAGTAAATATGAGATGAGCGTGTCTAAAGTGTCTACATGTAGGATGAATGACAACATGGCTCAGTATGATTTAACAATAGCGAGACAAGACAGGTGTCTAATTGCAAAACATACTTTCTAATAATTAAATACATGGATACATCCAATAATCTTTACATCATTAATGCAAATATCCCAGCGAAAATGCTGACAGGGAACAACAAAAGCGACCTCTCCTGGTCGATATCCAGAAACTCAACTAACTTTCCGCGCAAGAATTCGGGCGCACTTCCTTCCAGGTCAGATGACCAAAACGGGTTTTTAAATTATCTCAATGTCACCACTCACAGCGCGACCAACTTAATATTTTGTAGAACATCTATACTGTGACATCCAGTTTTCTTCCACAGGAGGAGTCACGCTCAACCTCTTTCAGAGTATGGGCGAACAAAATGCCGAAACGGCACCTCCTCATCTAGTTAGAGAATGCCAAAATTGTCCAATCACCATTGTCGTTCATGCCTTCTCACCCTATGTACTAAATCCAACATGAGAACGACCCAAATTACCCCAGATACTGGTAGTCGTGAAAAATAGCAACGACTGTCCAAACCTGGTCTAGCAAACACAACATAAGTTACAAATTAACTATACATATCTAAGAATCCATAACAAGACATCAATAATCTCATCATTGTAACAAATCTTTTTAACACGCTATAAATATACATGATATTATAACATGATTTAAGCATACGTTGACTATAATTTTCTACGTATTGCCTTTATGGCTTAATGACACATAAATCATATAACCAAATACATCTTCATAAACATCAACTGTAATGATTATACTACATTTCTTCCATAAACCAAAGTAAATACTCTCTACGGATGCTCCTGTCCCACACCAGTTTCATAATTTGGACAAGACATCCGCTACAATATTATGTACTCCCTGAATAGGTAAAATAGTAAAGTTGAATTTCTGCAGCAATAATGCCCAGCGTGTCAACTTTGCACTGGTGGATTTAGCCGACTGCAAAAATAGCAGTGGTTTGTGATCTGTTTAGAGGAAAAAAATGCGCCCCCAACAGGTATCGTGCCAGCTTAGGCAACATGGCACATAATTACGTGCACTACCAATCACACCATAATACAGCATTACCATGCATTGCAAAGCATTACTTAATATTTACAAGTTTACAAAATCCTCATATTCATATCAAAATGGTACTGGGGGCGTGGGTCAGACTCTAAGGTTCGGTTCGCCTCAACCGAATCACCTCACTGAACACGAACTCAAAACCTAACCCTAGCTATTTCTAATCTATTAGCAGATGGTTCTGAAACAACGACAAATGTTTCTGCCTAACTGCATTACGCGCACCCCACCTATTCGCAAAAGTCACCCGCGCCATTTTGGTATTGCCGCGCAACGACACTACCCCGACAAATCTAACCGGCGCGACCTCATCAAACACCCTTTTGAGTGTGCGCCAACGAGCACTCAGTAAAACGTTACGCGCCCAAACTGTGCGATCACTAGCTTTCGGACCCTCGTAAATTCCCCTACTGCTCCTAATCATGTCGCTTGGTATTTGCCGAGATCCACGTCTGCGAACTACCTTGTTATCAGGTGATGCTACGTCGACCACCCGATCTTCCGTCTCGGACCTTTGGTGTTGCGGAGCCTCTGCTCCAACCACACCAACGGCATTATGCACCCCGCGTACATTGCCGACGATAAAATCGGCAATCGGGTCCTCAAGGACAAACGCGTTCACTCTATTCGAGAGGAACGGGGTGTCCACACTGATGCATGCCTGGGGGTAAGTCTCAACTTTGCCCCCGAACGTGGTGCACTTTACAGTTTTGCCTGTAAGGCAGGAGTCGTCGATGCACGACCAACGTACCCCAATTGTGGTGCATCCAGTGTCCTGCAACACGGAGACTGGTTTCCTCTCCACCATGCCTTTGTGGAGATCCACCTTGCCAGTCTCATGGACTGCTGACAGACATGGTGCCGCATGCCCGCATCGAAACACTAACATCTCGTTCGCGTGAAACAGAGGGCGACACCCCGCACAGTCCTCACTGTTAATTGTGTCCAACACAAACGCGGAATTTGCGTGATCCATTGGGGTGGGACACCTGTCAGCGCCATGATTCTTGCCACCACAACTGAACACGTGCGCTCCTTCTTCTTCTCATCGCGTGTACTTTTGCTGGAGCTTTTCGATGACGAAGACCCCGCATCAGAGTCAGAAGATCAACTCTCTGAGGAGCCACTCCTCTGCTTGGAATGTTTTGCTTTATACCAAAACCGGTCTTCGTCCCGAGAGTCCTCGAAGCGTACCTGCTTTAGCGTTCGGCGCTCCCCTCTGTCGCTATAACTATCATATTGTCGGTTCTGCCACCTCGGCCGACCATTCCGATGAGAGCGGAAATTTCCATAATTTCCTCTACGTGGCTGGTAGGGACTGGAAGGCTTCTCATACTTCTGCTCTTGGCCCCTGTCTGATTGATTTCGCCAAGGATGGCGCTGAACTTTGCCGACACTGGCAACTAAGTCTTCTGACAGACGCGACTTCTGAATAGGTTTGCCCGGATGGGCAAGGACATAATGGTGCCCCAATTGGGCCATGGACTCAATGTCCTTTGGTTGACGTTCCTGAAAAAAACGCCACCAACTCACTGGAACACGAGGACAACACTTTGTCCCGTAGCACTAAGTCTAACAAGCCATTATAGTCCTTAGGAATTCCATCCGTTTCAATCCATCTATTTAGCAGGAGCTTTATCTTTGAGATAAAGTCCTCGAAGTCCTGGTCTGCGCTTGGCATCGCGTTTTTAAAACGCGTCCGGTACCCGTCAGCAGTCAGACGGAACTTCCGGAGTAACCTTTTCTTTATTTTGTCGTAATCGGCCCTTTCCTCTAATTGGAGGCTGTAAAAAGTCTCCATCGCAGGCCCCACTAGCAGCGTCGATAACAGAGATGGCCATTGATCTCTGTCAGCCTTATAGGCCACGCATTCGGCCTCGAATCTTTCAAGGAAGAAATCTAAACTGTCAACTTTATCATTAAAATTTGGCAGACGCAGCCTAAAAGGACGATGAGCCCCTCCAGGAGTCGAGTTCTGACCACTCGCACCCACTTCCAATTTCTTCAATTGTATTTCCTTATCCATCATCTTCTCTTCCAGAGCTATTCTCATTCTCTCCTTCTCTAATTCAAATTCTCTATCTTTTCTCATCTTCTTTTCTTGTAGCTCTTTATCTTCTTTCATCTTCTTTTCTTGCAGCTCTTTATCTTCTTTCATCGTCTTTTCTTGCAATTCGAACTCTCTCTGTTTCCACTCGTTTTCTTCTTTCATTTTCCTTTCTTGTAGCTCTTTATCTTCTTTCATCTTCTTTTCTTGTAGCTCTTTGTCTTCTTTCGTCTTCTTTTCTTGTAACTCAAAATCTTTTCTTTTAGCTCTAGCTCTTCAGCTCGAGCATCTCTTGGAGCATTCTGTTTCTCAATCCTCTCCTTCTCCAGAGCTTTTTGATTTTCATCTGAATAAAATTTTGCTTCAGCAAAATCCATTTCTTTCTTTCTGGGTGTACCCACATTCTTTCCCAATCTGAATGAAAGCCTGTAGGTCCATGGTGTCCACTTAGAATGCTCACTATTATCTCTGGCTATAGATTTTGCTATAGAAGTACTCAGTCGTATATATTTCACTTATATCACCAGATAACTCTCCGGTTACCGCAATATGCAATAATAGCAATAAATATTGATATCAGTACTCCAATATATATATATATATATATATATATATATATATATATATATATATATATATATATATATATATATATATATATATATAACACCTCACCTCTCACTGTATACACATCATCAACCTTTATCTCTTGTAGTATATAGTGTTACTTTGCCACTTGGCTACTGTCTCATCTCTGTGAAACTGTGGTCTAACTGAGCACTTAGTCTCTGAGATACACTCAAACAAACTTACAACAGTCGACAGTTGTATAATAACAACTGATGAAACTTTCTGGTGCTATGACACCGCTATACCAACTTGATACTCAATCAGCTGTTACCTCAAAGTCTGTTACTGGAACCCACACTGTTGCTATACTCAGATAATACTTCACTTACTACTAGTCTTTAATAGTCTCTGTAATGCAAGTGTTTCTTATGGCAAAATGAGCACTACACAGATGAAAGAAACACACACACCACACTACGAAAACAAAATTCCAGTCACGAGGAATAAGATGATAGACCACGAAAAGAAGAGGTAGATAAATATATACACTGCGTGACTGTACACGAACGAAAACAAGGGAACCCTGTAAACGTATTTACAAGATAGAAAGATGAAACAAGAGAATACACCACTTAAACACGACTAAAGAATTACTGAATATACACGACAATGAAAATACAAACTACACAAATACGCCTAACACCAACAGGCTTGGAATGTTAAGTAGGGCAGACGCAGGAAATCCCTCTGCCTTACTCCACCACTGAACAAACACAGCCACACCCTATAGAGAATCGGTCTAATCGAATCTTTTCTCACAAGTAGGCCAAGAATGGATTAGGCTCACCACCCTTCCTCTCTTGAACAAACAAATATAATATGATACCATAGACTAACAACAACTACAGTTAACAATGAAGTGCTGAAAGCTATCTCCTTCACTAGGTACCACTAAACCACTCCATTTAAAATAAACTAAATAAACTATAACAAAATTATACTATATCGTAACAAATAAATCCTACAAATACTTCCAAATACTAAGAAATACTAATCTAACTACTGTTCACATATCTACATCGAAACTAAATTCTATCCAGAAAGTAAGGAAAAGTACACAACCCAAGAAAAGAAAAACAACAACAAACCAAGAAGCAGGCTTCACGAAGCAAACAAAGAAACAGACATATCCTATTTCAAAAGATCAGACTAAATGATAAGTAGAATCAGATAGGAAGACAGAAAAGAAAATTTAGAAATTAGAGGAAAAACAAACAAGAAACATCAATATCAACATATCATACACAAATTACAACAAATCTTAACTGGAGATCCAACGGCGCTTGAGCAAGAAGTATCCTCAGCTCTGGCGATGCATGATGAAAACTGTACAAACAAGACTCCACACTTGAAAACGTTCGATCGAAAAAAATAGAAGTCCAGGGAACCAAGCTTCTCTGAAAATCTGTGTGTCAGGTACTAGCAACAGAGTTCCTTTTCACGATATGGTATCCTCTATCACTATGACTACACTGTTCTACACGGTGTTAACACAGCACTGTCCACAACAGCAGCACACTGTCTACCTTCACAAAAGTTCAGCTACATAGCTAGAATCACCAGTCTATACGTCGGGTAAATACGTGTATGTCCCTTGACACTGTTATATGTATTTTACATGAAAGGTTTACTTCAAAATTCGACACTCCAAGGATCACAGCAGTCCTCAACACAGTGTACTACAGGAATCACACAATCTCTAGGAGACTGGAAGACTTCAAGGTAAAGCAGTCCAGACACGCTCAGGTCAGTCAGCTTCACTGCTCACAGGAATTCATCCCTGGCCGGGCACGTCTTCGTGGTAGGGTAACGTCACAGGCATTGATCTTCACCCTTGGCTGGTCACATCGGTGTGGTAGTAACAAGACGACCAAAATGTACAACCAAGAGACTCGCCAAATAACCTGAGGCACCTATCAACTTCCTAACATCTATGCTTTCCTATCAACCATCTCCTTCCTCCCTATACCGAGCTTGACCGAACTATCTCCCATATGACACCCAATTGCCGTCTGGGATAATCTAAGCTAGATGTTATGGCCAACTCACAACTCCTCTGCTCCAGCTGGATCACTGTCATAAACCACCAAGCAGACCTTGAAATATATCAAACTGACCTGCCTGATGCACGCTGCAAACCTAACCTATCACTTCGATACACTTGTAACCCGACTTGCAAACTCCAGCGCAAACAACTTGAAAATTACATGTGCAACACTGTATCAACGACACAACTGAAAAGTATTTACCGCCTGAAAATAGCCATTACCACTGAAACGCTGTAACTAGGTCAGCCACCGTAATCGAGGTCAAACGACCGTAAACAGTACACTACACCGACTGACTGACAAACACACTGACTCTACACTGGACGACCGAAAATAGCTCACTCACGTGAACTAGCAATAAATATGAGCCAACACACCGTGGCCAACCAACCTTCTAGCATTCTGTGTGCATAATATATACTGGCCTGTATATAACAAACATACGCCCTACGGCCTAGCTACCAAATATTATAAAATCCTGAAAAACCACTGGAATTCAAGAAGTACTGGAACTACGGTGGTCTTTTTATAACATTTAATGGGACGCACACTTGGACAGTACGTGTATGGTTACAGGAACAAATGGCCATGCTTGGCAAATATCATCGTAAAATCTGGCTTTACTGATAGACGAGCTATCCAAATGTCAACTAGCGGGGAATAAAATATTACAAATTATATTTCATAATATAGGAACAAGCCCACGGCCTTTAGGCTCAACTCCTAATCGGACGTGAGCTGCCTCCTATAGAATATAGACCAAAATTAGTCATTCATTAAATGTCCTCATTTCTTCATAGCTTCTCTCATAGAGGTAATTGAATAATATCATACAATCCAGTGCTGATACATAGGAATGTCTTCTTCCTTTGAATGGATATTCTTTTTAAAAGTACCACTGTGCATCTGCTTATCAACAACGATGGCGAAGCCCAAGTTCATAATAAATTGTGGTTTTACCTTTTTATGCGAAATATAACTTTGCCATTCCTTGGCAAAAGAGAATAAACACTGGGGTAAAGTACATACAACATGTCTAAATGATTATCACTTTTCCCCATCCATATATAGATCACTATTTCGGCAAAAAGCCTGCTACAACAAAACTCGGCATCCTCACAGGATGACAGCCATGGATCACACCCTTTGCTAGCGATACTTCCGCTGCATAGCCTTTGACCTTTTCTAGCGACAACCAAATTAGTTCGACTTAGAAATGCAAAGATATCCATATATAAGACAGACTCGTCCTACTCATACAAACACTACGTATAAATTCAGGCCATAGATATACTGAAGCAAGAACAATCTATTCCTACCCAGCCACAGAATAAATCGCAGTAGGCCTAGAGTCGTCTGCGGAGTCCGATCGAAGATGACAGAACTATTTTCAAGGGAAGCAACCCAAAAATGACTTCTCCTTAAGCACTTAAAAAGGAAATACTTTGCTTACAAAATATTTGCGAACATAATAAGAATATAAATGTATTATATTGCAAGATAGTAAAAATTGCCCTTTACAAATATCAAGACTCGTTATTTAAGGATACGACCACCACAAAGACTAGCTGACATAAACTCACCATGACACCTGTAGCAGGCTAAGGTCCCTTTAATAAATAAACATGCGCACAACGTAGCCACACACGGCTAGAAATACATATGCAACACAATGCAACATGGATGCCAAAATAACTTGCAATAATCAACAACGCAATTTACCATTATCACAATTGCGGGTATGTCATACCAAGTGCACAACACAATGACTTTTGCTCACCGGCTAAGATCTGCAATCTAATAAAGCCATACTTAACTACAAATGATTTCTCATCAATGAATTACGAAAGAATACTGCTAGAAAACTACACCACTGTTCTAGACATATTCAAACTAAACTTGACCACATGAATAAATGACAAGCACTATCCATGAACAATAATGGCATCCAAATATCCCAGCGAAAATGCTGACAGGGAACAACAAAAGCGACCACTCCTGGTCGATATCCAGAAACTCAACTAACTTTCCGCGCCAGAATTCGGGCGCACGTTCTTCCAGGTCACATGACCAAAACGGGTTTTTAAATTATCTCAATCTCACCACTCACAGCGTGACCAACTTAATATTTTGTAGAACATCTATACTGTGACAGTAAGGTTATATTCAGGTTGGTTTTCTTCTTCAGAAATCATACCAGGAAATACAATCATTATACTTAATTCCCTAAAATATAATTATTAACATGATACAGTCATAGTAAAACTAAAATCATAAAGTGATATTAAATACATACAGGTGCAGAGTATTTTCAGGTGGTTTCCATTTTCAACAGTCATACCAGAATTACAATCATTATACATGATACTATAAAATACAATCATTATACATGATATATTCATATTAAAACCAAACTCCTAAAAGTGATATTAGTTTCACAATTATTTATAGTAAGTTTACTTACCCTCTAAGATTAATACAAGCCAGATTTTGACTCGACTTAGTGAAGCAAGTCTGCCCGGCATGCATGTAAACAGGAATCAGTCTTGGCATCTTTCTCTTCTCTAGTCTATCGTTATGGCTGGTCTTCGTGTTTGTGTGTAGATTTGAATAAAAACGCACTCATATATATAGGAAGACGCAGGTAGATGCGAATGCGTAAGGGACCCCGTTGACTGGTTGGCTGCGTTTTAGTCTTTTTCGATTGCAGGGACACCGCTGATTGGTTAGTTGCGTTTCAGTATTTTTCGTTTTTCAGAGTTCTGAATCAACAGTGTTTTATGCATAATTTATTCTGTCTGCCGCCATCTTGCGTGATGCCGTGACTTCGCGTAATTTATTCTGTCTCAGTGTCTGCCGGCCATCTTGCGTGAATCCTTAAGCGCTGATTGGCTCTGTATATTTGTATATTGATTTTCTTGTTGGCATAACTGACTAGTGACCCTACATAGTTTATTTAATTAAGCAGCGGGTTTACAAACAAGTTTACGACAATAACCACAAAAGGTATATGTTTTAAACGTGGGCATATTGTTGGATAGATAATAAACACAAAAGACATATGTTACAGATATGGGTATATGACATAGATAATAAACACGAAGGATGTATGTTACAGGTGGGGGCGTATGTCGAACTGATTAAAACAAAATCCTTACTTGACAACCCCATTGTCACATTCGGCATTGCTAAAGGAACTGCTGCTGCTCCCTGTGCTCCGGATAAAGCAACAGCCCCTGGGCTTGCTCCGTGAGCGGCTGGCGCTGCTGGTGTTGGTGGTGTGTCTGGTAGATGACAAATAAAACTTTCAAAGAGATATACTAAAACTAAGTAATTAATATTGATAAAATAACTGTGTAACCTGTCAACTATTGATTAGATTTACTTGTTATTTGTGTTCTAATTTTCCTGGCATCAAAACGCTCATCAAGCGATCTATCTCTGGCTTTTGTAGGACATAACAGACTGGAGGCCGCCATGTTGGCCAAAAACGCGTCGTTTCGCTTCAAGTTGGAATTTGTTGTTTGTTTGTTTACAATTTTAAAACGGCCTTGGTCTTTGTTGGGGGGTCATTATATTTGAGAAAAGCTTGAAACAGGGATGGTGTTAGGTTAAGCCTAGCTGTAACGTAAATATAGATCGCCAGTCTACCAACATGGCGGGCGTTGTTAACTGTCCTCGTCATCTAACCAAGGGGTTCTCAACCTTTTGAGCCTCATGTACCTCTGTGGCCCACCTCACAGTCGCTGTTAGCTGGAATAAAGGCACTTTACCATCTTAATGAGCCCCTCTAGAAACATTGCATGACCCATGTTGATAGCCACTGATCTAACCAATCGTTTTCTATATGAGTAATAACGTCACTTTGCATTTTAGCTTCTTCCATTTAATGCAGCCGAAATATCTAAATAATATGTTTTTAAAATCCGATACTGGAAAAAGCGTCCGATCGACAGAGTAGTTAGAGGGCTGATCTTTCATAGCAAAGTTTGCTGGGTTCGATTCAACGTATCGATCCGCTTCAGTCTACCTAGCTGTAAATGGGTATCTGACTTTGCACTTGAGTTAGGTAATGAAAAGGCAGTGAGGAAGGGAACTGGTCACCTCACCTCTCGATGCTGGACCTAGTATAGTGAAGTCTCTAACACTTCACTTCTCCGCGGCATTATGTGCTATGGACGACCTTAACCATTTTTTACTGGAAAAACACATGCACGTAGTTCCCTGGGATGTATGAGGACACGAAGAAAGAATATGGCTACCACTTCCTCATCCACGACGATGAGGCGGCCAACATGGGGTTGTCCATGGGGTTTGCAAATATCATCATACATAACAAATGGCAACAGAAACCACGGCTGCAGTAACACGTGTATTTTGACTCAGGTTTCCTGCAAGGTTGCCAGCTGTAGCTGTGACTCCATGCTTCATATGGAGCAAAAAAGTAATTGAATGAATGGACAATACGCACCATTTAGACATCCTATATATAAAATCCCAGCTTTTTCTGTCAGTGCGTAACGTTAAGGGATGCAATTTTGGTTGAAAATTAGACATTAATTGTATATATTCCATTATAAGCATGAATACTATGCATGTCCGTCCGTGTCAAAACAATATGTCAGAAGAACATCGTGGCTATATACGTGCGCTGTTGTAGTCAACAGCCAGAAATGAGCACATGAGTTCTTGACAGCTACAATTTGAATCATAATGCGATTCTCCTTCCATCATTTAGTTAATTTAATTAATCTCATACTTATATTAATAACCGAACTGACCCTGAGTTCTACATCGATTTATATATATATAATCTATAGGCTATATACTCAGCCTTTTTTCCTTGGAAGAAATACAAGACACGACCTTCTTGCTTGACGGATAGCGTAACAAGGGCCATGTAACCAAGTCACCCAGCGTGACCTTCCCAACGCGAATGCGTCATAATCTCCGCATATATTTCGCGTTCAGTATACCGTAAAATATCGACATATTCTATAAATGTTAATGACCCTAACGTTGCGCATGGCTAAACCCCAGCAGACGCCATCATTTAAAATAACACCGTAACAATAACATATAATTGATAGGGGTTGACCGACACGGTAACTAAACGTTTAATAAAGTTTATTATCAATAGAAGATCACAACAAAAGCATATACATCACTTGATCATGGTTTACAGACAAAATTGCACAAAGAAGAAATTAATCAAATGGTTTCTCCCCCTATGGTAAAGGAAAAAGAAAAGTCGATCCCAACAGAGGTTAATTAACCCAAAAGATCAAAAGTTAACAATAAGTTATATAATAGTCAATATATGAAAAGAATAGGTTCCTAATATAATCTATCCCGTGACTACTCAGATTAGTGAGATAACAAAAAGAAATAAGAAACCACATAAGTATAACGTGTTAACAAAAGACATAAGTTTCTTTCTCTGTTCATTCGATTCACACCCATTCAGTGGCTACTTTCAGATTTGCTTATCCCAGTAGTTGTCGCAGTCATTCCAAGGAAATACACTAATAAGTAATAAGACTATTTAGTGTCCAATTTAAGTTTTGCCAAATCCAGTCCCAGACTCTCCGTAATTGCTGACTGCAAATTTCACGGGAGTCGCTAGAGTCGGTGATTTAATTTGTCCTGGATACAATAAGTTATCTATGCCTTCAGTTGGTTGGAGTAAGGTTCATGCGTGGTGATCGCCGACGTAGGATGAATAGAACAAATATATTTCCTAGGTTGTTTAGCCTCAGGTAGCTGAGACGCTAGGTTAAGTTACACCAATGTTGCTGACAATATATTTCGATACAGCTGGCTGATGAGATTGATATAAGTAAATCTGGTAACAGTTCTGGTCCAGTTAGTGTTATAATTTAATGGTTCTATTCTGGTATATACTTAGCCTTTTTTCCTTGGAAGAAATACAAGACACGACCTTCTTGCTTGACGGATAGCGTAACAAGGGCCATGTAACCAAGTCACCCAGCGTGACCTTCCCAACGCGAATGCGTCATAATCTCCGCATATATTTCGCGTTCAGTATACCGTAAAATATCGACATATTCTATAAATGTTAATGACCCCTAACGTTGCGCATATCTAAACCCCAGCAGACGCCGTCATTTAAAATAACACCGTAACAGATTTCCTGTCAGACGGGGGAAAAAAAATCTATTAGATAGATTTTTTTTAAGCTCCACGTGCTTTCACTTCCTGGCATGTAGTACAAGAACGTACATACTGCAAAATATCCCGTGATACTCCTGGCCAAAAGAATGAAGACAATACTCGAGATCGTGTTCGAGTATATCCCATATGTCCTGCACACTGCGAGTCATGCGCGTGTTGAAGAATATACCGTCTAAAAGCAGCCGGTACCATCACTTGTTGTTTTACCTGTGATTTATCACTAAAGCATCTAATCAGTATATCATTTTTAACAATAAACCAATGTTTGTTATTATTCCCTGATGTTAAATTATTAACCTTATTAACTAGGTTAAAAAATTTATTTAGAGATTTGTCATTTTTTTGTTTGTTTGCAAATGATTCCCTGTCAATAGGTGAATTGACCTCAATATCCTCCTGTTTCTCTGCATCTATCTTATTATCATTGACACTCTCCATGAGCATAGTCTGAGCTCTAGTTGTCACGGCGTTTCCAGTGCATAGATTGTGTCTCTCCCATTCAATAATATCTTCTGGTGAACAATCCTTGCTGCCGTGTATGCGACCCACCATAAGATCTGCAATCGGCTTTTTCAGCATGCATACCTTCACGTTACCTGTGAAAAAAGGTGTTTTAACATGGATAATAGCTGTGGGGTAAAACTCAATAGTTCCCCCAAAAGTCATGCAACGGACATATTCCCCGTTGCACAGCTAGGATGTACAAGCGACTGTCGCACTCCAATGGTTGTGGACCCCGAGTCTCTCAATACAGAGACTATAGAACCGTTAACTATCCCTCTGTTAAAAATCAGAGAGCCTGTTCCATCATTGGCTGCAAGACCTACTTCTGGTGGAATGTGTCCGCAGTTTAGCACTGTCTCCTTTGCCTTCTGAAAAATAAGATTGCATTGTGGGCAACTATTCGCCACGTTATAATTAATAGCAAAGCATGCAGCAGAAGAATTCATTGTATTATCGTTAGGTGGAACCTGAACCTTAGGGGTGATATCATTTGTAACTGCTGCCCCGGTATTATGGTTATAATGTGAAGATCCACGAGAATGAGAACGATTACGAGAATAATTAGTTGAATTATCCCGTTGTCGTCTATTGTAATTGTTATCTCGATGTCTCGAGTTATAATTATCGCAATTCTTCCAATTGTTACCATTATTATATTGATATGACCGATTATAACTTGAGTTACGTGGATTACTGTATATAGCCTATACATTATATATATAAATCGATGTAGAACTCAGGGTCAGTTCGGTTATTAATATAAGTATGAGATTAATTAAATTAACTAAATGATGGAAGGAGAATCGCATTATGATTCAAATTGTAGCTGTCAAGAACTCATGTGCTCATTTCTGGCTGTTGACTACAACAGCGCACGTATATAGCCACGATGTTCTTCTGACATATTGTTTTGACACGGACGGACATGAATACTATGCATGTAATTTCTAATGAACTATATCTGGATGTATATCTACGTGAATGTCTTATGTGTGAACTGTAAATAAATTCATGGACTCTGAATTGAGGACTTTATCACATCGATACGTTACAGCTATTTGCTGCATTTGCCAATGTTGTTGATTATGCAAATGAAGAACTCTTCTGCTAAGAAAAATATGTATATATATTGATGAGCTCCGAAGGGAACGAGTGTATTCTTGGACATTCAACAAATGATGAATCAATATAACGTTGACCCTTGTTCCAAGATAATAATCGAACGAAGGACCCTCCAATACCAGTGAAAACCATCCCACGCAACAGTGGTGGCCGATGTGGTGCGGAACTGGAATTTAATTGTAAAAAAATACTCAAGATTATCGAGTTATTAACTAGGTTAAAAAATTTATTTAGAGATTTGTCATTTTTTTGTTTGTTTGCAATAATTCCCTGTCAATAGGTGAATTGACCTCAATATCCTCCTGTTTCTCTGCATCTATCTTATTATCATTGACATTCTCCATGAGCATAGTCTGAGCTCTAGTTGTCACGGCGTTTCCAGTGCATAGATTGTGTCTCTCCCATTCAATAATATCTTCTGGTGAACAACCCTTGCTGCCGTGTATGCGACCCACTATAAGGTCTGCAATCGGCTTTTTCAGCATGCATACCTTCACGTTACCTGTGAAAAAAGGTGTTTTAACATGGATAATAGCTGTGGGGTAAAACTCAATAGTTCCCACAAAATTCATGCAACGGACATATTCCCCGGTTGCACAGCTAGGATGTACAAGCGACTGTCGCACTCCAATGGTTGTGGACCCCGAGTCTCTCAATACAGAGACTATAGAACCGTTAACTATCCCTCTGTTAAAAATCAGAGAGCCTGTTCCATCATTGGCTGCAAGACCTACTTCTGGTGGAATGTGTCCGCAGTTTAGCACTGTCTCCTTTGCCTTCTGAAAAATAAGATTGCATTGTGGGCAACTATTCGCCACGTTATAATTAATAGCAAAGCATGCAGCAGAAGAATTCATTGTATTATCGTTAGGTGGAACCTGAACCTTAGGGGTGATATCATTTGTAACTGCTGCCCCGGTATTATGGTTATAATGTGAAGATCCACGAGAATGAGAACGATTACGAGAATAATTAGTTGAATTATCCCGTTGTCGTCTATTGTAATTGTTATCTCGATGTCTCGAGTTATAATTATCGCTATTCTTCCAATTGTTACCATTATTATATTGATATGACCGATTATAACTTGAGTTACGTGGATTACTGTATATAGCCTATATATTATATATATAAATCGATGTAGAACTCAGGGTCAGTTCGGTTATTAATATAAGTATGAGATTAATTAAATTAACTAAATGATGGAAGGAGAATCGCATTATGATTCAAATTGTAGCTGTCAAGAACTCATGTGCTCATTTCTGGCTGTTGACTACAACAGCGCACGTATATAGCCACGATGTTCTTCTGACATATTGTTTTGACACGGACGAACATGAATACTATGCATGTAATTTCTAATGAACTATATCTGGATGTATATCTACGTGAATGTCTTATGTGTGAACTGTAAATAAATTCATGGACTCTGAATTGAGGACTTTATCACATCGATACGTTACAGCTACTTGCTGCATTTGCCAATGTTGTTGATTATGCAAATGAAGAACTCTTCTGCTAAGAAAAATATGTATATATATTGATGAGCTCCGAAGGGTACGAGTGTATTCTTGGACATTCAACAAATGATGAATCAATATAACGTTGACCCTTGTTCCAAGATAATAATCGAACGAAGGACCCTCCAATACCAGTGAAAACCATCCCACGCAACAGTGGTGGCCGATGTGGTGCGGAACTGGAATTTAATTGTAAAAAAATGCTCAAGATTATCGAGTTGAAAGAAATAATTTTCCTTCGAGCGAAATGAACACTTTTTGTATCTACACCGATGACGTCACACCCCCTTGACAACAGGATGAATCAGCTGTAGTGATGGCAGCCGCCTTTCAAGGTCTTTGAAGAAGATTATCTATAAACGCTTAATCGAACATTGGAAAATAGATTCAATCAACATGAGCATGAAATATAGGTCCTACTGTCCGTTGGCGAAGCAAGAATTGTATGAATCTATGGAGGCAAAAAGATAAGTAACTTATTTGAAGGTTACAATAAGTTAATCCTATTTGTCCGATAATGCCATGTTCTTCATTTTCGTAGCCATGTTAAATATTGTTTCTGTCTTTTACATGTAGCGGGTATGGATGGGCGGCGGTTTGGAATGAATAACATGGTTCTAAGGATGCCGATATTCATTCTGAATGTTTCTTAAGGCCGTGAATTAATAGCATTTCGCGAAGAACGCGTCGGATATCGGTGATCGTGTCGTTCGGTCTTGCATTAATTCACCTTGCATGTTAGTTGTATAGTCGTGTTATAACTGTGGTATTATAGTGTATTTGGTTCTAATTTTTATTCAGTTTTGTAACAATGTTGGTAATCTATCGTGTTTTTTCTGACCTTACTATCTTTCAGTTTATATTTTTGTTGTACAACCGTTAATGAGTCCATGTATACGTCACTAATTTTTGTGTACGCAGGTTAATTATCTATTCAGTTCATTCTTTAATTCTCACTTCCGGTCTAGTCAACTTAGTTGTAAATGCATTTTTACTGTGAAAATGTCTTTGGTGTATGTTAATAATGTTCTGTAATCCTTGGTTAACACATTGTATTGTTTGTCTTCATTCCATCCTTCTATAATTTAATATTAATACTATAATTTCTTCATTAATAATAGTGTAGATGAATATGATTAAATTTTTATGAGTTTTAAAGAGGAATTAGGGACTTTGCACCAATTTGCAGTGATGGTCCAAGAAATGGGCAATGCATTTTATTGCTCATGATTATGGCATAATATACTATGCTTAATTATTATAACTTTATAACATATTAAGACATATTAAATATTAATTAGTACACTTTCTCAGTACTACATTGAGAACTTAGTGGCAATTAAGATTAAATAACCTAATTATTTAGGAATAATACTCATAATTATTGAATATTAATATTAAGTGCATGATATAATTTCAGCACTTATGGAAGAACTTGAAAGAAAAGAGGCTGAAAAGAAAGCTATTGCTAAGGAAGAGGAAGAAAGAAAGGTGGCAAGAGATGAAATCCTACGGATTGAAGAAGAGAATAAATTGAAACGACAGGAAATCATACTGCAGCAAGAAATGGAATTGCAACGGCTTAAATTGGAAACAGCAAAACTTAATTCGCAGGGTGCTGCAGCAAGCCAAAATGATAATGCTCAATCGGGATCTTCTTCCAACCGACTTAAGGGCAATTATTACTTTAAGCTAAAACCGTTCAAATTACACGTGGATGACCTATCATCATGGCTGGCGCGCTTTGAGGATATATGTAAGGTCAATAACCTTGACAAAACTGCATGGGCACTTAAACTTAAGGAATTTCTGGATGGCGAACCTGCAAGTGCAGCACAAAATATTGATCCTACATTAGCCACAGACTATGAGGCCATTAAGACTTTGTTATTACGTCGGTTCCATTTGAACGAAGAGGCATGTAGATTACGTTTCAAAAGTTTATTGCCAGATAATAATAAAGATTTTACGGGATTTATTGCTAACATACGCAATACTTTTAACAGATGGGTTGAACTGGCAGGTGTCAACAAATCTTACGACAAGTTAGTCGATTTGTTATTGAGGGATAAAGTGTTATCTTCTGTCAGCCCACCATTCTTTGCTTATCTGCAAGAAAGAAAACCAGAATCTATTGATGAGTTAGAAAAAATTTCTTTAAATTACTGCACAGCTCATCCGAATGCTAATATTTCTGGCTCGTTGATAAGAGAACCACTTCCTGTAGCCTCCAATATGGCATATCATAGTAATAACAAACCAAGAACACACAGTGTAGACAGAGGTAGATTCAAAGGAAACTATGACATTAATTTTCATAAGGGACAGAATAACTTTAACAACAACTTTAATAGAGGAAGACAACAAAACAGAAATTATTCACCTCAGTCAAGATACAACAGTAATCCACGTAACTCAAGTTATAATCGGTCATATCAATATAATAATGGTAACAATTGGAAGAATAGCGATAATTATAACTCGAGACATCGAGATAACAATTACAATAGACGACAACGGGATAATTCAACTAATTATTCTCGTAATCGTTCTCATTCTCGTGGATCTTCACATTATAACCATAATACCGGGGCAGCAGTTACAAATGATATCACCCCTAAGGTTCAGGTTCCACCTAACGATAATACAATGAATTCTTCTGCTGCATGCTTTGCTATTAATTATAACGTGGCGAATAGTTGCCCACAATGCAATCTTATTTTTCAGAAGGCAAAGGAGACAGCGCTAAACTGCGGACACATTCCACCAGAAGTAGGTCTTGCAGCCAATGATGGAACAGGCTCTCTGATTTTTAACAGAGGGATAGTTAACGGTTCTATAGTCTCTGTATTGAGAGACTCGGGGTCCACAACCATTGGAATGCGACAGTCGCTTGTACATCCTAGCTGTGCAACGGGGGAATATGTCCGTTGCATGACTTTTGGGGGAACTATTGAGTTTTACCCCACAGCTATTATCCATGTTAAAACACCTTTTTTCACAGGTAACGTGAAGGTATGCATGCTGAAAAAGCTGATTGCAGACCTTATGGTGGGTCGCATACACGGCAGCAAGGGTTGTTCACCAGAAGATATTATTGAATGGGAGAGACGCAATCTATGCACTGGAAACGCCGTGACAACTAGAGCTCAGACTATGCTCATGGAGAGTGTCAATGATAATAAGATAGATGCAGAGAAACAGGAGGATATTGAGGTCAATTCACCTATTGACAGGGAATCATTTGCAAACAAACAAAAAAATGACAAATCTCTAAATAAATTTTTTAACCTAGTTAATAAGGTTAATAATTTAACATCAGGGAATAATAACAAACATTGGTTTATTGTTAAAAATGATATACTGATTAGATGCTTTAGTGATAAATCACAGGTAAAACAACAAGTGATGGTACCGGCTGCTTTTAGACGGTACATTCTTCAACACGCGCATGACTCGCAGTGTGCAGGACATATGGGATATACTCGAACACGATCTCGAGTATTGTCTTCATTCTTTTGGCCAGGAGTATCACGGGATATTTCGCAGTATGTACGTTCTTGTACTACATGCCAGGAAGTGAAAGCACGTGGAGCTTAAAAAAAAATCTATCTAATAGATTTTTTTCCCCCCGTCTGACAGGAAATCTGTTACGGTGTTATTTTAAATGACGGCGTCTGCTGGGGTTTAGACATGCGCAACGTTAGGGGTCATTAACATTTATAGAATATGTCGATATTTTACGGTATACTGAACGCGAAATATATGCGGAGATTATGACGCATTCGCGTTGGGAAGGTCACGCTGGGTGACTTGGTTACATGGCCCTTGTTACGCTATCCGTCAAGCAAGAAGGTCGTGTCTTGTATTTCTTCCAAGGAAAAAAGGCTGAGTATATAGCCTATATATTATATATATAAATCGATGTAGAACTTAGGGTAAGTTCGGTTATTAATATAAGTATGAGATTAATTAAATTAACTAAATGATGGAAGGAGAATCGCATTATGATTCAAATTGTAGCTGTCAAGAACTTGACATATTGTTTTGACACGGACGGACATGAATACTATGCATGTAATTTCTAATGAACTATATCTGGATGTATATCTACGTGAATGTCTTATGTGTGAACTGTAAATAAATTCATGGACTCTGAATTGAGGACTTTATCACATCGATACGTCACAGCTATTTGCTGCATTTGCCAATGTTGTTGATTATGCAAATGAAGAACTCTTCTGATAAGAAAAATATGTATATATATTGATGAGCTCCGAAGGGAACGAGTGTATTCTTGGACATTCAACAAATGATGAATCAATATAACGTTGACCCTTGTTCCAGGATAATAATCGAACGAAGGACCCTCCAATACCAGTGAAAACCATCCCACGCAACAGTTATTCATAGTTTGTTTTCACGATCGTGCGTATTTGTCACAGAATTGTGTGCATGTGAGTGCAGTGTAACTTGTATTTTCGTACAAGGAGAGAAAGTGCGTCTGGTGTAAATTTAGTCGTCCAGATAGGCTGGATTAGATAAATTATTCTATCCAGAGACTGTTCTTTCTCTTACACGATCACCTCGTGATAAAACTATTTCTTACCCCTCACTTTCACATTGTCACCACTATCACCTCTGCTTATACATCTATTACCTATCTGATAAAATCTACAATATAATGGTCGCTCCTTGTGGGACTGAACTCTAAGTCTGAGTCTAGATAAAGTATAAAGTCTGTTGCTGAATCTGAATTTTCATTTAGATAAAGAGTGTGTGAGTTTGTCTTGTGAAATTAGGGTATAAAAATTAATTATCCCCTAGACAACGATCTTAGTTACCGGGTGTTTGACCACACATATAGGACTGTTTTTCTATCCACAGTATCATAGAGTTACGTGCAAGTTGTTCTGATAGTAATCTTTGTCAGATATATGAGATGTAAGGTATTATTTTCAAGGCCTCTAGTACGCGTGATTGTTTAACAATCACTGGGTTTTACTTTAGAAGCAGCAGAGTTTGAGCAAAGCTAAGGACCGATTTCTGACTTTACGTCTAGTTAATAACGTCCCTTACTCTTAACTGACTTCTAGAGTGGGCGAGTTTTGGTGGATTAATAATATAAGGGAATTTTTTTTCATTTCTCCTGCATTTTATAATTAATAAATTTTTTTATCCACCGTTAGTAATAGTAGTTTTTCAAGTATTAGCCTGATCTACCATTTTTTTGGCTTAGTCGTCTGTATTAGGAGCCGATTGCCAGGTAATAACAGCGATAGATTAGATAACTGATAACGGGACAGGAGGTATCTCAGTGAACAATTTTTATTGCTGGTTTTTTTCTCGTAAGGTTGGTTAAGGATATAGTTTTTCTCTCCTTTTTTTTCTTTCTTTCTCGAGTTAACGGCATTCTGTTATTTGACATGGCGGAGCCTGCTAAACTTAGGGCAATGCTAAGAGAGGAAGCAAAGGAGACAGGATTGCAAGGAGAAGAAGTGACCGCGTTTGTCAATTTGGAACTTGACCGATATGATGCGGAGAAGAAAGTAGCAGAAGCTAAGGGGAAAGAAGCGGAAGATCATCAATGGGAACAGGGGAAATTTGAGGCAGAGATGGAAGCTCGCAGGGCAAAGGAAAGAGAGAAGGAGAAACAGCATGAGGATAGAGAAAAGAAGAGACAGCATGAACTGGCGCTTAAGGCCCTAGATGTCCAAAGTCGCGGCGCTATGTCTTCCTCCAGCAATAGAGAGTCTCCACCTCATTAGCAGTTAACTGATCAATTCAATAACCAATCTCCTCAACTCGTAGCTATGTCTTTCGCCCTGGAATCCTTCCCTAGCCCCAATGAAAAAAATTGACTCGTTTCTCGAGACATTTGAGAGGATGGCGACACTGTATGGGTTAGAGAGTTCCCGATGGTGTCTAAAGCTTTCGCAGGCTTTAAAAGGTAGTGCTTATGACGTCTACGTAAAACTGGGAAGCAGCCATCAAGACAACTACGACATGCTAAAGAAGGCTTTACTGGAGCGTTTCGAAATAAACGCTCGCAAATTTTTGCATCTGTTCAGAAACAGGAGAAAGGAACGCACGGAGACATTTCATCAAATCTCATGACGCTTGACAGGATATTTGACAAAATGCATGGAACTTTCCTAGCTCCCTCTCCCTTTTAAAGGACTTCTGGAATTTGTTCTTACAGAACAAATAAAATCCACTTTGTCAAACGAAACCCGTAGATTTCTGGCTGAACAGGGCGCAGTAAAGTTGGAGGACATTCTTAGTAAGTCTGACCGTTACGTAAATGCTTTGGCCGAGCTTCCCAGCACAAAAACCCAAGCCGACAAATGAGCATTTTCGGAAAAATAATCCAGAGCCGTCTTCCCATTCTTCCCAGGACCATAATCAACGAGAAACTTTACCTCAGAACCCTCCCCAGGAAAATTCGAAATTCTTTAAATAAAGATACCCCACCAACAAGAATTCTGCTCAGCCAAACTGGCCTATATGGCACAGGCGATAGAAAGATCAAGACAAGGGAAAGACCCCTGCACCAGGGACATCTGATCAGAGCAAGCACACCGGGACGAATAGAAACGGTTGGTTGTTAACAGACTCGCAACGGAGAATTAGTGTCAGTCATTCTCAACCAGAGGGTGAGAGGCCCTCAACGTGAGAAACTTATTTTGAACGGGACTTCAACATCTTGTATTTTTGACACAGGATTATCTTTTGACTGTATTGTCGCAAGAAATTTTGTCAAACCTGGTCAAGAGACAGAAGACACCATCAAATTATGTGGAGTTTTCAAGAATGATGCACCCATGACACTTCCCATCGCATTGGTGGAGAAACACTCTGATTTTTTCAGAGGTGTTATCAAAGCGGCTATTATGGATGATCCTATCTACCCAGTATTACTTGGATGTAGATATGTGTTTGTTGGGAGACCGAAAGCGCCGATTGTGGCAGCTGTGACCACAAGAGGGCAAACCAAGAAGGAACGGGAGCCTGCGCCAAATTTGTTACCTAAGGAAGTTAAAGAGGCGCAACAAAAGGACCCTACCTTGGAACCCTGCTTTAGGAAAATGCCCATGGCCAAGGACCCCAGACACGACGGAGACATCTTTTCTAAGGATGGCGTATTGTATCGTAGAACGGGCAACCCTGAACAAGGGCATAACAAGCTCCTAGTACCAACGCAGTACAGAGACCAAATCTTAGAAATGGGGCACTCTCTTCCCTTTAGCGGACATATGGGACAAAACGCCACTAATCAGCGAATATCTACTCACTATTGGTGGCCAGAAATGAACTCTTATATTGTCAGGTAGTGAAATCCTGCGCCCAGTGCCAACGTGTGGCACCCAAGCATTGGACATCCCCAGTTCCCATGGGTGAAATGCCAGTAGTGAGAACATCATTTGAACGGAATGCTGTCGACATTGTTGGACCCCTAGAAAGGACCAAAAGAAGGAACAGGCTTATCTTATTCCTTATTCGACACATGCATTATGTGGGCTGAAGCTAAACCGCTAACATGCACGGATTCCAAGCATGTCACAGAAGCCCTCGTGCAAATTTTCACGCGGTTTGGGATTTCCTCAACAAGTTTTGAAAGATAATGGATCTCAGTTCCGTAGCCTGTTGATGGAGGAGATCTTTAAGATCTTGAGGAACCAGCACATCTACACAACCCCTTATAATCCGGCCGGAAGTGGGTTAGTAGATCGTGTTAACCTAAGCCTTACCATGATGTTAGGTAAGCTGGGACAAGAGAAACCTGAAGATTGGGACCTTTTCATTCATGCAGCCTTATTCGCCTACAGGGAAGTTCTCCAGGCCTCTACGGGTTTACCACCAGCTACTCTTTTATTCGGCAGACCTATTAAGGGGCCATTAGAAGCCTTACTTCGGTCTCTGACAGACCAGAAGGCCGACAAGACAGTCGTCTCAGCCAGCAAGTATGTATCGGAACTTAAGGAAAGGTTACAGCTAGGATGGGATCTAACAACAACAACCAACCTTAAGAAAGCACGCGCAAAGTGCGCTAAACGGTACAATAAAGCGGCTAAAGAGAGAGAACTCCATCCAGGGGAGAAGGTTTTGTTGCTACTTCTAACCGGAAGCAACAAACTGTGCATCGGATGGCAAGGGCCGTTTACCGTCCTGAAAAAGATATCAAGAACGAACTACAAGATCTCTGTTAAAGGAAAGGAGAAGGTCTACCATGTAAATCTGCTACATAAATACTTGGAAAGACGGGTGCCGCCCTCCGAACATCTCCTGGCGGTTGCCATAGCAACCGAAGATGAGGAAGGTGACGATAGTTGCATGGAATATCCATTGCAACGAACGGAATCTTTCCAAGATGTGAAATTTGGTGACAATCTCTCTGAAGCACAACAGACAGAAACGAGTGCGCTATTGAAACAGTACACAGCAGTTTTGACGGATATACCTGGTCGAACACATCTCGTAGAGTTCGATATGACACTGACAAACGAGACACCTGTTCGGACCAGAGTATACCCCATCCCGTATGCTAAAGCTGATACGTTACGCGGAGAAATAGACAAGCTACGTCAAGCAGGAATTATCAGTTAGTCTACTTCTCCTTACAGTTTCAGTGTAGTGCTATTACAGAAGCCCAATAAGGATGTTCGGCTGTGCATAGATTACCGTTTACTTAACAATGTAACGGAATTCCAGCCGGAACCTCTCCTGAGCGCTTCTGAGCGGTTTACCAAGCTTAGCAGGGCAAGAATTTTCTCAAAGATTGACCTGAGTAAAGGTTACTACCAAATACCAGTCAAGGAGGAAAGTAAGCCCCTGTTAGCTTTCAGCACCAGTGAAGGACACTGTACCTTCAACATGATGCCATTCGGATTGCATAACGCACCGGGAGTCTTTACCAGAATGATGAGAAAGCTTTTAGAACCCTTGCAAATCCGCATATCCATAATTTCATGGATGACATATTAATTGCATCGGAAACCTACGACGAACATATTGCTACGGTTGCTATGCTCCTCAGGAGACTACAGGAAACTGGTCTCACAGTCAGACCTAGCAAATGTCTTATCGGATTTGAAAAGCTTGACTTCCTGGGGCATACCATTTCTCAAGGCTGCATGTGGCCAGTTACCAAGAACATTGAGAAAATAGTTGCAGCAAAGAGGCACCGAACGAAGAAAGACACACGTTCATTTCTATCACTGTGTGCATACTACCAGAAATTGATTAACAATTTCAACGCAGTAACGGCACCCCTTACTGACCTTACCAAAAAGAGGCTACCAGAAACAGTTATTTGGAATGCTAAGTGCGAACACGCTTACAGCACTCTCAAACGACAGCTGTCCGAATACCCAATTTTACGGCTACCTGACCTTAAGAAACATTTTATATTGCGAGTCAAGGCATTGGGTCAACTCTGCTACAATCAGATGACAATGATCCGAACCTGTTATTCCCAGTCGCTTATGGCAGCCGAAAATTGAATACAGCAGAACGGAACTGTTCCACAGTGGAGAGAGAATGTCTAGCACTCGTGAGTGGTATCAGGAAACATCACGAATACCTTTACGGCGTTTCATTTACAGTGCAGACGGACCATGCACCACTGGCTTTTCTTGGACCGAATAAGGAATTCAACGCGAGGATTATGCGGTGGGCGTTGCTCCTAAGTGTATATGCTTTCAAAGTAGAATACATACCAGGAAAACAAAACGTGAGAGCAGACTTTATGAGTAGAAACTGGAGCAGTGAGAAAGAAAGGGAAAGTGAAGGTAGCAATCACTCGCTAGATACGAATAACAGCAGCGCTAATTTCATAGAGGAGACATAAAAGTGTTTCATGTCTTTAAACCCGGACGAAATGCCACATATGGAAATAGTGCAGCCGTCTCCGTTCACTTTTGTCCCCCCCCCCCCACCCCTTCCAATCTAGTTTATGTTTTCGTTTTGGTTCTACATGAACGAAGGATTCACTAGTGCAATTAACACGTGAGCCGTTCGGCAATTAAGCACGGTGGAACAGAGAGAGAGCGCGGAGCATGGCGTAATAGATTCTTTGATAAGGGGCGATGTTAAGTCTGAGACGGAACTTGGATTGTAAAACTTTCAGGGGAATTAATTGCGTAGGTGATATTCGGCAAGGCGGAGATGATGAAAGTCAAGCCAGAGAAGTTGTCGGCGGCAGAGGTGGTAAAATTACCTTTGATTCAAGAATCGAACGGCAAATTTGCTCGGGTCTTGCAGTAGGTGTAACTTTCGCATTAAAGAGCGATAGAACGGAATTTTCGGATATATACCATTGTCGTGGAATATTCTAATCCACATATATATATTATAAGGTAAATATAAAGCCTAACAAATAAATTCTAATAAAGAAAAGAGCAATGGTAAAATAACAGTGCTGTCACAAAGAATGTACTCGAAATCCCCCTTGTTTTCTGCTTCGTCTGCAAATTGTAACGCTTTCACGTTGATAGTAAAAGCTTACTATATTATTACCCGCTTTCTTCAATGAAACGTGTGCTGTATTTCTTGGAAAAACATTGAGATACCAAGCTGAACAATGACCTAATTTTAATATTTCATTCATTCCATTTTATACACGGCGTAACTAAAGACAGATGGACTAAAGGATAGAGAGAAGGGAGAGGCATAAAGCCGAACACGTGCAACACAAAAAACGCGTCGCGCGATACACAATTACTACTATCACGCGTGTAAGGCCACATGCACTAACTTTTTCAGACGGACAGTGATAAATTCACTACCCTTCCCAGAGTTAGGTTTTAAAAAACCTGGGAAACGCTTATTAGAAAAGATAACATTATATGGGTTTACGTTTGAAAACATTACAGTACCCAGACAGCACATCTTCGAAACAGGAGGTAGAAGAAATTGCATATTTTGAACGCAGCCACTTAGCTCTATTAAATATATATATTTGGGTTCCTTAGGGTTTGCTGACAAAGAATATGTACAACGTTATGCAAATAGTCTAGGAATTAACAAGTTATAGCCAAAATAAAATGATGGTGCTGTCAGACAACACCCAAAATCAGAATCGCTCAGTGGTAGATTTTTTTTTACACCACCATTGTACGGGAAATGGGCCACAAGTTACATTTGAACTGATTGGCTGGAATGATATGTAAGGCTAAACACGATTAGTCGGGCTATAAATACTATCTTTGGTTGTTAGGGGAGACGTAGGAAGTTAAAATTTTTTCAAACACTTGTCGAAACGTGGCTCCATTGGCCAGACTCGCTGATATACTCACTTAGGAGCGTTAGTTCGAGACCACTAGTCAAATAAGCTTGATAAAGCAACAGTGCGTTGAAGCCAGCTCATATTTTTGCTAAATAAAAGCCTGGAACATAAGCAGATGGGAATTTGTGCCAGTAGTTGTGCCAGAATTCATTGCTAATCAACGTATCTGTGTTTGTTTCCATGAATTGTGGTAAGCTTGAAACATTCAGTATCTTTTAATGAAAATTGAATGTGAATTGTTAATTTATGCCTGTATATATGTGTAGTTCAGTAGCAAACATGATGTAAAGCCTATAATGCTCCAGCCTGAACAGAAGGTGTCGGAGGAAAGTAAAACTGCATGGAATGGCCAAACAGTACACTGACACCTAGATTATTGATTAGACAGAAATAATGCTGGAAGTGCAGAGGCGTAGTAACCATTAAGGAGGTAAATACTGGTATAAAGTATTTCAGATGAAGCTGACAGTTGGCCTAACGCTCTGAACTCAATGTTTGTGATGTATTGTGCTCAGTGTAAAAAGAGAGTATAAATTAGTTATGAAGTAGAAGGTACATCCTTCTTGTTTTCAGGGACCGTGGTCTTGATGGTATTGAGCAGCACCTGGTCAGAGCTTTGCTGAATCCAGAGTCGGACAGCATACTCCTTGGTCCATTTAGCTATCAGTGAGGTGTCTCCAGAGCCCAGGGGAGAAATCGAGCAGAGGAGTCTTTTCCTGCCGCCATCACACAAGATAAGCTGATGTGGCCAGCTGAGCTCAAAATTATGTACCCCCAGCTTAAAATGACCTTGTAAAAATAACATTAAGAGGGGAATTAAATTGTTTTAATATCAGGAACTGAGAACATCTCCAATACTAGTCCCAATAAAGACAAACTATTGAAGTCATGATGACAAATACCAACAGAGCTTGAACAAAACAAAACCAGTATTACCTCATATTACTACTACACAACTGACACACATAGGATACTTTTAATAATATATGTCATTACCATATTCATATTGATAAATTCTGTACATATAAATTGTAAGTAAAATTGATTGTGATTCCTGGTTCCCTTTGTATTTGAATTAGGACACATATTCATTCATAACAGCAATGAATACATATTGTTATTTGAAAAGTTATCAGTGACTCCTTTAAGATATCCTTTAGAGTGTTATATGTATGTGAGTGTCACAGTGTTGTCAAGTGTGGTGGAATAAATTAAATTGTTTATCTGTCTGTTGTTGTTATGACTTACACTTCATCATACACATACCCTAGACATACAACGTAGTCATCACACTATTCCAGAATAATTCTGACTGAGGTATACATATGTGGCAGCAAGCAAGGTTATATATAATACACTACTCTTATTAGATATATATACCTTCACAGCTGATCTCAGTCAGTACACTAAGTCCCCTATAAATATTTATAACATCTCACTTCACCACAACCATGTCTCTCCGATAGCCATGATCAGTTCCTCAGAAATCTATCTGAAATTCACTAACTCGATATCTTAGATTTCTCGTACAGAGTGAAAATTATTAAGATTTCGTGGAGTGTTTCATTTTTTCTGATTGCGGTAATTGATATACTAGCCTTTAAGTGATTTAGTGTGTTTAAAGTTTTCATTATATTTCACTGAGATTTTCTGGGCTAATTAAATAACTTATAGCTACATCTTTTTCAGCCGTAAAGGGAATTTAATTACTCGCTATTTCCAAGTAAGAGATGTTTTAAATTGACTAGTACATACATTAAATATCTGTTTACTGACGGTATATACTATTTACTTCTATCCATTTTATGTAATTTTTTTTAAATGACTAGTATTCATATCACGCGTTAAAAGAACGATAGGATAAGCTAGACACGTGTGTTTAAATCTAATTTATAACGGAGTGGTGAAGAGGCCCTATTTTAACACGTGTTAGATATGATATTGATAATTTGGTTAAAGGTTTATATTTTCTTTCCTAAAATCTAGGCTGATCAACACCTGAGTACTAGCGGCTTTTTTAATGCCATATGAACTTATGATCATACGAACTTATAATATTATAAGCATCCAGCGATATTTAATATTGATGAGCTTCTTGCTGTGACCTGTGTGGTCCAATTTTCCTCATTTTCATGCGAGAAACCAGAATAGAACCACTAAATTATAATATTAACTGGACCAGAACTATTATCAGATTTACCTATATCAATCTCATCAGCCAGCTGTGGCGAAATATATTGTCAGCAACATTGGTGTAACTTAACCTAGCGTCTCAGCCATCTGAGGCTACAGAACCTAGGAAATATATTTGTTCTATTCATCCTACGTTGGCGATCACCACGCATGAACCTTACTCCAACCAACTGAAGGCATAGATAACTTATTGTATCCAGGACAAATTAAATCACCGACTCTAGCGACTCCCGTGAAATTTGCAGTCAGCAACTACTGCAAGTCTGGGGCTGGATTTGGCAGAACTTAAATTTGACACTAAATAGTCTTATTACAAGGTACTTATTAGTGTATTTCCTTGGAATGCCTGCGACAACTACTGGGGTAAGCAAATCTGAAAGTGGTCACTGAATGGGTGTGAATTGAATGAGCAGAGAAAGAAACTTATGTCTTTTGTTAACATCATATACTTATGTGGTTTCTTCTTTCTTTGTTTTATGTTACTAATCTGAGTAGTCACAGGATAGATTACATTAGGAACCTTTTCTTTTATCATACTGATTATTTCATAACTTATTGTTAACTTTTGATCTTTTGGGTTAATTAACCTCTGTTGGGATCGTCTTTTCTTTTTCCTTTACCATAGGGGGTGAACCTATTTGATTAATTTCTTCTTTGTGCAATTTTGTCTGTAAACCATGATCAAGTGATGTATATGCTTATTGTTGTGATCTTCTATTGATAATAAACTTTTTTAAACCTTTAGTTACCGTGTCGGTCAACCCCGAATCCATTATATGTTATTCATAGTTTATTTTCACGTTCGTGCGTATTTGTCAGAGTTGTGTGCATGTGATTGCAGTGTAACTTGTATTTTCGTACAAGGAGAGAAAGTGCGTCTGACTTAAATTTAGTCGTCCAGATAGGCTGGATTAGATAAATTATTCTATCCAGAGACTGTCCTTTCTCTTACACGATCACCTCGTGATAAAACTATTTCTTACCCCTTACTTTGACATTGTCACAACTATCACCTCTGCTCAGACAGGGCTATAAACATCTATTACCTATCTGATAAAATCTACGACAACACCCACTGGGATCCTCGCTGCTGCTACGTAGTATCGTTAATACTTTTATATAAGTAAAATTGTCCTTAGGTATTCGTGCTTTTGAATTAAATTACCGTCTTATGGCGGGCTTTTACACTAATTTCCGTAATCTTTTCCGTTCACAATCACGATAAGGTCACGATTCTTCTGACTAGAAATATTTTCTTCTTCTTCTGGGATCTTTAGCTCCAGACTGGCAAAGCAGTGACCATCACGCCTAGTGACGTCTTGAAGGGCAGCAACAAACTGTCTCCACTTTGATCAGTTGGTGGCTACCCTTCGTGTAGTGCTCCAACTCTGGTTCTTGCTTTGCATCTCGGCCTCTGCAATTCTCCACCAGGTTGTCTTTAGTCTGCCTCTCTTTCGCTTTCCTTTCTGTGTCCATAAAACAGCAGTTCTTGTGATGGTGTCTGAATCTAAATATAGCCGTCTTTTTCTTAAGAAGTATTTCTATTTATTTTCTGCATGGCTTTTTCTCTATATTCATATGTGTCTAACCTGCTTACTGACACATTGGTAATCTCAAAAAGATATTTTAACAACATAATGTAAGCTGAGCAAATCGGTGTACAGGACGAGATAGAGAGATATTACAAGATACAGTGTGACTAACCTGGTGTGTCAGGGCTCTCCATATCCCACATCATTGGCATCCCGTGCATTCCCATACCACCACCGAACACTGGAGAAAGTAATATGTTAGATGTTCTATATAACTTTTATTCTTATGAATCAACATCGATTTGGCGAAGTTCTTAATATATAAATATATATAAATATATATAAATATATATAAATATATATAAATATATATAAATATATATAAATATAAATATAAATATAAATATATATAAATAAATAAATAAATATATATATATAGACTGTGTCAAGAATATTACTTTTCTGACTTTTTTTTTTTTTTGCCTTCATGTTTTTACGGGATGGGAAGCATATCTTATACCCAACCCACCTTAGTCGACACCCATGGCGTTCTTATAGGTATATTATATGTGCTCCCTTTTTCAGGCTCGGAAAGGAAACTAAGGCAGTGCTATTGTATGGCTCTGAAACATGGATAATAATAAAAAGAACACACAGGAAGTTACACAAATGAGTGCTTGTGCTGAATAAAGAATTTAAATGATCGGACAAGATAACCAACGAGGAACTAATGGACTAACCAGATAATTCTCAGTGGAACAAGAGATGATGTAAAGACGTTTACCTTAGATAGGAAGCGTGAAAGAAACTAGTTGATAGTTGTTGGTGTCTATTTGGCATATATGTTTAAAGACATCAACCTATTTAATTCTTTTGGTGGTCTAAGGTAGAGAACTGGTGATTTACATTAGTGACAGGTTTGATTTGTGGTTATCTTCCCCTTGTCTTATGTTGACCTGTGGCGGGGAAGGTCTTGAATTGTTGTCACGTCTTAAGTCACTATTCACATGACCATATACGGAGTGGCTTTGCCTCTCGCTTGAGGAAACGCCCTGGTCTTGGATTAGTTTCGCTCAGGTCTGTGCATGTTTGCACATGCGCAGGTTTTGGCTCAAAGACCGGGAGACTTCCGTCTTGGCAGTGTACCCTGGGCGTTGTGATCGGACAGAGGTCCGAAGATTTCTCCTTGCCATCTTTTCGGGGATTTGGAAGTTCATTGTATGACTGAGATGTCATCTTTCCTTCCCCTAGTTAATTCTGTATGCCAGGAATGGCAGTGTTGTGTTTAGTGTTTTATAGGATTCTGAAACAAGGTAATAGAGTCATTTTTGATCTTCTCGTATGCCTAGGTTAGAGAAGTACATTTGATTACCTTAAGGCGACATGTTGAACAGAGCTCACAGCTGATATGTTATATAGAGCCCCATTATTGGTGCTTGATACGGGAACCAAGACCAAGTTGTCTTTTGAACATTAGAAACCCAGAGAAAGTTATCTACTTGAGTAACCCGCTATGCAAGCGGTGGGATTGGCAGGAATATGTACACGGAAAGATAAAACACTAAAGTTACCTTATATTTGAGGCCCGCTACTTGCGGCCTGATGCTGTCGCCATAGAGGCCCGTTGTTACGGCCTTTATTCTTCATGAGAAGGAGTGCCTGGCAGGTGATGCCAGAAGAAGTCACAGCCTTTTGTTAGGCAATTGAAACCGCCTTTCCCGTGCGGTATATTTGCAAAGGGGTACCTGACGGGTTCTGTCAGGGTACCAGAACTTCAGTATATGAAAGCAGAACGTAGATTGACAGGCCATTATTGTTGGCACCATATATCTGAGTTGATGCAAAGTGTTAACCATCATTACCATCATATAATGTCCATGATTCTTGTGCCATTGACTGTGTCGTCCATACTATCGTACGTCGTATAATAAATATTGTGAAACGTCAGCAGTATTACCTACCTTCACTGACTTCTGCATGTGGGTGAGTGGGTTCAGTGTATAGCTGTCCAAGAGCCTAAACGCATTCGTCTACACCCACACTTACCACATCATCCCACATCATATTCCAAGTACTACACGCCTGAAAACATGTATGCTGTTTGTGTGAATGTATTCATTACACCCTGGCAGCGCCTCACGCTGGTTACCTAGATATACACCACAACATTGGACTGTCCAGGTGATAAAACGACACGCCCAATCTACCAACTTTAACATCACGCACAAACAGACTTTTACAATAGTATTACAAGACAGCTCTTTTCTGTAACCTTGACAATAAGAGAAATGGTGGGAGATTTTAAAACATGAAGAAGGGAACTGAAGTGTGGTGATGCATTTCGCTTTATTAACTATCATAAACACAGCCTGTGCTCGACCGGCTTCTTTATCGACAACACAGACTTAAAAAAAATAAATACGACGTTGAAAGAACTCGGACGGATGGCACAGGAATGGGAGACTTGGTGTGGACGAAAACAAGTACTCTATTAGGAGTTAATGGGTAAGTGAATGAATGCAATATAATTTACTTCAGAAACGAAGAGAAAATAAATTTATGTTCAAGACATGATGGTTATCCGAAGTCCAGAACGATCAAACTCTAATGTGTGGGGCAAAGAAAGGGGAATATATTTAAGATCGTATTGATCAGTTATTTGGAGCAATAGTAGAACATGTTCTCTCAGACTGTCGGCTACACGAGAAGAGTGGTCTGACAGTTTAGTCTTTGCGGAACCATTTGAGGGAGAAACTTTATGGCGAAGACATATACCTGAGACAGAATTGCCAGTTTTATGAAAGAAATAGATGTAGTTATATGAGAGAAATAGATGTAGTTATATGAGAGAAATAGATATAGTTGTATGAGAGAAATAGATGTAGTTATATGAGAGAAATAGATGTAGTTATATGAGAGAAATAGATGTAGTTATATGAGAGAAATAGATGTAGTTATATGAGAGAAATAGATGTAGTTATATGAGAGAAATAGATGTAGTTATATGAGAAAAATAGATGTAGTTATATGAGAGAAATAGATGTAGTTATATGAGAGAAATAGATGTAGTTAAATGAGAGAAATAGATGTTAGAACACACAAAGACAATGTTGTTTGGAGCATGATATTGCTGATATTCAGGAAGCAGAGAAAGAATTAGGTCAAAGCTGCGAGGTGATGCTTGGTAAAGTGACAGAAGAAACATTTAATTCAAATCTGAAAAATGTATCAAACGAGGAAAGATGTCAACGCTCAAATGCTCAAAATGGAAGATCTCAGAATCTCTTAAAACTTATGTTATGTGCAACGCAAAAGATTTTCATCATGTTCAAACAAAATGGCTTACTAGTCAAATTAGTAAGACAGAAATAGTTAAAAAACTGTGAAAATTGAAACTATCAGATACTTCAACCAACATAATGTAAGGTATCACACTCCATATTCTACCGGAGAACGATAGAGGCTGAGATGCAAAGCATGAATCAGAGTTCGGACACTACATGGAAAGGATGGCCATCGACGTAGCAAAAGGAAGACAGTTTGCCCTACAAAAGACGCCGCTTACCGTGATGGCCACTGATTGCTTTGTCAGGATCGAAGAAGAACAGATTTCCCTTAGAATCACTGCAGTAATTGACAACGACATCACAACAGAAAAAAACAGGTTCCAGAAATGTTAACACCTTCATAAATCGTATATTTTTTGTGAACGATTTCTAGAAAAAATATTATAAACAGGTGAGCTCTATATTTACTTAATTTTTGTTGATAGACAAAATGTTCATATACTATCAAGCTACGCTTCTCGCCAGTTGTATTGTAAACTATAATCTATATAAAAACATCTGGAAATATGTTTTATTTTATATAGAAAGGAGTCTAAATATAATTGAATGACACATGCCTATAGCTGAAATGAGCATAGCGCATGGCAACATATAATGAAACAAAGCCTCATATTACATTTTTTTAGCAGGAAGGTATTATTCCATGAAATCTAGAAAGAGGGGAGGGGGGCGGCGCACGATGACTGTAGTAGGAGTTAACAAAAGAACAAGTTTTACTTTAAAAGGGGCATTAGTATATAATGTGAAAGACCGCTGCTTGCTTTGTTAAAGCTAAATAACCTAAGTCATTGGAAAGAGTCCTTAGTTAATTCTCATTAATTTATTCTTGTACGTCTTTAGTTCCCAGTCTACCTTAAGTTAGAACCGGTCACGTTCCTGCGACGTAAATATGTCAACCGTTAATTACCCTCAATTCATCTACCTGGGGCTTTTCTGCTAAAGGACAGAATCGTCGCTGAACATAGCGGGACTTACATGATCACAACTTCCAGCATGAGAATGGAGATAGGGGCAGCTACTGCAGCCTGGGAGGAGCTACACTGAAATGCTATTTTCGTTATTAATTGCTGGATTTCAATGAAAATGCACAGACTTAACCTATATCAACACTAGATACCCAAAATGAAGAGTTTGATGGCACTGCACCACTGGTTGCCATAGAAACGGCGGCCATATTGGATTCTAGTGTTCTATTTTAATTTGCTAAGGCTTTTTTATTTACTAAGCTATGAGCACCAAATTTGAACACAATGTTTATCATTACATTTTAAAACATTTTGTGTGATGGATTTTTGATAACCTTAATACTAAAAAAGTGGTTGGACTTTGAATATAGTGTCTAAAAATAGTAACAAATTTTGCTAAATTTTACATTACTTTTTGCAATAAATCAAAAGTTTGATCAGATACTCAAAATCCATCTTATAAAAAGTTTTAAAAGATTATGGGCAACATATGTGCCAATTCTTATGTCAATTAATACATAACTGTGGAAGTTTTAAGGAAATTAGGATGAGAAAAATAGATTTTGAGAAAATCACATTTTCTCCATTGATAGACTACAATTAAATAAGTATGTAATATCGCCTCTAAAAAAATGCTTACTTATCATTTAGAACATACTGGTAGCATAGCCAGCTTCCTCTGCAGCTTCCTATCTGGCTTTCTGTTGAGATTTGTGCCTAATTTCCTTCCTTTTCTTAGTGCGGTTTTCTGCCGTTTTAGAGCTCAGCAGTATTGGATTCTTTGTTCTATTTCAATTTGCTAAGGCTTTTTTTATTTATTAAGCTATGAATACCAAACTTAAACACAACGTTTATCATTACATTTTAAAACTTGTCGTAAGATGGATTTTTCATAACTTTAATTTTTAAAAAGTTGTAGGACTTTGAAAATAGTGTCTAAAAATAGTAACAAATTTTGCTAAATTTTACATTACTTTTTGCAATAAATCAAAAGTTTGATCAGATACTTAAAATCCATCATACAAAACGTTTTAAACATTATGGGCAATATATGTGCCAATTCTTAGGTCAATTAATACATAAGTGTGGAAGTTTTAAGAAAATTAGTATGAGAATAATAGATGTCTTTAAAATCACATTTTTCGATATAATTAGAATATAATTAAATAAGTATGTAATACTACAGCAAAATAAAATAACTTACTTGTCATGCAGAACATACCGGCAGCATATCCAGCTTTCTCTGCAGCTTCTTCTCTGGCTTTCTGTTGAGAATTGTGCCAAATTTCCTTCATTTTCTTAGTGCAGGTTTCTGCTGTTTTAGAGCTGAGCACGAGACGTTTACGCTTTCTTGCTCCTGCCAGTCGACAAGCCTCTTTTCCACTGTTCAGCCCCAGGACTTTATTTTTATAAAGCAGCCTCAGGTTCTTCATTAAATTCAGCAATATTAGGGCCATATGGTTTACTTGCTATAATCAGATTGAATGCTTTGCTATCACAATCACTATACACGGTGTAGCAAAATTTCTGACGCGTCAGAGACCAGCTTCACAAAGCACTACCTGCCTCAGCTTCCATCACACTTGAACTTCCTAGAAAGAGGCAAATTTTTACATTAGTAACATTTCAAATAAAGTAAACACTTTAATAAACTGTGCCTTAAAGTACAATGGAAGCAAAACAATACATGTAAGTAATGATATATGTTTCTAAACTTGATATTTATGGAGATCAAAATAAATTACATGAATGTCTATTCTTAGACAAGGGGAAACATAAAGTAAGTTTTAAAAGTAAATACCTTCAAAATTTATATCACAGCCTTGCTTCACTTTCCACTTGACGAAGTTTCCAGTCTTTCTTCTGGTACCATGTCTGGCACATGTTGCACATGTCTGGCAGGCATTTTTTAAATAACACATAGACATCTGTGACAAGACATGTCAATAAAATACATAAGAAACAAACATTAAGTGGAGGAAAAAATATGCACAATGCTTACAAGAATCATGATAATGTATTGAATTATGAGAAGTCACCCCTTATTCTGTAAACTCAGGAAAACGTGATTTTTAATTGACTGTCTACTAATAGCTAGTTCATGTAACTCCCTGGTGGTTGAAATGAAGCACAGTGGGCCGCCTTCTTTGATGTCATTCCAGTAAGTAGCCAACGTCGTAAGGATTAGGGTTTACTTTTCTGACTTTTTTTTTTGCCTTCATGTTTTTACGGGATGGGAAGCATATCTTATACCCAACCCACCTTAGTCGACACCCATGACGTTCTTATAGGTATATTATATGTGCTCCCTTTTTCAGGCTCGGAAAGGAAACTAAGGCAGTGCTATTGTATGGCTCTGAAACATGGATAATAATAAAAAGAACACACAGGAAGTTACACAAATGAGTGCTTGTGCTGTTTAAGATTCTTAAACCTCGTTGAAATGAGTCACAGTGGGCCGTCTTCTTAGATGTCAACCCAGTAAGTCGCCAACGTCGTTAGGGTTAGGTTTAGGATACCTATACGTAACCATTAGCCCTTTTTACTGCGTCTCTGAATTCCAATTTAAGGCCCTATCGAACAGACGGTCCAGTCTACTTCATTTCAACCACTAAGCCTAACCCTTACGCTACTCCTGTTTACCGCGTCTCTAAATTCTTGTCAAAGGCCACATCGAACAAACGGTCCGTTGTGCTTTATTTCAACCCTCCTTGCCTGAGTACTAATGTCCCAGTTTTTACCATTACATCGTCACAATAAGTACGTTTTACCTGCAGTGTAGGATAAGTCTTGCTTCCATCTCTAACTCTGGTTTTTTTTCCAGTTGGAGGTAACAAGAGCTTCTCGTTTTTTAGGCATTGTCACATCTATAACAAAACAAAACTGAAATTCCAACCAAAATGTAAACACGTTGCCATATTGTTGTTGCTGGTCACGTGAACGCGCACAGCCAATTAAAAATTTAGAATCGAGTGGAAACCCTAAATGTTGACCTGGAAATTATAAATTTCCGATCTGGCATTTGGATTCCCGAAATAAGTGACCTGCTTATATTAATGTGTACATTTGGACGAATCCAACGATGTATAATTTGTAGGGGTGTAAGCTTTTTTGCTATGGAAGAAACTAGGTCTAATTAGACATATTTTCTCGAGTTTGAGAAAATCTCTCCGTACCATACCTTTTTCAAAGTCAAAATACATATTGTTAGAATGCATTTTGACATTTAATTTAGTTATATTCAGATTTAGGAGATGCTAAAGTTTCAGAAAATGGACTAATCCCAAAATCCATCATTTTTGTATTTTGACGTAAATTTAATGCCCGTTCCTCCCCTTAAGTTGGCTGGCTGAGACTTCATTAACAAGGGCAGTTATTGTCTTAGACTCACAATCCATGCTTCGGAAGGTTCAAAGTGGATGGCTCCAGTATGAGTGGAAAACCTGCATAGAAGCCTCGAATCTTTACAAACTGATGTGGATCCAAACCCTAGTGATGCTGATTAAAACAGTCTGGCTATTCTGTCTCAAACATCTGTCGTCGCCATAAAGTTCCTCCTTCAAATGGTTTCGCGAAGACTAAACTGTCAGACCACTAAAACTGGTCCGGGTCATGTATGAGTACGCGACAAGTAAAGAGCTGACAGACTAGCTTAAGTAGAAGGTACATTGGATACGGATAAGGGAGAGATACTGAGGGCAATTAATGATCACCTATTAGAGAATGACACTGCAATCGATGAATCATCAAGACTAAGATTGTGGAAATTTGGCATCAATCGTAAGGCCAGCAGGGATGGACGTGTAAGAGGATGCATCAGGCGTGTATACAACCAGCGTGCAACCAGAACAACTAGCATTCATATCCTTCGACATTTGCTGAGGGAGCCTGGGCACCTATGGGCTTTTCCCGAAGTGCACTAACGTCGATTCTGATCAAAAATAACAATAACATCAACCTGCGAAATCTAATATGTGGTCTAGAGTTCACTGCCTTACACCGTTTTACGCGGTCGCAGGCATTATATACTAATGCCCCTTTCAAAGTAAAATTCGTTCTTTCCTTAATTCTTGCTACAATGACATTAACATGTGAATTTTCTATGGTTGACAGAAGACTTCCACGCGCGAAGAGCAATACAGTTAAATCAGGTAAATTAGTGCGCAAGGAGAAACGCTAAGAATTTGAAATATATACTGTAAAACAGTTGGGTCATTATTGGCAGATTGAAACCTTTGACCGAACCTCTGCAGAATAATTATCTGCTATTGACACCGAAGGTATGGAATAACTGACAACAGTTGTAATATGAACGTAAGAACACGATGATTTCGAAAGATATCAGCGATCAGCATAGGTAAAGGTAAAGGATCCCGTTACATGCCCATTGAGGCATATTGGGAATATGGTGTTAGGCCCATATTTTCTTGACCATCGGCACACTAGGGGTGATGTGGTCAGCATCACGCCGGCCGCCTTAACCTTCCCAGAGCTGCACTGGTACCCAGTTGGGGCTGGATCGACCCAGGAGCCGTTTGCGGGCTAAAAAATTCCCACCTCATCTTGGATCATAGACCACTGAGCTAGGAAGCCAGTGCACTAACCACTATGCTACCGCGGCTCCCTGATCAGCATAGAGACAACAGGTGTAGAAGCAGTTGACATCAGATCAGTTCTCTTCCGATCGAGCTTTATCTGCTTTATATCTCCAGTGTCTTCTGTTATTTAATTTTTTTTGCTTTGATGATCTTGTTTCTTGCCCATCGCTTCACGTTATCTTCACTTACTTTCTCTTGCACATTTGACTTTAACGTTTTCTTGCATTCTGGTTTTTTAGCAAGATATGTTGCCCTTTTGTATGACCTAAATATATTGTCTGTCTAACATTGATCTCATTCATTCGTTCATTATCAAAAATCTTCAGGTACCCAGGGAGCATAGGCCTTCACATAACTTACACCAGGTCTTCTTGTCCCTTGTCATCAGCTCAAGGTCTTTCCATGTCTTATCCCTTCCTTTCATATCTATCTCCAATTCTCTTCTCCATGTGTTTTTCAACCTCGCACTGAATCTTTTACTATAAGGATTCCATAAAGAGAACTATCTTGTTATGCTATCAATGGGTTTCCTCAGTGTTTTTTTTCTATCCGTTTCCAGCGTATTCTTCTTATCTCTTGTTCCACTGGCACAAGTCTGGCTCATTACACCAGTTTCACATCTAATTAATTAATAATAACTCCAATATTTTTTAAAGAGTTACCTGTGTGTGTTTGTTCTCTGTCCATTAGATGCACCCCATTATTGGGGTAGGAAACTACTGTACAAACAAACAAGGAAGAGGTAACTACTCTAATCAGTACATTATAGAAAGTAAGTCGGAAAATACGAGGGTCAACATAATAGAATAAAACAGAGAAAACAGCATCACTAGGGTTTGGAGTTTTGAAATGGATCCTGACACATAAAAGTGAAACCGAAATCGGTAGCATGACTGAAAGAGCACAATATTATTTTCTGAAACTTTTCTATTTGTCTTCCTGGAGTTCAGATTAAATTGGTTTAACACTGGCGATTGGATTGTTTTATTAGAATGTGGCCAATCCTATTTATAGCCGTCTGTTATTATAAATGCACAGTCTGCGCCATTATTTGAAGCTAAAAATAATTAAGATAAAGTCTAGCGCATGAAAATTTACACTTACCAGCATTTATTTTTAAGCAAATACAAAATACTGAAATGTTACAACATAAAAAAGCAACTTACATTTTTAGGAAGGCGAATTAAAAAAACAGTACAAATTTACTGTTTTGAATAATTTCTTTGAATATTCCATAAACATTTTCAAACGTAGACGTTGATTCTCTATTTGAGTTCTTCTCACTTACAAAGTGTATATTATTAACTTATCCATTCCATTTAAAACTACCTGGATGGATGTCTTTACGCGACAACTTCCATCCTGCCATTGCTGGACTCACTTGGATTCATTCCTTGCATTCCTCCCATCGCTGGCATTCCTCCCATGAACGGCATTCCACCCATGCCTGGCATTCCTCCCATACCTGGCATACCTCCCATACCTGGCATTCCACCCATGCCTGGCATACCTCCCATGGCTGACATTCCTCCCATCGGTGGCATTCCTCCCATAGGTGACATTCCTCCCATACCTGGCATTCCGGCCATACCAAACATGTCACCACTCATAGTACTGTAGGGATCAGTGTTAAATCCCATTGCTCCAAACATTTGAGCTATCGAGTTAGCCATCCCAGCCATCGTTGGCTGAGCTACACTCATTCCTGGTTGAGGAACAATAACTGTGGGTACGACTTGCTGACCTCCAAGGACTTGAGGCTGAGGAGAGGCAACTACAGCTGAGACAGATTGCTGAGCCGGTATTGATGCTTGCTGTTGAGTGACCGCTGAAGAAGCCGTAGCAGCTACTGCAGTGTCTATTTGTTGACCGAAAGCATTAGGGCTTGGTAAGCTAGCAACCTCTCCTGCACCGATAAAAGCAGGTTGACTTGAAATGCCAGGAACACTAATGTCAACAACGTCCGGATAGCTTGAAATTATTTGAGCCTGGGAATTGAGCTGGTTGTTAAAATCTGTTTGTCTCTGAGTCTTTTCGATAGCTTCAATAGAATTCTGAACACGTTTATTAGACAGTATTACTGATGGGTCGTGACCTGCCTGCTGTTGTTCAAATAACTGCTGCGGCTGACGAAACTGCTGTAGCTGGTACCGCTGTTGTGGATCCGCGGGTCTGAGATCTGCTCCGAAGGGCGTCAGATCTGCTCCGAAGGGCGTCAGATCTGCTCCGAACGGCGACAGATCGCTTTGAGTAAACAGCTGATCTTTGAACTGCGGCCGCTTTTGGCGAAATTGTCGTTGCTGTCTCTGGAACATGCCTTGCATCATCTGCGACCTCCTGGACTCGTCCAGGTTTTCTTGTCGTAGACGACGCTGTCGAGACATATCTGGCTGCTCCATCTGTTGTAACCTAAAATCTGAGGAGGTATGGCAACATGTTTAATAAACGTTCAACTCATCCTCCCAGATGAAAATAAAATACGCAATACGTACAATGAAATTTAAAGTTGCAATTTGTGGAAAACCAAAAGTGTAGAGAAGGAGGAAGAGAAACAAGTAAGCGCAATACATGAAGGTTGGAAGAAGGCATGATGAAATGATGATATGTAGTCTTCTGTGGTATAGAACCAATGCAGAAGTAAGGATGGTTCAAGTTCAGATTAGCATAATAATAATAGTATTATAATAAAAATAGCCCCTTCAGTAACAACTGACTATGAGAATGCATCCTTTCGATGTTTTCTCCTCTCTTCTGCTTGCAATGAGAGCTTATTTTCGCCTAATCTTAGGTAGCACCGCAGACAGCATCGCCACTTGGTGCGATCGGCAGCTTCATCTTTCCAGGTTTCTGGATTTATGTTTAGTGCCCTCATGTCTCTCATGCACACGTCCCGGAACCTCAGCTGCGGTCGCCCAACAGTTCTTTTGCCATCTGCCAAATTATATATTTCAGGATGTGACCATCTTCCATGCCGCGATCATTGCCAAGCCAGCGTAGTCTGCGTTGTCTAAGCAGTGTATACATTCTTGAAAGGCCAGCACGTGACAACACCTCGACATTTGTCACTTTGTCCTTCCACGAAATACCGAGGATATGGCGTAGACACCGTAGATGGCAGGTATTGAGCCTTCTTTCTTGCTTAGCATAGGTTGTCCATATCTCGCTGCCATATAGAGGTGTGCTGGTGATGCAGGCGTTATATACCGCAGCTTTCGTCTTCGTTGTGAGTTTGGAGTTTCCCCAAACACACGTTGTGAGGCTGGCAAAGGTGGCTGCAGCTTTGCCAACGATGTTGTCAATTTCTATGTATAGAGAGAGTTTGTTGTTGATGGTAGACCCCCAGATATGTGAAGTGGTGCACGACTGCCAATTCATAGTTATCGATTGTGATAACTGGTGCAACAGCCACATCATGACACAGCATATTTGTTTTCTTTAGACTTAATAACCAGTAACTGCTACTTCCCGTGTTGTGCCAACACCTATATGGTGAAGCTGAAATATCCTCTCAAGAAAGCGAGCTTGGGCACAGTTACACGGAGATCAAGCTGTTGCCCATGCAGCATATTCCTTCTCTCCACGAAGCCAGTAGATCAAAAGTAACGGCTCAGATTAGTATACAATTAATGTAGAAGTCAGGATGATTCAAGTACAGATTAGAATACAATAAATACAATAGACAGGATGTTTCAATCACAGATCACAAATAAATATATCGAATTTTCAATCCCTTGTTTTTAGGCATTCAGTTAGCAATTTAGCAGTCATTCAACATTTTGACATCTAAACAATGAACTCACACATTAAAACTGAGAACCGTCAAGTGTTATATTTATTCTTCATTACTGTATGTGTAGAAACATGGAAAGTGAACAAGCAGTTAGAAGAAAGAATTGAGGCTCTCGAGATGTGGATATATAGAAGGATGAGGCGCATCTCATGGAAAGAAAAAACTATAAATAAGGAGGTCCTAGAAAACCTAGGTATGAAAAGAGAACTAATGAAGGAGATCAACATTAGACAACTAAAATATTTTGGCCATATAAAAAGACATAACCCCTTGCAGACGACCATAACAGAAGGGAGTGTTGTTGGTATTGTGTAAGAGGAAGACTGCGCTATAAGTGGGAAGATAACTTCAAGAGATGAACAGGAAAGAGTCTATCAGAGTGCACCATCAAGACAAGAGACAGAAGACGTTGGAGATCTATTGCAGTCGACCTTCGTTGCGGAGATGGCAGCTGATGATGATGATGATGATGGTGACGATAGTGGAGTCTGTATAATTCCTCGTTTGATCAATAAAATGAGAATAAGAACTAGTGAAACTGGGTTTATAAACTCTAAAAAGTATAGGCCAAATCCTGCTGTCATGTGCCGCCTTCTCAAGGTGCTAATATGTTTTCTTTAGCTCTCTCATATATGTCTCCAGTTCTCTTCTCCGTGTGATTGTGGTTTTGTTTTGTCACCATGAACCTCTTTTACCCTGGGGTTTCCAGAGCATGGACTGACTTGTTATGCTATCAGCAGGTGTCCCCTGTCTTAGTTGTTGAAAGTTGCAGTTGTTGAAAGTTGCAGCTGTTGAAAGTTGCAGTTGTTGAAAGTTGCAGTTGTTGAAAGTTGCAGCTGTTGAAAGTTGCATTTGTGAAAGTGACAACTATACCGTTTTGTCTTTCTTGTCTTCTTTTACTGGAAACTGGCCCCTAATTTAACTCGATCCATCCCATCCATTTTGTTGCTTGTAACCAGTTACCACAGTAAAGGCCAACGTTTTTCTACAGATTTCTTTTTAAAATAAGCATTAAATGCATTTGTTGATGAGAAAATATGTTTTAAAATCGTTTGTTGTTTACCGAATACAGTGCAGCAACGGCGAAATTAGATTATACCCACACGGGCACATCGCCCCTTGTAGCCCGGGAGGGGGGGGGGGGTTGTCATGTGAGATACATTATGACTACAGATACCAAAGGCATGTCATAAGAAAAGGACTATTATAAGGCTGTCAATGGGCTGTCAATGGGCTGTCAATGGGTTGTGAATCTCATTATGCAAAGTAAATTGCTATATGATAGGAAACTCTACAGAGAGCGATACAACAAGAGTCAATCTGTTCATCAGAAGTGGTCCACCCGTCGTTCAACTGTTTCGGCCCCTTAATCTCCTTTATACTCTAATATGGGGGGGGGGGGGGCGGAGTGGGGGCGGGCGGGCCCACTTGAGTCATGACTCCGAAGTGTCAGCCTCCTCTTGTCTTGCGCAGAGAATTGAACCCACACTACCTTGATTGCAGCTTTCAACTTCACTCCTGTTTTCTGCCAGCTGGAGGCAATTATGAAAGTAACCCCTACGTTGAAAACAGATGACTGTCTCTATAGAAACCACTGCTGAGATAGTACATAAAAGCTTTGATGCATGTCTTTGTGCAAGGGAACCATCAACAGTCGTAGTTGTATGCTCCACACGCAGCAGAAAAAACCAGGTAAAACGATTTAAAAAAGGATATTTAAAAAAAAAAAAACCAGAATGACAAGAAAAAGTTAAAATATAGACAACTGTTTATTTGTCGACCTTCTGTTTAAACATAAGAGCATGAACAATGACATTTTAGGACACATTCCAACGCCTATAGTTTTATGGGAGAAGCGGCTATTATTATGACAGACTCGAATACATACATGAATAATGTAACCCTCAATGATTTAATACACGTCACTCGCGATAAGCATTTAATCATAGTCTATTAATCACGCTAACATACGTCCATTTCTTGTAGTCATCCATCTTTCGAGATAAAGTAATCGATTACCATAACTCTCGCTTTTTGGACAACAATACTGGTCTTTGTGTCGGGAATCGCAGCGCAGTTCGGGATGAGGGTTAGTAATATTTTTGTGGATTACGTTAAGTCTATACTACGAACGATATTTTATGAAAAGAATCACTCTTTGCACGCTATCTTACCTGTTATCATTTTTAGTGGTTAATCGCGGTACAGTATTTTGAATGCTTGGGAAAAAAATAGTAAAACTCCTTCGCAATGCCATAGCGCACAGGACAGTTTGATTGTGGGCGTTGTAATAGTTAAAAGGGGTAGTTGATTCCCACCTATTAATTGTATTAGATTCTTTGTAAGATGTACTTCGGCGAGGTCTCTCCTTGACATTAGACAAGGCATGCAGAGATGCCGGTAGCAGTTTTATATTTTAACATTCTTTCATAAAACTGATCTTCAACAGGGAAGAAGTGAAGAAGGCCAGGTTGGACAGTTAGAAGACAAATGTTTAATACGCCACAGACTCCATTAAGTTCATCAAGTAGAAATGCACGACAATGGCATATCCTAGCCAGTCTTTAGCGTCGCTGTACTGTCTGCTAATGACACAATGTCCTCCACATGTGTATTCAGACTTTATTTATAATTCTTTACTCACGTGCGACATAATCAGAATTCCATCCTCACAAATATAATATATAATCTAGCATCGACTCAACGAAGCATATGAGCGATTTAGATACTGAAACACTTCAATACTCTGTAGAGATATAACACATTCTAGGAGCTGAACAACATGCGTCTGTCCACCGCGAATGACACACAGAAAAAAGGCCTAGAATGCTCCTTGACTTTTTGCAAGTTGAGACCGGTTTGACTTCTGCTCAAACTGCACCAAAAGTCAGTGACGTACTTCCGGGTAACCCGTAGATACGGTACATCAACAAACATGGTATCAACAATCGATACCTATGTGATTCAGACCGATCTGTTATGTGTTATTTTAATCATAACAGGCGTGTACGAAGTAATATTGTCAGCTAAACCACAGCGTAACGTGAAGGGAATGATCTCCCATCAGTGACTCGGAAGTAACAGTCATTCAGTGCAGTTTTAGTTATTCTTGTTCTTATTTTCATTCTTTTTATTTGTTCATAAATAGGCACCTGATTTATATTTCAGTTATTTGTCCTGAACGCTGCGTGGTGATAGTACACGACAGACTTTTTTTCACTGGTCCTTCCTAGACGTCGGTCTGGTGTATGAGCCTGTATCAAGAGTCTTCATTATAAGTCAATCTGCTATGCATAGAGGCATATCTGGAGTCATCTTTATATGACCACCAGCTATGCACAATGCTATAGTATGCTATATTTGGAGGTGAACCTCTGTCTGTGAGGCTAATTACACCCTCATTGACTCTTGAAATCATCCACACACTTCCAGGGTTTACACCTGTGGTGAAACAAATTGAGAACCCAGCATTGCCCACGGCTTGGAGGAGTCACTTGAGCCCCAGACGTAACTCTGGCTTTTACCTGGTTGCCTGCACGCAGGAGGATCTCACTATTGACTCCATAATAGGCAGAGGGAGCTGAGAAGTTGCTCTGTGTAGGATGTGACAATTCATTGGAAGAACCCCGAACCAGATGTCGTTGAATATTCTAATCCACATATATAAATTATTAGGTAAATATGAAGCCTAACAAATAAAATTAATAAAGAAAAGAGCAATGGTAAATAACAGTGCTGTCACAAAGAAGGTACTCGAAATCCCCCTTGTTTTCTGCTTCGTCTGCAAATTGTAACGCTTTCACGTTGATAGTAAAAGCTTACTGTATTATACCCGCTTTCTTCAATGAAACGTGTGCTGTATTTCTTGGAAAAACATTGAGAGGCAGACTGCGTAATGACCTAAATTAATCCTAACATTAATTATACTGCGTTACCAAAACGAACGAACAGATGGACTAAAGGATAAAGAGAGAGGGAGGGCTGAAAATCAGGAACGCATGCAACACGCGTCGCGCGATACACAAATGCTGCCATCACGCGTGTAAGACTACATGCACTAACTTTTTTTCAGACGAACAGTGATAAATTCACTACCCTTCCCAGAGTTAGGTTTTAAAATCTGAAAAACGCTTATTGGGGAAACCTGACATTCTACTGTTTTATGTCCGAAATCCTGACATTAGTCTGACAGTACAGCAGGACAGGTTTCGGTTCTCACATAAAAAAATAAAACAACTACACGACTATCCTGGAAATTGCATATTTTGAACGCAGCCACTTAGCTCTTTTAAATTTGGATATTTGGGCTCCTTAGGGTTTGCTGACAAAGAATATGTACAACGTTATGCAAATATTCTAGGAATTAACAAGTTATAGCCAAAATAAAATAGTGGGGATGCCTGACAACCTAAAATCATTTCTGCTCATAAAATTTTTTATAACGTGTTTGAAAAAACCTTACGTTACATAAATAGCCTACCATGTAAACTCCAAATTGATTGGAGCGCAACAAATGAAAGACTAACCACGATTGGTCGGACTATAAATACTATCTTTCGTTGTTAGGGGAGACGTGGAAAGGTAACATTTTTTCAAACACTTGTCGAAACGTGGCCTCATTGGCTAGACTCGCTGATATACTCACTTAGGAGCGTTAGTTCGAGACCACTAGTGCAAATAATCTTGATAAAGCAACAGTGCGTTGAAGCCAGCTCATATTTGGGTTAAATAAAAGCCTGGAACATAAGCAGATGGGAATTTGTGCCAGTAAATGTGCCAGAATTCATTGCTAATCAACGTATCTGTGTTTATTCTATGAATTGTGGTAAGCTTGAACCATTCAGTATCTTTTAATGAAAATTGAATGTAAATTGTTAATTTATGCCTGTATATATATATGTGTAGTTCAGTGGCAAACAGGAGATAAAGCCTATAATGCTCCCGCCTGAACAGAGGGTGTCAGAGGGAAGTAAAACGGCATGGAATGGCCAAATAGTACACTGACACCTGGATGATTGATTAGACAGAAATAATGCTGGAAGTGCAGAGGCGTAGTGACCATTAAGGAGGGTAATGCTGGTATAAAGTATTTCAGATGAAGCTGACAGTTGGCCTAACGCTCTGAACTCAATGTTTGTGTTGTATTGTGCTCAGTGTAGAACTAGAGTATCAATTAGTTATGAAGTAGAAGGTACATCCTTCTTGTTTTCAGGGACCGTGGTCTTGATGGTACTGAGCAGCACCTGGTCAGAGCTTTGCTGAATCCAGAGTCGGTCAGCATACTCCTTGGTCTTTTTAGCTATCAGTGAGGTGTCTCCAGAGCCCAGGGGAGAATTCGAGCAGAGGAGTCCTTTCCTGCCGCCATCACGCAAGATAAGCTGATTTGGCCAGCTGAGCTCAACATTATGTCCCCTCATCTTGAAATGACTTTGTAAAAATAACATTCAGAGGGGAATTTAATTGTCTTAATATCAGGAACTGAGAACATCTCCAATACTAGTCCCAAAAGACAAACTATTGAAGTCATGATGACAAATACCAACAGAGCTTGAACAAAACAAAACCAGTATTACCTCATATTACCACTACACAACTGACACACATAGGATATTTTTAATAATATATGTCACTACAATATTCATATTGATAAAGTCTGTACATATACTTGTAATTAAAATTGATTGTGATTCCTGGTTCCTTTGTATTTGAATCAGGACACATATATCTTTATGATAACAATGAATACATATTGTTATTTGAAAAGTTATCAGTGACTCCTTAAGATATTCTCATAGAGTGTTATATGTATGTGAGTGTCACAGTGTTGTCAAGAGTAGTGGATTAAATTAAATTGTTTATCTGTCTGTTGTTGTGACTTACACTTCATCATACACATACCCTAGACACATAACGTAGTCATCACACTATTCCAGAATAATTCTGACTGAGATATATAGATATGTGGTAGCAAGTAAGGTTATCTATAATACACTACTCTTAATAGATATAGATACCTTCACAGCTGATCTCAGTCAGTACACTAAGTCCCCTATAAATATTTATAACATCCCACTTCACCACATATATTGGGGTCTCGCTCTTGGGATTTTGAATCTTTCCCTATTAAAAATATTGGGGGTAATTCACTTCAGGGAATATAAGAATTAAAAGGTATCCTTGGGTGGAATTAAATAAGGTTGAGCTCACGGTGCCTGTGTTGTCCATTAGATATATTTAGAGATTAAATTGTTGGTTAGACATTGTAGAAATTTACCTGATAGACAATGGCGGACCTGGCCAAGTTTCGATCTGCTGCTGTACAGACTGCAAAAGAGTTAGGATTAGATGGGCAAGTTATGGTTGCCTATGTCACTACGGAATGTGACAAATTTATTGAACGCGAAGAAAGAAGATTAGAAAAAGAGGCCGAAAGAAAGTTAGAGGCTGAGACTAAGAGGTTGCAAGCTGAGGCTGAGACTAAGAGGTTGCAGATTGAGGCTGACAAAGAGGCTAAAGCATTGGAACCCGAGGAAAGAAGACAGGCTGCAGAAAGGGAAGAGAGGAAATTAGCTGCAGAAAGGGAAGCAGAAGATAAAAGATTACAAAGGGAACATGAGTTACGACTAAGGGAGTTTGAGTTTCAAGGCCATGCTCCTGAAAATGGTGCCAGTCCCTTTGCCTCTGATGCTACGGTTACTCAAGGAGCCTCAACCGCAGCTATGAATTTTCATTTAGATCATTTTGTTGAGAAAGACGATGATATAGAGAGCTACCTAAATAGGTATGAGCTATTAGCTACCACGTATGGGTTAGAGAGAGAAAGGTGGAGCTTAAAGTTATCTCAGGGACTTCGTGGGGCAGCTTATGAAGTTTTTGCAAAAATGAGCAGAGGTGATCAGGAAAATTATGACATGCTAAAGCAGGCTCTTTTGTTAAGGTATGAAAAGAATGCAGAATTTTATAGGAAAAAATTTAGGAATGCTAAACTACTGTCAGGTGAAACCTATCACCAGTTCTCTGCACGAATAGAGACATACTTGGAGAAATGGACTTCTCTGGGGAAAACCCAAGATCTTAAGGAAATGGTCCTTATAGAGCAATTAAGAGAGTCCATGGCTCCAGACCTGAGAAAGTTTCTCATGGAACAAGGTGCAGAGAGGCTGGATGAGTTGCTAAATGTTGCTGAAAGGTATCAAGCAGCTCAAGCAGAGGTAACAGGTAATAAAAAGAAACAAGTGGATAACTTTAGGGCACCACAGAACTTTAATAAATTTGATCCTAAGGATCAAAATAAAGGTAAGCACCAATTTGATAGGCCACGGTATGACAATAAAAATAAATTCCCACAATTCGATGAAAGGAAATATGATGAAAGAAAATCTTTCAACCAAGGAAAAAGGTGGTGTAAAAATTGTAAGATGAACAATCATGACACTGACCATTGTAGAAGGAAACCTCCTCATTTTGCTGCTATGACATCGGGGAAAAAGGAAAAGAAGGGCAAACCTGAAGAATTACAGGAACCATACCACCCCCCAGTGTGTGAAGATGTCATCTGTAATGGTGTCACTATAAGATGTTTATATGATACCGGTTTAGATTACGATTCCGTTGTGAGTTCTCACCTGGTGCAGGCCGATCAATACACCACGGAAACAGTGGAGATTCAAACTGCAACCAAGGATGTAGCTACCATGACACTTCCCGTCGCCCGAATAAAAGTGAAAACGCGATAGGTGGAAGGAATCATAAAAGCAGCAGTGATAAATGAGCCAATCTACCCTCTAATATTGGGGTGTAGATATGTCTTCTTGGGGAATCCCAAGAGACCTGTGATATTGGCAACAGTGCAGACCAGATCACAGTCAAAGAAGGAGGAGGATAATCCCATAAATACTCACCCAGATGAGATGAGGAAGGCACAGGCTGAGGACAAAACACTCAAGCCATGTTTCAAGAAGTTGCCCAAATCTCATACACCTCCAGGCAAGGGAGAGTTTTATATGAAGAACAAACTGATATATAGGAAGGCTGGTTCTGAATCCAATGGTCACGGACAGCTGGTCCTTCCCACTTCATATAGGACTAAAGTGTTGGAACTAGGGCATGCGATTCCCTTCAGTGGTCATATGGGAATCAGCGCAACGGGACAGCGAATAGCTTGTCACTATTTCTGGCCAGGAATAACTGAAGATATCAAACGATATGTAAAATCCTGTCCAGAGTGCCAACGAGTAGCACCTAAACATTGGACTGCACCAGCAACTCTGGGGGAAATGCCCATAGTGGGAACACCCTTTGAGAGAGTTGCCGTGGATCTTGTGGGACCTCTCACCCGAACCAAGAGAAGGAACAGCTACATTCTGACTCTGGTGGACACTTGTTCTATGTGGGGAGAGGCAGTAGCCCTGTCATCGATTGATTCAAAACATGTGGCAGAGGCATTGCTCACAATTTTCACAAGGTTAGGCTTTCCCAACCAAATCTTGACTGATAATGGCTCTCAGTTCAAGGGGAAACTAACTGAAGAAGTTTTCGGGATCTTCCAGGCCAAACACTTCCATTGTAGTGTGTATCATCCCCAAGGGAACGGCCAAGTGGAAAGATTTAACGGCACATTGATGTCGATCCTGAGAAAGTTGGCACACGAAAAACCAGATACATGGGACCAGTACCTGCACGCCGCCCTCTTTGCTTATCGGGAGGTACCCCATAGTTCAACCGGTATGGCCCCGGCAACATTATTGTTTGGAAGGCCAATAAAAGGTCCACTCGAAGCTATGTTAAGAACGTGGACTGATGAAAAGGCAGAGGAAAACATTACATCTTCATACCAATATGTGAATGAGCTGACCACTCGGTTAAAAACTGGCTGGAAACTTGCCAATGAAAATTTGAAACAAGCCAGGAAGAAACATGCTGCCTATTATAACAGGAAGGCGAAGGACAGAAATTTGGCTGTGGGAGAGAAAGTACTGCTTCTTTTGCCTGGGAGTCAGAATAAGTTACAAATTGGATGGCAGGGTCCATATACAGTTCTAGAGAAGGTGTCTAGAACAAATTATAAGATAGATAAGAAGGGGAAAGAAAAAATCTATCATGTGAATCTCCTGAAGAAATATTTGGAAAGAGAACATCAGGAAGAGACACACTTGTTGACCTTGTCCATCGCCATGGAGATGAAAAAGGAACCACTTTCATCATTTGAATATCCATTACACCCCTGTGAGACAGCAGCACAGGTGAAAATCAGTACACATTTAACGAAAACTCAGAAAGAGAGAGTGCAACAGGTTCTAAATAATCATGCAGAGGTGTTAACAGACCGACCAGGGCATACAAACCTATTGGAATATGATATGAAACTAATAGACTCCACACCTGTCTGTATGAAACCATATTCGATTCCGTTTGCTAAGGAGAAAGCTTTGAAGGAAGAGATAGACTATCTATTGAAGGAAGGAATTATTTCGCACAGTGAGTCTTCGTATAGTTCCGGTGTGGTACTCTTAAGGAAGCCCTCTGGAGAACATAGACTCTGTATAGATTACAGGAGACTGAATGCTATTACAGAAGGACAGGTGGATCCATTACCGGATACAAATCAGCTGTTTGCCAGGCTAAATAAAGCTAAATATTTCTCAAAAGTGGATCTGAGTAACGGATACTATCAGATTCCAGTAAAGCCTGAGGTTAGACCATACCTAGCTTTTAGTACCTCAGAAGGACACTATGAGTTTAATAGATTGCCATTTGGATTGAAGAATGCGCCTAGTGTCTTCTCTAGAATGATGAGAAAATTATTGGATCCTCTGAATAATCCCTGTATAACAAATTTTATGGATGATATCCTTATAGCAACAGAAACATTTGAGGAACACATTGACTCTCTGAACATGCTGTTTGATCGACTTAGGGAGGCAAATTTAACAGCCCGACCAACCAAATGTTGCGTTGGATGTAAAGAATTGGAATTTTTGGGACACACAGTTTATCAGGGAAACATGACCCCTGACCCAAAGAATTTAGAGAAACTACAGAAAGCCCCGAGACCACAAACCAAGAAGGACGTGAGATCCTTTGTCTCATTATGTGGTTTCTACCAGAAGTATATCAAAAACTTTAATTCCATATGTGCACCGTTAACTGAATTGACACGTAAAGGACATCCAGATCGCATTACATGGACACCACAATGTGAAATGACTTACCAAGAATTGAAGGAAAAGCTCACAAATAGACCCATTTTGAAATTACCTGACTTAAGTCAAGAATTCATAGTAAGGACGGATGCAAGTAATATTGGGTTAGGTGCAACTCTACTACAGAGATCTGATGCATTGGATGGGGAATTAAGCCCAGTGGCATATGCTAGCAGTAAGTTGAATAAAGCTGAAATCAACTACTCAACTAGCGAAAAAGAATGTCTTGCAGTAATATGGGCGATAAAGAAATTCAATATTTATCTATATGGGAAGGCATTTAAGTTGCAAACAGACCACAAACCTTTATCGTTTCTAGCACAGGCTAGGCATGAGAACTCCAGGTTACTCCGATGGTCTTTACTTTTGGCTCCATATAATTTTAGCATTGAGTATATATCTGGAAAAACCAATTTGGGAGCGGATTTTTTAAGCCGCCATCCGTGCGATGAGAATCACCGTAAACCCCAGAAATAATAATAAATTTCTCTATGTGTATATAGAATAAAGGACTGACATATAATGTCTGTTTTAAGAGGGGAGGTGTCGTGGAATATTCTAATCCACATATATAAATTATTAGGTAAATATGAAGCCTAACAAATAAAATTAATAAAGAAAAGAGCAATGGTAAATAACAGTGCTGTCACAAAGAAGGTACTCGAAATCCCCCTTGTTTTCTGCTTCGTCTGCAAATTGTAACGCTTTCACGTTGATAGTAAAAGCTTACTGTATTATACCCGCTTTCTTCAATGAAACGTGTGCTGTATTTCTTGGAAAAACATTGAGAGGCAGACTGCGTAATGACCTAAATTAATCCTAACATTAATTATACTGCGTTACCAAAACGAACGAACAGATGGACTAAAGGATAAAGAGAGAGGGAGGGCTGAAAATCAGGAACGCATGCAACACGCGTCGCGCGATACACAAATGCTGCCATCACGCGTGTAAGACTACATGCACTAACTTTTTTTCAGAAGAACAGTGATAAATTCACTACCCTTCCCAGAGTTAGATTTTAAAATCTGAAAAACGCTTATTGGGGAAACCTGACATTCTACTGTTTTATGTCCGAAATCCTGACATTAGTCTGACAGTACAGCAGGACAGGTGGCGGTTCTCACATAAAAAAATAAAACAACTACACGACTATCCTGGAAATTGCATATTTTGAACGCAGCCACTTAGCTCTTTTAAATTTGGATATTTGGGCTCCTTAGGGTTTGCTGACAAAGAATATGTACAACGTTATGCAAATATTCTAGGAATTAACAAGTTATAGCCAAAATAAAATAGTGGGGATGCCTGACAACCTAAAATCATTTCTGCTCATAAAATTTTTTATAACGTGTTTGAAAAAACCTTACGTTAAATAAATAGCCTACCATGTAAACTCCAAATTGATTGGAGCGCAACAAATGAAAGACTAACCACGATTGGTCGGACTATAAATACTATCTTTCGTTGTTAGGGGAGACGTGGAAAGGTAACATTTTTTCAAACACTTGTCGAAACGTGGCCTCATTGGCTAGACTCGCTGATATACTCACTTAGGAGCGTTAGTTCGAGACCACTAGTGCAAATAATCTTGATAAAGCAACAGTGCGTTGAAGCCAGCTCATATTTGGGTTAAATAAAAGCCTGGAACATAAGCAGATGGGAATTTGTGCCAGTAAATGTGCCAGAATTCATTGCTAATCAACGTATCTGTGTTTATTCTATGAATTGTGGTAAGCTTGAACCATTCAGTATCTTTTAATGAAAATTGAATGTAAATTGTTAATTTATGCCTGTATATATATGTGTAGTTCAGTGGCAAACAGGAGATAAAGCCTATAATGCTCCCGCCTGAACAGAGGGTGTCGGAGGGAAGTAAAACGGCATGGAATGGCCAAATAGTACACTGACACCTGGATGATTGATTAGACAGAAATAATGCTGGAAGTGCAGAGGCGTAGTGACCATTAAGGAGGGTAATGCTGGTATAAAGTATTTCAGATGAAGCTGACAGTTGGCCTAACGCTCTGAACTCAATGTTTGTGTTGTATTGTGCTCAGTGTAGAACTAGAGTATCAATTAGTTATGAAGTAGAAGGTACATCCTTCTTGTTTTCAGGGACCGTGGTCTTGATGGTACTGAGCAGCACCTGGTCAGAGCTTTGCTGAATCCAGAGTCGGTCAGCATACTCCTTGGTCTTTTTAGCTATCAGTGAGGTGTCTCCAGAGCCCAGGGGAGAATTCGAGCAGAGGAGTCCTTTCCTGCCGCCATCACGCAAGATAAGCTGATTTGGCCAGCTGAGCTCAACATTATGTCCCCTCATCTTGAAATGACTTTGTAAAAATAACATTCAGAGGGGAATTTAATTGTCTTAATATCAGGAACTGAGAACATCTCCAATACTAGTCCCAAAAGACAAACTATTGAAGTCATGATGACAAATACCAACAGAGCTTGAACAAAACAAAACCAGTATTACCTCATATTACCACTACACAACTGACACACATAGGATATTTTTAATAATATATGTCACTACAATATTCATATTGATAAAGTCTGTACATATACTTGTAATTAAAATTGATTGTGATTCCTGGTTCCTTTGTATTTGAATCAGGACACATATACCTTTATGATAACAATGAATACATATTGTTATTTGAAAAGTTATCAGTGACTCCTTAAGATATTCTCATAGAGTGTTATATGTATGTGAGTGTCACAGTGTTGTCAAGAGTAGTGGATTAAATTAAATTGTTTATCTGTCTGTTGTTTTGACTTACACTTCATCATACACATACCCTAGACACATAACGTAGTCATCACACTATTCCAGAATAATTCTGACTGAGATATATAGATATGTGGTAGCAAGTAAGGTTATCTATAATACACTACTCTTAATAGATATAGATACCTTCACAGCTGATCTCAGTCAGTACACTAAGTCCCCTATAAATATTTATAACATCCCACTTCACCACACCAGAGCACAGTATTTTAGCTCTATATATTTGAAGCGCCCTCTTGGATGGCGGGGAATGCACAGTATGCCACGCGCTTCTTACTCATAGCTTGCGACCAGATATGATGATCCTTTAAATGCAGGCCAAGCAGGAGATACTGGAGCTCATGACTTCAACTCAACACGTTTCGGAATGGCAGAAAATCTACAGGAAAAGCCTAGATCAACAGAGTAGATAATACCAAGGAGTCTTCAACTTGATATTGGCTCCAAAAAAGCGAAAAACTTAGCAGCCGTAGTTAAACAACACAACGTCAATCTGCTGAGCGAGGCTACAGCAAGACCTTCATAGCTTTCAGGATGCCACACGAACCTTTAGCAAGGGGTCTTCCTAGAAGTTGATCTGGTACATGCGTTTTTAGCAAAGGCACTGAATAATAGTCAGTTTGCTGAGTGAGCCCTTATCAAGCGGCCTTCACAGAAGTTGGGATGTTACATGAGTCTTTAGCAAGTGTTCTTCACAGATGCTACACGAGCCTCTAGCAAGTAATCTTCCTAGAAGTCGGTATTGTACACTAGCCTTTAGCAAAGGTTTTTTAATAGAAGTCAGTTTGGCACACAAACCATTAACAAAGGTTCTTTCTACAAGTCATACTTTTACATATGCCTTTAGCAAAACTTCTTCCTAGAAGTTGGTCTTCTTCACGAACCTGTAGCAAGGGTTATTCCCAGAAGTCAGTTTTGTACACAAGCCTGTAGCAAGGGATCTTACCAGAAGTCGATCTTGTACACGAGACTGTAGCAAAGGTTCTTCCTAGAAGTCGGTCTTGTACACAAGCCTGAAGCAAGGGTTATTCCTAGAAGTCCGCCTTGTACACAAGCCTGTAGCAAGGGTTATTCCTAGAAGTCAGTCTTGTACACAAGCCTGTAGCAAGGATGATCCTCCATGAAAGTTTATCTGGTGTACGAGGCTTTAGCTTCATTAATTTGCTTTCCTGTTACCTATTTACTGAACACACCTGGATCTAACATAATTAATATTATGTCTCCACGTCCCTTTAAGGCCGTTTTGTCTGATGAATGCCTTGTGGTCTTTATCTCAGTAAAACCAGCCTATCTTTGATGCCATAATTTTGAGCCATTCTTATTTTGCTAGGTACAGCTGTCTTAATTTTCTGACCAGGAAAGTTGACCTGTATTGAATCTAGTTTTAGTAGCAAACAAAATTGTTTTGTCCACATTGGCAGTATATTCGGCCCCTTTACATGCCTTTTATGATATGTATGGTGCAACACAGTGGTTTTTATTTTTAACATTTCCTGATCAAAAGCAACAACCAGAAAGCATCACCATTTTATAAATGGATGATTGCGTGAAATAGAAGAATTGAGATGGTATGATAAGATCATTAATGAGGAACTGATGGCAAGAACCAGACAAGCGCCAGTAGAACAAGAGATGAGAAGATGACTAATGTGGAGCTGATGGCAAGAACCAGACAAGCGCCAGTGGAACAAGAGATGATAAGATGACTAATGTGGAACTGATGACCAGAACCAGACAAGCGCCAGTGGAACAAGAGATGATAAGATGACTAATGTGGAACTGATGACCAGAACCAGACAAGCGCCGGTCGAACAAGAGATGAGAAGATGACTAATGTGGAACTGATGACCAGAACCAGACAAGCGCCAGTGGAACAAGAGATGATAAGATGAATAATGTGGAACTGATGGCTAGAACCTGACAAGCGCCAGTGGAACAAGAGATGATAAGATGACTAATGTGGAACTGATGACCAGAACCTGACAAGCGCCAGTGGAACAAGAGATGAGAAGAAGATGCTGGAGGTGGATAGGACACTTGTTCTGGAATCCGCAGAGTATGAGAGGAAGAATCAGTTCCGGCCCTATGGATTATTCAAGGTGGTGATAGGTTTGGTGATGGAGGACGCTAACGAACACATGGAGAAGAGAACTAGAGACAGACATGAAGGGAATGGAGAACTCATGGAATGACCTTGATGACACGGGACACGAAGACGTGGCATAAGTTTGTTGAAGACATGTGCTCCTTTGAGCGTTAAAAGGTGATGAATGAATGAATGAATGAATGAAACTGAGAGACTCCATTAATTTGAGATAAAAGTTAACATATATATGCTCACCGTGCGTTCGTTGTATTGTCTGCGGTACAAAACTGCCGAACTGAGGAAATAAATAATAAGTAGATAATTGACCAATAATTAAGTGGTTAAGTTTGAGGAGGTTTATCTGTCTGTCAGTTTGTCCATTCGTCCATTTATTCAATTCAATGTGATCTATCTATCTATCTATCTATCTATCTATCTATCTATCTATCTATCTATCTATCTATCTATCTATCTATCTATCTATCTATCTATCTATCTATCTATCTATCTATCTATCTATCTATCTATCTATCTATCTATCTATCTATCTATCTATCTATCTATCTATCTACTATCTATTTATCTATCCATCCATCGATCTATCTATCCATGTATCTGTTTGTTTGCCTGTGTGCCCATCCGTTTACGTTTAGGGCTTTCTGTCCTTGTGCCTGTTAGTCTAAGCCTGTCAGTCACGTCTTACTGGCAGTAGGTTCTGCTTAACTCAATGTCTCTTAATTAGTCTATGGCTGCTCTATCTAACGTAAATGTTTGTTTGTCTATATATCTCGTGCTGTCATTCATGTCTAGCTATCTGTCTGCGTATTTCTTCTATAATGTACTGTGGCCTAATGTGACCACCTACATAACATGATAGTTGCTCACCCGTGATTGAGATCTACCTCTGGGAGAAAGCGAATCAAACTCATTACCATCTAGCCCGAAGTTTCTCTGAAATTAACAATCAATAAATATTATAAATGGATTGATGAGTGTTTTGGCCGTTTAGTGAACCGCACTATGATGAGCAGTTTAATAAATTAGGAACCAATGGATTAACTTACAGAATTAACTAGTGAATGTGAATTAAAGGGAAGAAAACAGTGAGCAGAGTTTGCAAAAGGGATGCATATCGAGGCAAAGTAACTTGAATCGAAATCTGGTATCGTCATTGTGACAGACGAACTTAGCTGACCCTGATTGACCCTGAAGCGTTGGATGATATAGTACGACCCTTTGTAACGACCCCTTCGTATAGCATCAGTGCCCCCGAATATATTGTAACATTTCGTCAAACGGGATTTTTTTTCACCTGGACTCATTAGCTATGCAACCTTTCCACGCAGATGGTCAACACGTTTGCTGATTAATATGTGGACAGTTTATCTACCGTTCATTCTGGTCATCGCATTGATTTAAGGAGAGATTAAATCATGCCCATGGACATCTCCTGAGCAATCATATGCAGGTATTTTCATTAACTTGGCCAGTGGAAGGCGCTGACAGCATCAAACGATAGTAGTGACCACGATCAAAGACACTGGGGGAGATCTCAGGAAGGACTGGCGGCATGCTATCAAAGGCAGTAGTGGTCCCTGAAACGAGCGACGCAAGTTTCCTGCCGGTATTTCGCAACTCGGTGTTAAACACGAAACCGATCGCAGTAGGAGCGAACGGGAAAGCCGGCGCAAGCAGCGAGCGAACATACGAGAGACCAGGGGCGGCTTCTCTCTTTGGTCTGGCGGTCAGATCCCCAAAAGTCTTCTGAGATCAAAAAAGGTGTCAAAATTTCTCATGTTCCCCCCAATCTTGCATTCCAGTTGTAGATATACAAACCATGAAGAAATGCATGTTATCACTCGTTGGCCAGAACTTGACAGAAGCACTAGCGATCTTGAAATCTTGTTATAGATTTTCCCCTGGATTTTCATGTATATTTGCAGTGAATTCTATTCTGTGCAAAACGGTAAAATATAACTGTGTCTAGTGATCAGTGGTCTAGTTCATTCATTCTATTTCACTGGATATTGTGTTAATTTAAATTTATTAAATTAAACCATCTCAATAGTTCCTAGTTGTAAATGTAATGTTATACCTGTTATATTATTTCCAAAAATAATAGAGGCTTAAATGCTAAAGTAACTTTTAAAGTCGCGAAGGAATTTATAATTAATAAATTTAGTTAAGTCCTATATATATATAGATGTGTGTTTTAACCATTAGAACTCGCGCAGTGTTTTACCTAATACAGAATTAAATACGCGAGGGTATATATATATATATATATATATATATATATATATATATATATATATATATATATATATATATATATATATATATATATATAGACAGTCTTAACGGGAAATGCATCGCGCTTTAGAATGTTATTTGATTTTTCGGTATATTACATGTCTTTTTCTTTCATACAGAGTGATCGTAACCTTTGCGATCCCAGCATAAAGAAAGCAATAGAGAAATCATACAGAGTCCTTTTCAGACTCGGTTCTTAACTTCCAGATATATTGATGGAACTTTTTTAAATATAATTCTTGTGGCGGTCCGATGCGACCTAGCTATCAATTACATGAAAGAAAGCACCCCCCCAAGAACTTTTTTAAATAAATCATCAAATTTAATTACAGTAGCGATAATTTATTTACTGCTCTACTGTGAGAGAATACATATTTACCTGACTGTGACTGAGCCAAATTTTTCCTAACTGGATTTAAACCATACCGGTCAGTTGCTATCATCACGCCTTGAAGGAATTTTACCTCCAGCAGCGAAATTAAAGAGACCTCATTTTCACCCCCTGTATTGAATTGTGTCAGTGCCATCCCATAGACTCTTTTTATAAAATAAAACATAATAAATCTGAGTCTTCAAGTCCGGCGATTAGTGGGAATATTTGCTATCAACAAACCTCGCTACATCTGGGGCGGGACATCGAAGTACTAGACATTTTCACGTGTCAAGAGTAATTGTTGTTTATATAATTCTATGGATTGTCTGATGCTGCAATCGGTAAGTGTGTGTGTGTATATATGAGTGTGAATCCTCACGCGCGTGCATGAATGACAGGAAATCTAATTGTTTTTGCAAACCATTTGTTAACTTGCCTACCGGGCAATACATTTTCTGTATACCCCGCATTGTTCCTTTAAGTGGGATATTTTGTTAACTCTGTTTAACCCCCTCCCTTTCAATTGCTTAGTAAAGGGAAGAACAATTTGGGATAACGGGTTTTTTTTTCTACCACCCATGCCTAGTATCCAAAGCCCAACATGTCCCCTATTTGTTTAATATAGATTGTATCCACGTGCGTTTGTGTGTTTGAAGCACCAAATCGGTGTGAGCGCAGATGTGTGTCTGGAAAACTGGCAAATAATTGTTTGACCAGGAGAGGCTGAAGAGTAGATTGAGAGAACGATTTGTCGTAAATAAGTCTGTCTTTACTCTCCTCCAGCACTCTGTGAAGCAACTATTTACTCTCTACAATTTCTATCACTGAGTTTTCATCATCATTCTCCACTCTAAACCGGACCACTATTTCTAAGACTCTTTCTCTCAATATAAATTTACGACAGTCATACTCCAGCTGTAAATGGTTTGCTCTTTGCTCTTGATTTAGGGAAGGCAAAGGCAGCGAGAAAGGGACCTGGTTATCACACATAATAAAGCTGTGGACTAGTATAGTAAAGTCTCTAACACTTCACTCCCCTACGGTAATATGTGCTATAGGAGTAACTTTACCTTTATACTTTGTTCAATCCCGGTTGGCCGTAGATGATTAGTTTTGATCTAATGAAAAGCTTGTTAAATTAGCAACAACAATAACAAGAAACAAAACTAATTTTTTATAAGGATTGGAAGGAGTTAGTTATAACGTGGACTGCACACACACACACACACAAATGCGGGCTATTTATGACCAATGTTAGTTAAGCACTGTTTTCTTCACACTATTATGTTCGCATGTGCTTGATGAACTCCTACGCTCCGTATGATGGAAAGGGAAATGACGAAGATGACTATATGTGGCAACATGAGACATTACATATTGTATGTTTACCTGTTTCGTCTTTCTCTGGTCAGTAGTAATATTACATTAGAGCAACGACATAAACAAATTCCTAGGAAAAAAATGGCATACCTTATTCCACTATATTATCGTTACAACCTGCAATTGGTCAGACATCAATTCAAGTAAATAAATAAACATTACACACATAAAGGTATGTTTCCAGGCACTCGTGACAAATAAAGAAGTAGAAAACTAGACAACAGAAAAACAATAGAAGTGAGTGGCTTACCGGAAAATCAGACATCCATCGTAGATCTTGCAACCTGATCTGTAGATGATCAGCCATCAATCTTAGGTCTTCTTACCTGACCTACATATATTCTTTCAACGTCTTCTTACCTGACCTACAGATGTTCATCCCAAGTCTTCTTACTTGACCTACAGACATTCATCCTAGGTCTTTTTATGTCACCAATAGATGATCCATCCTAGGTCTTTTTATGTCACCAACAGATGATCCATCCTAGGTCTTTTTATGTCACCTGCAGATGATCCATCCTAGGTCTTTTTATGTCACCTACAGATGATCCATCCTAGGTCTTTTTATGTCACTAATAGATGATCCATCCTAGGTCTTTTTATGTCACCAACAGATGATCCATCCTAGGTCTTTTTATGTCACCTACTGATGATCCATCCTAGGTGTTTTTATGTCACCAACAGATGATCCATCCTAGGTCTTTTTTATGTCACCAACAGATGATCCATCTTAGGTCTTCTTTTCTTTCCTACAGATGATTAAACATCCATCCTAGGTATTCTTTCCTCGCCTAAACATGATCAGGCATCTACTCTAGGTCTTCTCACCTGATTCACAGATAATCAACCATCCATTCTATTTGTTCTCATCTGACCTAAAGATGCTCATATAATCATCCTAGGTCTTCTTACCTGCTGAAATCGTGAGAGAACTCTTGGGTTTGGGCTTTCAAAACCCGACAGGGGGTCAAACTGTCGTCTTGTGAAGTCATTTTGCACTGTGAAATAAGACAGAAGAGGGTGTGGAATATAGTGTAGCAGGTAACAAGCAACTATAGCTGTTTGACAATAATCTTTTGTTTAATTTCATGTTTATGAAATTGGATACAAACAGAGGCGGATCTACTATGAAGCTTGACGTTCAGGGCCCTATAGTCCAGTTTCTTCTATAATACGTTTCTTTCCCATCCCAAGAGTTAAAGCTACAAAGCCCCAAAATATAGATCCGCCACTGGATACACAGTTAGTGAAGATCTTACATGTTTGCCAAATCGCTCATCAGTCTGACACAGTGTACATTTTGGGTCTTTTTATTATGTTTCTTTATATGTGTTAACTTATTTTAATGTGTATGTGTGCTTCTTTCCTACGCCATATGAAAGACAGTGGCAACCTCGTCATGTCAAACAAATGGCCAAACAAACCACCGCTGCAAACCGCTGCAAACGTATGTGACCGCTTAGTGCAGGCATCCTGTAAAAGGACCAGCTGCCGTGGTGCATCCTTGTTCCGTAAGGATCATAATGGAACATGATGATGAGGATGATTTTAAGATAAAGATAAAAATAAAATAAAAAAGATAAGTTTAAAGAAACCTAAATAAAATATCACAAGAACAGCTATGCTATGAACCCCTGAAGAAAGGCGAACGAGTGGTCGATCAAAAACAACTAGGCGGAGGTCTGTAGAGGTTGGGATGCAAAGAATGAACCAAAGCTAAGGGCACTGTACGAAGTATGACCGCCGACCGAACAAAGTGGAAGCAGTTTGTTGCTGCCCTACAAGACGCCATAAAGCGTGATGGCCACTGACTGCTTTGGCTAAGGATCAAAGAAGAAGAAGAAATACGATTTAATGAGGAAAACAGATCGAACAAAGACAAAAGAAACGTGAAAAGAATGATAGTGGAAAAAAGCAGTGGAGAAGGATAATGCGCACGAGAATAAGTCAGTCGAGAAATGAAGAATGTAGTAGAAGGAAATGCTATGGTGAAGTGAAAAAGGAGAGACAGATAAAGGAAAAAGTGTACACGGGGAGAGGACAGACTGAAACATAAAAAGAGCACTCTAATTATCATCACTCATTCATACTTACATGAGGACGATCTTCTTCTACTTCCGACAAATTGAGTGTGCGCCAGACGTTCCAGCAGCACTGCCACCCAGACAAATAATGTTATTTTATAAAGTTGTATCTCCATGACGCAAGGGTGGACACTAGGTCATCAAATGTGAACCTTCGGAGCAGAACTTGCATGCTGAGGGAAAACACACACAAACACACACACACACACACACATATATATATATATATATATATATATATATATATTAATATATATATATATATATATATATACACACATATATATATATATATATAAACATAACTTTACCAAAACAGATCACAGTGAACCAAGTCAAAAGACTCAAAAATCTTTTCACGTTAATACAGACGTTGGAATATATGTCTGAATTGAAACAGAGTTCAATAGCCTAGGCTAAAGCAAAGTTCAATGAAATAAAAATAATGTTATGCAAAAACCATTGTCAATGGCAGTAAAAATTATCAGTGTTGTATTGATCCAATCTAACATATGCAAGTGAGTCATGTACAATTAGTAAACAAGCAAGAAAATCCCTGCAGACTACAGAGATGTTGTTTGACAGAGTACTGTTAAACATAACATAGGCTTCTAGGAGAAGCATTTAGGATGTTTTGAAAAGGAAATTTATTACTCAGAAGAAAGCGACCCGCATACTTTAGGCCCGAGATGAGAAGAGGGAAGCTGGAATATATTGTGAAAGCAGGAAAGATGAATGGAAAAAGAGACAGAGGATTGCACTGGGAGAAAATACTGGACAATTTGACAATGTGGTTTGGAAACGAGTCTTCAACAGAATTGCTAAACAGTACTGGGGACATAAAGTTGTGGAGAGACGTGATCATCCACGTCAGTTGTCTTGGCACTTGAAGAAGATGAAAAAGAAGAAAAAGAAGAAGAAGAAGAAGCAGAAGAAAGAGAAGAAGAAGAAGAAGAAGTAGAAGAAATCACATAAATTGATTTGAGCGACTAGAGAAGTAGTTCATAGAGAAGCATGCTTATAGGGAAATGCTATGGTTCAGACGGCTTCTATGCACCTAATTAACAAGTGTGCGTGCTTGTGTAGATCTTTAAACAGAAAACAAGGAACTGGCCAAAGTTGATGCTGTGAGATATTGGTTATGGAACTAGCCAAAGTTAATGTTGTATTTACTGCAACATACAGTAAACAATATTTTACAACATTATCTTTGGCCACTTTTTTTTTAGCTCAGACCTAAGGGTCTTTTGTGTTTGGATATGCGCCCTAATATAACCGACAAGGTTGAACGGGACGCGCCTCGTCAAAACGAGGCAAAACTTTATTTTAAAAAAAAAAATGTGGGTGTTGTTTGATCCAATGTCACTGAGCGTCATTTTTTTTTTTAAAATAAAGTTTTGCCTCGTTGTGGCGAGGCGCGTCCCGTTCAACCTAGTCGGTTATATTAGGGCGCATGTCCAAATATAAAAGACACTTAGGTCTGAGATGCGTCAGCTATTGGTGACCAATTTTGGCATTTTTACAGAGTTTCGTGAGCAGCTTCATCGCTTCTTCAGTATTGTTTGTATTCATTTTGCGGAATATCCATGGATCATCATTATATAGTGTATTATTTATTTAGTAATTTTTGAATAGTTTGCTCTTCACTTAGTTTATTGATAACTAACGCAGATTTAAAAACAAACAAGACTGAACACCAATGTTTTAGTAATCTGAAGCGTGCATTTCATTGTTATCGACGAAGTAGCTGAATAAAGTTAATTGTAATTTATTTGTATGCAAAAATAATTATTTTCAATAGGACTCCATTACAGAAAGAATCCTTTATAAAATGAGGGATGTTATATCTGACAACATAACACAATTGATAACTAACTAGTTCTTCCATCGGGCTTAGCGCCAGCATTAAAATGGTCGAAGAAAATACCAGAATGACAGGAAGTAAAATCAGAAAAATATGAAAAATGATATCTTCTTCTTCTTCTTCGTTCGTCCTGAAAAGGACGTTGGTTGCGTTGTGCCGGTTTACAGCGTAGCTGCGATATTTGCGCCTTTTGGCCGACACATACGATCTCAACACGCCATTTTTTGGGACCAGGATAGCCTTCCCTCTTCAATCTCTACTCAATCAGCCAGACTGCAGTATTGCAGCCTGTTTCCAGGACCACCACTTGTAGGTGGAGTAGGGTCTTGGTCAGTTCTGGTTCGCTGACCCTTACGCAAGAAGTCTAGTTATGATTCGCTAACTGCATTCCTCACTGTTGACGCGTCTTAGGTCCCTGAACATGATGTTTGTTTTGGTCTATTTTATATCGTGATTCAAATTTAACTGAGAGCGTTACCATAGATACCGTTGAACAATACATGAAATAAAAGAAAAACAACAATTGTAACAGAGGATAAGGATCCCGTCACACGCCCATTGAGGCATATTGGGAATAAGGTTAGGTCAATATTTTCTTGATCATTGGCACACTAGGGGTGATGTGGTCGGCATCATGCCGTCCGCCTTAAGTTTGCCAGAGTTGTTCTGGTACCCAATTCATAAAGCTAGGTTGACCCCAGAGCCGTTTGCGGTCTAAAAAATCCCACCTTAACTGTGGATCGAGCTATGGACCACCGAGCTAGGAAGGGGGGTAGCTGCAGCTTAATAATGTTCATACTGACATTAAATCAATATGTTTTTAATTTTAATTGCATGATATCGCCATGTTCTGTCAATCGGAAAGTTAGATCATAGATGAGAGCAAAGGAATACTAATTAGGTATCTCTCCCATGAATCAAAGGCATCTGACAATGCGCCGTGACCAGCGTGAAAGTATTCGGTCCGCTCTGTGTAGACGAGAAAAGATGCACGCTTGAAGAAACCTCAGGGGCTGTCTAAATAAAGATTGACACCGACGGGGTCGGTAATTTTACAGTAGACTCAATGGAAAAGTAGAGAGGAGGAGACAAAAATCAAAGATGAGAAAGGGACGGTGTCATAAGAGGTTTTGATGTTACTAAATGTATAGGCTATCCTGGACAAATAGATGCATCATAGGATACCAGGATAGTGCCAGATAAGAGACTGGTCTTATAAGTAATACCCCATTCTCTGAAAAGAGCAAGGGTGTATAGACAATCAAGGTGGTGTCAAGCTATGTAAGTTCTCAGAGTAGATGATGATGATCTCTGAGTCCCTAACCGCTACCTCTACTGATCCCAAATGATTTAGCTACGGGTCTAGGGGAAATGTATTTACTTTATTCAATGATTAATTTCAAACAGAACTTCAACTTAATAAAATTAATTAAGCAAGGCTGTATGAAAGTTTCTGTACAATTTAATTGTCCTGAACCTCAATCTTTTGGGTCAGGAATTATCAAACTCGAGAAAGGTTATTTACATAATGAAATAAATAATTTGGAAACTCTGTTCCATTTCTTTTAAAGGGTCACTGGAATGACTACACGTACTGTTACAGTTCTTAATATTTATACTGCTACCAGTCTTACACTGCAAGGTCTACTACTTTCATCATCCCACAGTGGTTAAGTTTTATTGAGCGAATGAGGTTGGATGAATCGCCATTGCCTTTCTAAAGGACTTATCTTCAGAATGTTGCTGCTTCAGTTCTTTGAATAGTAGTCAGGATCAGCAACTCTGGGACTCCTGGCTGAGAAGATGGGGTCTATCTCCAGTCTTTAGATGGAGCAATAAACTCCCACACGCTCTTCTTCTGAAGAAATTGCAGCCACGAGGTAAATTCGTGATATAACCTGGAATAGAAGGACAATCCATTCCCTGTAGAGATCTGCCGCAATTAATTCACCCCTAACAATATTAAAACTTACCATGGTCAGTTATGTGTGCTAACAAGTTGCACAAGACCTTGAATTCCGTTGTCTATCATCAGTTTTCATGCCATAACTCTTTCTCTGGGTTCATCAAGGCTTGGGTACCTCGTCCATGTTTGGCTTCCATGCAATAATCATGGCAAGTACAATACAGCATGTGACCTGTTGATTACTTCATTCTAACCTTCCCTAGATGTTTATTACATGATCTATGAACAGGGTGTCACTCCAGAAGAAAATACTAAATTAAATCGCTTCTAACACTCACTGTCGTAAATTTGCAAACCCCATACACCAATTTTTCAAGTCGAACAAGTCTGCTACTACACACATTCCTACGTAGGTCAGCGTGACCCAACACATCTCATCGTCAGTTACACTTTCGAACAAATATGGCACACACAGCCTGTTTACTTTACAAGTCAATTCTTTAACAAAGTATGCAAATAAAATTATCAATCTTACCCTCAGGTAAATAAGTTCACACACATTCAAGCTGACTGGCTGTAAAAGGGTTCTTAGCCCGCGCTACCAGTCTAACCGGCAAAGGCTTGGTCTACAGTCTTTTTGTATACGTCAGCTCAGTGTGATTTTTATGATTTCAATGGCGAAAAACTACAAAAGTTTGTTGCTATTTATAGCAATACACCCGGCCAATCAGAGAAAAGTCAAAAAGTTAATTTTTGATTCTAGTATTTATGCGATTCTAAGCGTGTCTGTATGATCTGACTAAATTTGAACATTTTATATTTCAGTTATATGTAGACCGATTTTAATTATCAAAAGTGATAATTAAACGGCCAATGTTTCTCTATCGTTCTATATAGTTTGCCTTTAGTTATTCCTATGCATTCAAATGTGGGTAATTTTTTTGTAATTAAATTGGGCCTTACCCTGATGTGAAAATCTCACTAAATTAAATTTTCTACTACCATAAAAAATTTTTTATGAGAGAATCTTTATGTGTATATGTTAAGCAATATCAGCGCTATAATTTGAGATATCCCTTTCATTTTAAGTATCTTTAGTTATTAAGAAATAAATTATCTACGTTCGGTCAAAAACACAAAATAGGCATTTATTTCGCGTCAACCAAAATATTCTTACCACTACAAAATATGGAAACGATTTGATTGGTTGTTAAATTTTGTACTATGCTCTTCGATAATTTTTGGGGTGGGCGGTAACTTTTTACTTGTTTCCTATAAAAATTCAAATACACTAGATAAATTGTTGGCGGTAAATTTGACCTGCCCCTCAGAAAAATTTCTATGTAGTTATTTATAGATTTAAAAACACGATGGCTAGTTTGTTTTGAGCGGGGAATTTGAGCGTGTTGTCATACGGATTCACTTCACTACAGACGGTTCTAAAGCTGAGAAAGTTGACAGAAATTACGATACATTTTATTGCAGTCAGTAAGTTTACAGGGTACATTTCAAAGTATTTGCCATTTTGACATCGTATGTATCAGTATTATGACCGTTAAATCAACCGCACTTTAACACAAATCATGAAGGTCATGACGTGGTTGGCAAGGTTTTAGCTCATCTTTAATTTCCCTGTATGTAAGCAGAAACATTAACGCCTTACAGAGGAAAAAATATTGCGCGTATGTTCCGGAAGTCTGCACCAAACGTGAATGAATCTATTTAAAGATCATCTTATCAACATTAACATTAGCAATTGCAAATATAATAGTCCTTATTTTAAAACTGATTCAAAGTCAAGAAATGCGTACTGCACAATACGTCACCAACTTTAATGATGCTTACATATTTCTGAAAAAGTACCATTTTCATTTCAAAAATATCTGTATTCTGATCGCTAATAAAAAAAAAATAGGTATAATTTTCATTCAAATCTTAATTAATAAGATAGATGTAATATATCTGCAAGATTATGTCAACATTGGTTACAGCTGGTAGAAGGGTGGTGAGATAACGAGCATTCAAACATTGAGATCGGAAGTTTCTTTGTTTTTCAACACTGAGATAAAGATTGAACGCAAGAAATACGAACTAAGCCGCCCCATTAACATAACAGTTTGGCCAACAACAAAAAATGTATAGATGTTTTGCCATTGATAACACTCAATCATGTATGTCTTGCTTTTGCTGATATGAAATGTTTCAGACATTCTTTAGCGATAAACACTGTTCGCGTTCTGTTTAGTGCTTAACCGAGTCCGTGTTTGTAATGTGTTAAATTTTAAAAGAAATTTCTATGTATGTGAAGTCTTAGACTTAAAAATTATTTGAATTTTTTTAAGATTTAAACTGCAAGTCTTAACAACAGATTGTTAAGATTTCAAATGCATGTATTTTCTTTTAATATGTTGTTAACTATTAAATTGATGTTGTTTTCTATATTTGTTAAGATTTAGAATGGTGGAGCTATTGTTTATTCTGTTCAGCATAAATCGAGTGTTTGTTAGTTTGTTTGTTAGTTTGTTTGTTTTTAGAATATGAGTTCTGCCTCGTTTGGACGAGGCAAGGCCCGTTCAAATTAGACACAAGGTCCGTCTATTATATTAGGCCGCATGTCCAAATAAGAAAGACCTTGCCGCCTCGATAATTGAATATTTTTTTATTTCGTTCATTGTCAACTGAAATTGTGTTTTATTTATTGAATTTAAGCGAGAGTAGACTACTATTCATTTATATTGAACAAGGATACCATGCACAAAAATGCAGGCTTATAAACTGATGGTTATGACAACAAGCGATACAACTTACAACTAATAATGCCCAAAGAATCAATGCGGGTTTCTAAGCTATCCTGACCACTTCTGCTGAAAATGCTGCTTTTTCTTAATATTTACCGTGTTCAAAAATGTGGTTTATGAGGAAGGTGACACCAATAATGAAACCATATTTTATCGAAATATAATTCCTCCACCTGTAAGCACACTTGTAAAGTGATGAATCCGAGAAAAAAAAACATTACTCAGAGTTAATTTGAAGGTATCTCCATTCATATTCATGAGATGGAATATGTGTATGGGAAAAACACCACAATGTTATATTTAGCCATTCTGTACTTCGTTCAGTGTCTCGTCCTTGTCATCGATCCATCTTCCTTTAATGCATGTCCACACAAGGGAGACACCCACGAATAAATTGAAGATAGTCAATGTTGTAAAAGGCGTAATCCACTGAATGAAATAGTGGAAACATGTGGGTCTGTATTTCCTTAATTTCTTTACTTAATACTGTATTATGACCAGGATTCCTCTTCTTCTTTGTTCGATCTCATATACGGTGGAGTGGCTAAGAGGTATGGCGTCCGCCTCTAATTCTAAAGCTACCGGGTTCGCTCCCAGTACAGGGAATATAATTGATGGAAATATTTTTTCAGAACCAGTGGTTACTACTGATGTCGTACTCTACCCTCTTCCCCCCCCCCCCCAACCCCAACCCCGGCCTGCTTTCTTGATTTCATTGGTAGTGTGGTAGGATGCCTATTCTTCACATTTAAGGGAGAAAAAATAGGAGGTCCCGTGTGCAAGTTGCGCATGTTAAAAATCCCTCAGCGGATGGATATCATAAAAAGACGATGCCTTGGCAAAATTTAAAAATGAGGAAACCTACCCACCGTAAAAAATATTTATAGAATGTGTAAGTCATGTATACACACAATGGCATTCTCGCTGGTAGCACGGAGTTCGGGCACTGTACTGAGATCCTCGATGTGTGATCTAAGGGAGGAGATCCGAGCACTGATGGAGTTGTCCGTGTACAATAAAGATGATCCTTAAAAACAAAACGACACCAAGAAGTCTCATATAACTACATATGTTTCTCTGTTAAAGCTGATGGTGTGTTGCTGAAGGCAAGGCTGTCACAGCACGTTTATCTGTTAAAGCTGATGGTGTGTTGCTGAAGGCAAGGCTGTTACAGCACGTTTCTCTGTTAAAGCTGATGGTGTGTTGCTAAAGGCAATGCTGTCACAACACGTTTCTCTGTTAAAGCTGATGGTGTGTTGCTAAAAGCAATGCTGTCACAACACGTTTCTCTGTTAAAGCTGATGGTGTGTTGCTAAAGGCAAGGCTGTCACAGCACGTTTCTCTGTTAAAGCTGATGGTGTGTTGCTGAAGGCAAGGCTGTTACAGCACGTTTCTCTGTTAAAGCTGATGGTGTGTTGCTAAAGTCAATGCTGTCACAACACGTTTCTCTGTTAAAGCTGATGGTGTGTTGCTGAAGGCAAGGCTGTCACAGCACGTTTCTCTCTTAAAGCTGATGGTGTGCTGCTGAAGGCAAGGCTGTTGTAGCGAAATCTGTGAGATCATCGCTAAATTCAGTAAGATTTTAGTCCTATGATAATTGTAGTGGTGTTTGATGGTATTGTATGATGTTGATATTACTAAATGTAATTGTATGAGGCCAGCTGTGAAGGCTCCTGAGATAAAATGTAGTTGAGAATTGTCAGAAGGCCTTTCTTGCTACCACTACGACCTCACACTTAATTTTTTTTTAATGAATGTGGCTACGTAAAGTGTCTAGGGTCATGCTATGTAGTGTGGTGTAATAGGTTATAGATATACCCACAAATATTTAACAAGACTAATAATATTAATAAATATTAAAATACACTGAACTAACTCACGTGTGTAAAATTTCTTGATAGAATTATATTACATTTATTTTGTTCTGTATCAATTTTTTAGGTTGACCAGAACTTAAAAGGATTTAGAAATTATGAAAGAAATGCATGGAATATTATATCATAAATGCAATAGTGTACATATATATGTACTATACTAGTTAGTTTTATTAAAATGTTCTAGTAGTCATCTACTTGGGAGGATAGTTAATGTTTGTGCTGTTGGGGTGGCCTCATCACACCTGTCTATATTGACTACACAGTGTCCAGAAAATGGTGGGAATTTTTATGGGGATATTAGTAACTACACCGCGTTGGTGAATGTCCAGCAGACCAGAGGCTCACTCATCTGGTAGTTGTAGCTCTGGTGCTGAAATCTTGTGGTCCCACCTCTCCGTGCTGGCGGGCAATAATGGTGGTCTCTGTCACAAGTACTGCACAGATACACTCGAGTAAATCACCAACTGAATAGACACTGCTTGGTTGACAACAGAAACTCACAGCTCTGCAATCAAAGTATGGGCCATGTGTCAAAATCTGTTCTCTACCCACGTCTGGACACAACACTGACACAACAACCACATCATACAGACAGGTCAGATCTCTCTGACCAAACAGCACATTTACCATGGTGGTTTTACATCAGATAGATCCTCCCAGACTATAGATTCTGAAAAAATATTTATTAGTTGTTTGCCCTAAAAGAGGATAGGTAATATGTTTCATTATTCTCAACACTTGATCTGTCTTGCCTAACTCTTGCTGGAGTTTATGTACATTGTTGGTCCCTAGACCCTGACTTGGGCGGGGGGTCTAGAGCAAATCCCTACTTGTTTGTAAGGCTAGATTTCGATATGGCAGTATCAAATCACTCGAACATGAAACAATATTCAAAATATATAAAGAAATAATTTCAATCTTACCAGATTATGAATAAATAACACAGAATTGCTAGCAAAACTCAGCTGAGCTGCTGGCTATAGTATGGCGTCCCTAAATTTATTTCACTTTCTTTCATATGGAAATCACCACACTTTAAAATCTGTGTCTATCACTGAACAACTATTGAAGAATGGCCCCACTTTCGCGCCTGAGCGCTAATGATATGATTGTCTGTGGCCAATCACTGCCTAGGTTTATTTTAAATTTCAAATTTCCTACCATAAAGTCATTTCAGTCATGCTTCAGTCAAGTATGGATGGTTATCTGTTAGTCTGTCCGTCTCTACTTGTGTTTCTAAAAAAAATGTACTTGATTTTTGAACCTACCTTTCTCTCCCCTCCAAAATTTTGTCGTTAAAAGTTATTTTTAGACACAGCCACCACAATATCCCCTCTCCTCCATACCACGTAGATTTGAACACCTGCGTCTCGATGTCGTGTTTTTTTGTGCAAAATAGCGACACTTTTAGATTCAATACAGTCTGTCGATGATGTGAACAACACTGTCTTTTGTCATTATCTTCAATATTATCTATCCGTCTGTAAAATTAAGACCATATTAGTTCACTGCTCAGAATGGGCCATCCGGCCAGCTAATTTTTATATTCCTAACATTAATATTAAGAAAAAAGTACTTTTTAATTTTTGTAATACTTCGAACATCTGCGTTTTACCGCTCCATTCAAATCAAAAGCTTGGTATCGCAAAAGCGTCCAATAAATGACTGTGGCGTAACATATCTATGGTCCCTTCTGTCGAGTTGCTTACTTTTTATGTCAACTTGGGAAACGTGACTTTTCTCCGTTTCCCCCCCAATTGCGTCTCCTTAGCCTTTCTAGTCTCACGCAATCTTTCCAGTCATATTTTTTTCCTTTTTGATCCGCCGTTCCCCTCCTGTCTAGCAAGTCAATTATTATGGAGGATGATGACCCGCGGTCTAGGCGATCATGTACATCAGCAGCCTACGCATTATGTTTTTATCCTTAAATGTTATCTTTGGAGGGATTTTACCGTTGTATCTCTGTCAATTTCACTACACATCTCCCCACTTGAAAACATGCCTATGGCAAGTTCCAAAACCAGCGATACACATAGGTAAAATTACTCCTCACGTCTGCCACTACTCTAATTTTGATCACAGGGGTGCCGACTGAGGAAATCTGCACCGACATTCAATTTGCCTGGGATATATTGGATACTAAACTGATAAGGTTGAAGCAACAAAGACCACCTCAGCAATCTTGCGTTTTCATGCTTAGCCTGAGACAAGAACACGAGAGGCTGATGGTCCGTCTCCACCACAAAAGTCCTACCATACAGATAGATTTGAAACTTCTTTATTGCCCAGATTAATGCAAAACATTCCTTTTCGCTTGTGGAGTATCCTTGTTCCGCCTTATTCAATTTGCGGCTTGCATAAGCGACTGGTTTAAGTTCCCCATCAGGTGAAGATGATCTTTGCAACAAAGCCCCTCCGAGTCCCACATTACTTGCATCGGTTCTTAAGACAAAGTCCTGTGTCAAATCAGGCAGTTTGAGAATAGGCTTGCTAGTGAGTTTTTCTTTTAACTCTTGGAACGCTAGTTCACATTGTGCAGTCCAAATAATTTTATCTGGAAGTCCCTTGCGAGTCAGATCAGTCAGAGGAGCACAAATAGCGTTAAAATTCTTGATGTATTTCTGATAAAATCCGCATAACGACACAAATGATCGCACGTCTTTTTTTTTGTTTGTGGCCTAGGTGCTCTCTGCAGTTTTTCCAAGTTCTTAGGATCAGGGGTCATATTACCCTGATATACAGTGTGTCCCAAGAATTCCAACTCTTTGCATCCAATACAACATTTTGTTGGCCTAGCGGTTAAGTTCGCCTCCCGAAGTCTATCAAACAACATCTCCAGAGCTTCAATGTGTTCTTCAAATGTCTCTGTGGCGACGAGAATATCATCCATGAAATTCGTGATACATGGGTTATTCAGGGGATCCAACAATTTGCGCATCATCCTTGAAAACACACTCGGAGCATTTTTCAGTCCGAATGGTAGCATATTGAATTCATAATGTCCATCCGAAGTGCTAAAAGCCAAATAAGGTCTCACTTCAGGCTTCACTGGGATCTGGTAATAGCCTTTACTAAGATCCACCTTTGAAAAGTATTTTGCCTTGTTCAGTCTGGCAAATAACTGTTTTGTGTCTGGTAATGGATCCACTTGTCCTTCTGTGACAGCATTCAGTTTCCTGTAATCTATGCACAATCTGTGTTCCCCAGACGGTTTTCTCAACAAAACGACACTAGAACTAAAAGACGATTCACTGTGCGAAATAATCCCCTCCTTCAACAAATACTCTATTTCTTCCTTCAATGCCTTCTCCTTCGCGAACGGAATAGAATAGGCTCTCATACAGATTGGGTTTGAGTCTACCAGTTTCATGTCATACTGTAGCAAATTTGTATGGCCTGGTTTATCTGTTAATACATCTGTATGTTCCTCCAGAACCTTTTGAACTCTCTCCCTCTGGTTTGTAGTCAGGTGCTTACTGACTTTTACCTGTGCTGCGGTTTCACAAGGATGTAATGGGTATTCATGTGAGGTGAGTGGTTCCTTTTGCATCTGGGTTGCAATAGCCAAGGTCAATAAGGGGGTGCTTTCCTGGAGTGGTCTGTCCAGATACTTCTTTAACAGGTTTACATGATAAACTTTTTCCTTCCCCTTTTTGTCAATTTTATAGTTTGTTCTAGACACCTTCTCTAGAACCGTATATGGACCTTGCCAACCAATTTGTAATTTATTCTGGCTTCCGGGTAGTAGAAGCAGCACCTTCTCTCCGACTGCCAGTTCCCTGTCCTTTGCCTTCCTATTAAAATATGCTGCATGTTTCTTCCTGGCTTGCTTCAAATTATCATTTGCCAGTTTCCATCCAGCTTTCAAACGAGTGGTCAGTTCGTTCACATATTGATACGATGAGGTAACAGTCTCTTCCGCCTTCTCATCTGTCCAGGTCCTTAATAAAGTTACATCTGGATCTTTAATTTATCATACGTATTTTTCCTGGAACCCGTCGGGTCCCGTCCATTAGAAGCTTTATAATGAGGACTTTTCTTCCTAGAATCATCACTCACAAATCATCCACTACCAATTTTTTTCTTGGGTTTATCTCCCCACTTTAGATTGCTTATGAGAGATCTTCGCTCTCTTTTCTGTTCTTCCAGCTTATATAATCCTGACCGAGGGATTGTCCGATTATTCTGGGTTAAATTTCTTCTTTGTACTTGTCGCATAGTGGCCATGTTAATCCATTCAAGTGACGACTGGGTGTGAAAAGGGGGCTCCCATTCCACTTTGTCTACCTGAGTATAATTAGTTTTCCTTTCAGGCCTAAAGTTGCCCCGTGGCGTTTCTAGGTCCTGCACATATTTTCTTTTTGTGGGTGTTCCCTCATGAAATACGCCACATGCTTCTACAAAGTTTTCAACATCGACATTTACGTCGGGCAAATAGTATTTTCGAGCAATCTTTTGGCAGATGGTACCGACTTTCTCATGGTCACCATCTTTTCCAACATGTAAGCTCCTTATTAAGTTTGCCCTATATATCTTGGGAAGAACTAACTGTCCGTGACCAGGGGATCTAGTTCCTGTCTTCCTGTATAATAGTTTGTTCTTCATGAAATATTCCCCCTTGCTCGGAGGTGTGTGGCATTTGGGCAATTTTTTAAAACATGGCTTGAGTGTCCTATCCTCAGCCTGCGCCTTCCTCATCTCCTCTGGATGAGCATTTATAGGTTCACCTTCTTCCTCCTTCTTCTGTGACCTGGTCTGCACTGTCGCCATGATCACAGATTTCTCGGGATTCCCCAAGAAGACGTATCTACACCCCAATATCAGAGGGTAGATTGGTTCATCTATCACTGCTGCTCTGATTTCTCCTTCCACATAGCGAGTTTTCACCGTTATCCTTGCGATGGGAAGTGTCATGAGTGGTATGTCCTTAGTCGCCCCTTGTATTTCCACTGTTTCTGTGGTATACTGACTTGGGTCCACTAGGCTAGACTTCACAACTGAATCATAATCCAAACCTGTATCATAAAGGCACCTTATGGTGACCCCATTACAAATAACATCCTCACAAACTGGGGGGTGATAAGGTTCCTGTTGTCCCTTAGGATTAACCTTTAATCTTTGCATCCCCGACTTCATTGCAGCAATGTTTGAAGGTTTCCTTCTACAAAATTCGGTGTTATGGTTATCCTTCTTGCACCATTTACACCATCTTTTCCCTTGGTTCAACGGTTTTCTTTCATTGAACTTTTGGTCATTGAACTGTGAGTTTCTGTCGCGATAGTCATTTCTTGGCCGCTCAAAGTTTGTCCTACCTTTATTTCCCTGCTCTCTAGTATCAAATTTATTAAATTGCTGTGGAGCTTTAAAATTGTCTATGTGCTTCTTTTTAGCACCACTTACCTCTGCCTGGGCTGCCTGATACCTCTCAGCAACATTTAAAATTTCCCCCAACTTCTCTGCACCTTGTTCCATGAGAAATTTTCTCATGTCTGGAGCCATGGACTCTCTCAATTGCTCAATCATGATCATTTCTTTAAGATCTTGGGTCTTCCCCAGAGCCGTCCATTTCTCCAAATAGGTTTCTAGTCTAGCAGAGAATTGGTGGTATGTCTCCCCAGACAACAGTTTGGCATTTCTAAATTTCTTACGATAAAATTCACCATTCTTCTCGTACCTTAATAACAAAGCCTGCTTTAACATGTCATAATTGTCTTGGTCTTCCCTGTTCATTTTGGCAAATACTTCATAAGAAGTACCTCTCAATCCCTGTGATAGCTTTAAGCTCCACCTCTCTCTCTCTCTAACCCATATGTAGTAGCTAATAACTCAAAACGTCCTAGGTACCCCTCTATGTCATCGTCTTTTTCAACAAAATGGTCTAAATGAATCCCCATAGCTGAGTTTGAGGCTCCCAGACTGGGCGTAGCATCTGAGGCAAAAGGGCTGGCACCATTTTCAGGAGCCTGGCCTTGTAATTCCAGCTCCCTTAGTCGTAATTCGTGCTCCCTCTGCAACCTTCTATCTTCTGCCTCCCTTTCGGCAGTCAACCTTTTTTCTTCTGCCTCCCTTTCGGCCTTTTTATCTTCTGCCTCCCTTTCGCCTTTTTATCTTCTGCCTCCCTTTCGGCCTTTTTATCTTCTGCCTCCCTTTGCTGTCGTTTTTCTTCTGCCTCAATCTGCAGCCTCTTAATTTCTCTATCAGCCTCTAACCTCTTCTCTTCAACTAACCTCCTTTCTTCCCGTTCAATATATTTATCACATTCAGTCGTTACGTATTGAATTAAAATTTGACCATCCATTCCCATCTCCTTCGCGGTGAGCACAGCAGCTGATCTAAATTTTGCCAGCTCCGCCATACTTTTTAGACAATATAATAATATACAAGCTAAATCTCTAACCAGTAAATACACTAAGTACTTCTTATGACTATAGTCTAACTAATTCTAACTAACCAGTTAACTAATTAATTATTACTGGCTGTGAAGATTCACCAACTTTTATCTGCAGGGACACTTTTAATGTTAAAGGGAATTTTACAATTTATTTCCCTACTTTTATTTCTCCCACCAGGAGATCCTAATATTACTGTTGGGCTAATTATCCCGGACGAGCCCCCAATTTATGTAGTGGTGTTTGATGGTATTGTATGATGTTGATATTACTAAATGTAATTGTATGAGGCCAGCTGTGAAGGCTCCTGAGATAAAATGTAGTTGAGAATTGTCAGAAGGCCTTTCTTGCTACCACTACGACCTCACACTTAATTTTTTTTTAATGAATGTGGCTACGTAAAGTGTCTAGGGTCATGCTATGTAGTGTGGTGTAATAGGTTATAGATATACCCACAAATATTTAACAAGACTAATAATATTAATAAATATTAAAATACACTGAACTAACTCACGTGTGTAAAATTTCTTGATAGAATTATATTACATTTATTTTGTTCTGTATCAATTTTTTTAGGTTGACCAGAACTTAAAAGGATTTAGAAATTATGAAAGAAATGCATGGAATATTATATCATAAATGCAATAGTGTACATATATATGTACTATACTAGTTAGTTTTATTAAAATGTTCTAGTAGTCATCTACTTGGGAGGATAGTTAATGTTTGTGCTGTTGGGGTGGCCTCATCACACCTGTCTATATTGACTACACAGTGTCCAGAAAATGGTGGGAATTTTTATGGGGATATTAGTAACTACACCGCGTTGGTGAATGTCCAGCAGACCAGAGGCTCACTCATCTGGTAGTTGTAGCTCTGGTGCTGAAATCTTGTGGTCCCACCTCTCCGTGCTGGCGGGCAATAATGGTGGTCTCTGTCACAAGTACTGCACAGATACACTCGAGTAAATCACCAACTGAATAGACACTGCTTGGTTGACAACAGAAACTCACAGCTCTGCAATCAAAGTATGGGCCATGTGTCAAAATCTGTTCTCTACCCACGTCTGGACACAACACTGACACAACAACCACATCATACAGACAGGTCAGATCTCTCTGACCAAACAGCACATTTACCATGGTGGTTTTACATCAGATAGATCCTCCCAGACTATAGATTCTGAAAAAATATTTATTAGTTGTTTGCCCTAAAAGAGGATAGGTAATATGTTTCATTATTCTCAACACTTGATCTGTCTTGCCTAACTCTTGCTGGAGTTTATGTACATTGTTGGTCCCTAGACCCTGACTTGGGCGGGGGGGGTCTAGAGCAAATCCCTACTTGTTTGTAAGGCTAGATTTCGATATGGCAGTATCAAATCACTCGAACATGAAACAATATTCAAAATATATAAAGAAATAATTTCAATCTTACCAGATTATGAATAAATAACACAGAATTGCTAGCAAAACTCAGCTGAGCTGCTGGCTATAGTATGGCGTCCCTAAATTTATTTCACTTTCTTTCATATGGAAATCACCACACTTTAAAATCTGTGTCTATCACTGAACAACTATTGAAGAATGGCCCCACTTTCGCGTCTGAGCGCTAATGATATGATTGTCTGTGGCCAATCACTGCCTAGGTTTATTTTAAATTTCAAATTTCCTACCATAAAGTCATTTCAGTCATGCTTCAGTCAAGTATGGATGGTTATCTGTTAGTCTGTCCGTCTCTACTTGTGTTTCTAAAAAAAATGTACTTGATTTTTGAACCTACCTTTCTCTCCCCTCCAAAATTTTGTCGTTAAAAGTTATTTTTAGACACAGCCACCACAATATCCCCTCTCCTCCATACCACGTAGATTTGAACACCTGCGTCTCGATGTCGTGTTTTTTTGTGCAAAATAGCGACACTTTTAGATTCAATACAGTCTGTCGATGATGTGAACAACACTGTCTTTTGTCATTATCTTCAATATTATCTATCCGTCTGTAAAATTAAGACCATATTAGTTCACTGCTCAGAATGGGCCATCCGGCCGGCTAATTTTTATATTCCTAACATTAATATTAAGAAAAATTTACTTTTTAATTTTTGTAATACTTCGAACATCTGCGTTTTACCGCTCCATTCAAATCAAAAGCTTGGTATCGCAAAAGCGTCCAATAAATGACTGTGGCGTAACATATCTATGGTCCCTTCTGTCGAGTTGCTTACTTTTTATGTCAACTTGGGAAACGTGACTTTTCTCCGTTTCCCCCCCCCCAATTGCGTCTCCTTAGCCTTTCCAGTCATATTTTTTTCCTTTTTGATCCGCCGTTCCCCTCCTGTCTAGCAAGTCAATTATTATGGAGGATGATGACCCGCGGTCTAGGCGATCATGTACATCAGCAGCCTACGCATTATGTTTTTATCCTTAAATGTTATCTTTGGAGGGATTTTACCGTTGTATCTCTGTCAATTTCACTACAATAATAAATAAACCCGCCCGCAGGTGTCTGACGATTGTCATCTTCGACGCCAGTAGAGCGCTGCCTTTTGTGCAGTGGAAATGCTTAAAAAATGACCCGCCGTAAAATCTAACACGCCTTTTAGTTTCGGTTTCGAGACGTACAATTAACATTTTATCATCTTGCCCGATCTGCTGCACGAAACTGAGGCAAGACTTATAATTAGCGATCTGCCAGAACTGTGACACCAAACTAACGTTCTGAATTAACGTAATCTTTTAACTTTAACGTTATAATTAGTAGTAACTCGGACATTTTCCAGTAGTGTAAGAACGAAACGACTGTAATAATTAACGCCAACACTACCGTTTTGAAAAAAAAACCTCTTCGCTCTGCACGCGGTTCCTTTACTATATACACGCTGTGGGCAAAGCCAGCAGATATAAACACGCAGACAATTTAAATTCTCGCCGCGTAGTGTATTTATGACGTCACTCAAACTAGTTGGTTTATTTGAATAATGAAAAAGTGATAGAGAATGGGGGGGGGGGGGGGAAGATGGCCGACTTGTGAAAAAGTTATATTTGACGATTGTCAGTGACAAAACTGAAAATCTAAACCATAATGAAACTGACCATAAAAATCATATACAGTAGAACTCCATTTATCCGAACCCCAATTATCCGAACATCCAATTATCCGAACACTTTTTCCAGAAAAAAAAAAAAATCAGATGCCACAGTCACGTTAGACTAAAATTCTGAATCTTTTGATGCGGCAAACTTCAAATGTGTGCGAACAATTTGTAGAGAATGGGATGGCTAATGGTCGGTCGCTTACGTACAGGAAGTCAGTTAGATCATAAAGTCAGTTAATATCTGGTTTAAAAATACAGTGTACGTGTGCGTTCTAGGTAGAACACTGGCTAAACAGACAGTTCAACTTAAAATAATTGTGTCTGCTACTACAGCAGAATAATTTTGGCGTACAAGTATTTCTCTGTGCGATATGGCACCTTCCAGTAGGCCTAAAGCATATAAAAGGAACCGCAATGTTTTGTCAATTGAAACGAAAACAGAATTTATCAAGAGACTAGGACAAGGTGAAACTGTGTCTTCACTTGCGAGGATTTTCAATGTTGGGAAAGTTACCGTCTCTGACATTAAAAGTAACAAGGATAAAATTATGAGTTTTGCATCGAAATTTGATAGTGAAAATGGGTCGAAGAAACGTAAAACCATGAGAAATGCGAAAGATGTGAAATTGGAAGAGGCTTTGTATATATGGTTTGTGCAAAGAAGAAGCAAAGGGGAACCTATCTCTGGTTCTCTGTTGTGTGAAAAGGCACTTCAGTTCAACAATCAACTTGACGGTCCTCCTGACTTTAAGGCTAGCCAGGAATGGTTAAGAAACTTTAAATCTCGTCATGGCATACGAGAATTGGAGATTCAAGGGGAATCTTTATCTAGCGATGCAACTGCCGCTAAAAATTTTATAGAAACATTCTTGGCTTTTTTGGAAGAAGAAGGTTATTCACTCGAGGATGTGTATAATGCCGATGAGACTGGCTTATACTGGAAATCATTGCCTCAAAAATCACTTGCATCTCAGCGCGAAGCAGCTGCCCCTGGGTTTAAAAAGTGCAAAGAGAGAGTAACAATTTTGGTAGCCGCGAATGCCAGTGGAAGTCATCGTTTACCGGTGCTAATGATCGGCAAAGCCAAAAAACCACGTTGTTTAAAGAATGTGACATGTCTCCCATTGTGTTACAAAGCACAGAAGAGTGCTTGGATGAATAGTGAAATATTTCTTGATTGGTATACAAATCAGTTCATCCCAAATGTGAAGAGGTTGGGAGAACAAGAAAAGAAAACTGGAAAAGTAATTCCTCTACTGGACAATGCACCATCTCATCCAGAGACGGATACATTGAATGCAGTTGATGCAAATTTTAAAGTAATTTTTCTGCCTCCCAATGTAACAGCACTGATTCAACCAATGGATCAGGGTGTTATAGCAAAGCTTAAAAAGATGTACAAGAAGGAAGTCCTGCGTCGTTTATTGTTGGCTGAAGATGAAGAAAGTGTGGTGGCGTTTTCCAAAAAGCTTAATCTCAAAGACTGCTGCTATATGTTAGCTGATGCTTGGACCACCCTGTCACAAGATAATCTCAACAAGGCTTGGAGTAGATTGCTTGGGAAAAAAGGAGGAAATGAAACTACTGCAGTGGACACAAATGATGATTGTATAAATGAAGTTGTGGAACTGTTTCAAGCAATGCCCGGATTTTCGGACTGTGACAAAGATGATTCACACATGTGGCTAGAAGATGATAATGATTCTGGTTTTCAGTTTTTGAATGACGAAGAAATTTTGTCTTTTGTGCAAGAAGAAAACCAAATACATGTAGTGACCGATGATGAAGACACCTCAGAAGTACATGATGTACTTGTAGATTATGAAGAAAAACCAAAACGTCGACCAAGTCCTGAAGAGGCCTTTATAGCACTAGAAACTGCGATGGCTTGGTACGAGCAAGAAGATGACAGCTGTCCTACACAGCTTCTGCTGTTGAAGAGAATTCGGGACTTAGCAGCCAAAAGGAGACTATCCAGTTTGGTGCAAAAGAGGATTCCTCATTATTTTAAATAGTGGGCTACATCTGTGCAAGTACATATATACGTAAGTTGCGCCTGGTTTTGAATCGTTTGTAATGTTATTTTGAAAACATTTCTCTTTCTTAACAAAAATAATTAATACAAGAAGTACATGCACTGCAGTGTAATAAAAGATTTTGGTGATACAGTGATCTAATACAGTGTGTGTATTATTATTACAGTACAAGTAAATATGTTTTATAGTGTATTTTCCTTGTGATGGTTAATTATTTTTAGAAATATGTGTACATGTACTCGATACATTATGTAATCCAATTATCCGAACATTTGATTATCCGAACGATGCTCGGTCCCATAGGGTTCGGATAAATGGAGTTCTACTGTATTAGGATAGCTTACTTTCTCCTGAGAAATAATATGTTTTAAAATATATGGTAGTCCAATTATTAGCCAAGTTATTGAGATAATACTATATGTCTACGCACGCTAAGACGGACAGACTGTTGTTCTTGCTCGTTTAGACATAACTTTATTGGGGACGCAAGTTTAAAAAAGAGGCATTGGAGTAATTCAAATCCGATTGGGTGGTATAAGAGTATAGGAGAAAAGGGGGAAGGTAGGAAATGTTAACCAAAACTAAACATCTTTTTGTATTGGCATAACTAACGCAGACTGACCAATGGACTACGAGACACATAGTTTGTTTGGAATTTTGTTTTTGTTTTTTTCAAAACTAAATTCAAACTTTGGTAGTCGCCTGATTTCATTGGCCAGCTCTAATAGATATTGGCCAAAGGCTTAGGGGTCTCGTGGCCATTTGACAAGAAATTTTTATATCAACAAGTACGTTGAGATCAGCTGTGATAAATTTTAAAATAAATACTAAATTCACAGTCTGGACAGGGCAGAGAAAACTGAGGCCATATCTTTTGCCAGTCAACGTTATTTGTGACATAATTCTTTGAATTTGTGGTAAGAATGCTTTATGTATAAATATGCTTGATTAAAACTGCAAAAGTTAGATACTGCTATTGGGAAAAGTGAAGGACATGCCGGGAGCAACCATTATTGAGTCCTCACATTGAACTGTATTTGACTGTTGCATATTGTTATGATTATGTATTAATATTATTGTATTAGAAGATGTTAGTAAGCCTCTGTGTTCCATGAACACTCTTCAACATGCCTAAAGCGTTTATAATAAAGAAAAGAAAAATCATACAAAAGGAGATGTGGTTACTCCACGTTATTGTATTGAAGAAAATTATGTAAAAGTACAGTGGCGTATCTGCCATATGGACCTGAGGTGTGGTCACAGGAAGGTGTGAGTCATATAAATTAGGGGCTGGTGCACCTGTATGCACACGAGGCTGACCCCATACCATCATGTGTACAATAAAGATAAGAAATTGTGATCAGATGTGAAAAGGCCAGGGTGTCTTTTATTGCAGGGTTTTTTATTTCCTGTTACCATCCGGTGACAGGAAACCTGATGAGTGATTGTAAAGAAAAAGTCTCCTTTCAAAAGTTTATGCTGTCAGCAGATAGCCTGAAGGAGCTTGTGTGTGCCGATCTATATATTCTCTGCAGCGACATACTGACTTGTTATCTTCATACCAAGAATCCCAGATGATGTGTTAACATCTGGGACTTCTGACACTTCATTCAAATAAAAATTGTTATACACAGAATTATAAGGGGCGTGATGAAACAACAGCTCCTCCTAACAAATGACTAACACTAGTAGCTATTAAAGTTTTATTCTGTGAATACACCTACAGGAACAATATAGTGACATTATACTTATAGGACAAAGAGTCCAGACATTTTAGTTAATCAGTATATGTAAAATATATTTTCCTCATTTTCAAAGACCAGTCCAAAAGAGATGGCAGGACAGGCAGAGTAAATTGTACAAAGAAAAGAATTCAAATTTTAAAGAAAACTTTAACCACAGTCTTATTCATTTCCTTATAGTGAGTTAAAGTGTATTGTGTTGATGTACCACCATTGTCATTTCACCCCTAGACACTAGTCACATCATACACCAGCCACTAGAATCAAAATACGGACCGTGTGAGATCTAGGGAGGTAGCGTTAGGTTCCCTGATAATACATCATCATGATCATCATCATCTTTTAGAGTCAGGTACCTACATTTGCTTGACCTCACACGGTTGGCACAGACACAGCTTTCTTTTCTTTTAGGTAACATCTTAACCTCCCCAGCAAATTACACTTGCTACAGCTGTCACATCACGTTTCTCTCTTAAAGCTGATGGTGTGTTGCTGAAGGCAACGCTGTCACAACACGTTTCTCTGGAGGAATCGTCATTTAGTGAAGAACACATTCTACTGTTTGTTAATCTTTCTAAGGTGGATACTTCTTCTTCTTCTTCCTCGTTCGTCCTGAAAAGGACGTTGGTTGCGTTGTGTCCCCGTTTACAGTGAAGCTGCGATATTTGCGCCTTTCGGCCCGACACATTGACTTCCGCACGGCATTTTTTGGGACCGGGTTTGCCTTCCCTCTTCGCCAAATGCTTGCAGCTCTGTTTCCAGAACTAAACTTTATTTTTATAATTGATTTTATCCATTCATTATCTGTTCTATGTTCAATTTGGGAAATTTGCTTCCTCCTTCTTTCATAAGTCCATGTGCGTTTCAGTGTGCAAGTATACCATGTAGTTTTACTTTATTGATTTTGTTGCTGGCTTTTTTCTAATGCTTTTGAGAGGCTGCCTAAGTAATTTTTGTGTTCTTTTTTTGTTTTTGTTTACGGCAATTATGACTGATAGGGAATATGTGAGGCTTCAGCATTATTACTGCTTCCCACGATGGCTACTGCAGCTGTTGTTAGTGCTTCTGCCTCAGATTTGAAGTTGTTTGAACATTAAATAGTGGCAGTACAAGTTGTTGATCCCCAGTTAAAAAAATGTTTGCCACGTTTTGTGCTGAAGGTATAAATAATACTGACCAGATTAATCTTTGAGGTTTTTCGGGGCATTTTTATTGTTTCTTATTTTTTTATCAAGTGCATTGGTTGCAATGTTGACTATCGAGAGAAGAATAATTTAATCACGTGGAAGAAAAATGGTTTACGACAAAATAAAATCCTAGACAAGTAAGACAGCCACGCTCTGAATAATAGTTGACTTAAGCTTGGGATGGCTCTCACAACACAAACATCATTTTTTTTCAGAATATTAAAAGGCATTTCATAGCTTAGATAAAGAATCGCATACGACACTGATAACGCGTTATGAAGTCTTCATTTATATTCATCAAAGTCATAACGAAAACAGATAATGGCAAGAATTATATAATTCTTTATGACGAACAACATTCAGTCATTTGAGATATAAATTGATGTTCGGCAAGAATCCATTTGATCACTATTTGTCTTCTAACTGGGTGTTTAATGAATTATGAAGATAATAACCCTAACCAACATAAATGAAAGCAGTGGATTCAGACACACGATCTAAACTATACCGACAACCTGGCTCGTCTGGCCCCTAACAATAACCAGATGCAAGACAAAATGAAAACCAGAATCAGTGCGTCATCTTCGATGTATTCGCAACATTTCCTTTATCCTTCTTTGTTTTTTTCGATCTTAAATATTAGGCGCGTGATGGCTATCAATGCAAGCCCAGTTACGAAGTGCTCATCAAATGTGCTCCAAGTGCTCTTGCGGTTGTGGTTCTGTTTTCTGTGATGAAGTTTCCAGCCCCACATATAACCCTTCATTGTGGGATACATGAGTGCAAATGTACTTTATCCGGTCCTATCTAACTGTGGACGACGCCCACGAGCAACTACACACACACACACACACACACGCGCACACACAAATCGTGACCTGACAATCTCTCTTGTCTCACGGGTGATCTATTATGATCACCGAAGATGAGACCCACGTCACGGATAGATTGATATGTCGCAGTTGTATGTAGGCGAATTGGGCCATTCGTGGTGTTTCTGAATTCTAGCTGATGTCCTCATAAACGGTTTTTTGCTTTTTCATTTCTATGTGAAAGAATTTTTCATTAATTCATTAAGTTCTTCGACACTAAATATGAAGCACAGAGCCAGGACCAATTCCCCTTTCAGAAAGCCTACATCAAAATATTCATGTTCGCTTGCAGCAAGTGGTAACTGTAGAAATTTGTTTTTCATAATGAGATTAACATCCGCTTTGCCCAACCTCATATTAGTTCCTTCTAAGACATGCTTAAGGAAGCAGTAAATCTCTTCTTTCATTGTCCTTTCGGAGAAACCTCGGAGAGATAACACTGTTATGGGATATATGTCTATACTCTCTTTAGTTGAACAAAAAGAGAGTATAAGAGTCTTCCTATCGACTCTAACCATGTGTGCCCCGTATGTGGCAGGGCCTGTAGGGCCAAAATAGGACTAATTAGCCACATGAGATCACGGCAAGGATGTGTCACAACTCAAGTCTGAAGCTGTCGCCATCTTCGCTTGCGATGGACAACTATTATTATATAGTGGAACAAAAGCTAAGGAGAAGCCTCTGCTTGTTGGAAGGGAGGATCCCGTTACACGCCCATTGAGGCATATTGGGAATATGGTGTTAGGCCCATATTTTCTTGACTATAGGCACACTAGGGGTGATGTGGTCAGCATCACGCCGGACGTCTTAACCTTCCCAGAAGTTGCTCTGGTAACCAGTTATGGCTAAGTCGACCCAGGAGCCGTTTGCGGCCTAAATAAATCCCACCTCATCTGGGGATCGAACCATAAACCACTGAGCTAGGAAGCCAGTGCACTAACCACTATGCTACCGCGGCTCCCAACTTGTTGGATATACGAGTATATAAAATTGTCATTCAGTATTGTAGAAAGGCCATAATGCCAATTTCTTTACCCTGATGAAATGAAGATTTCACTCTATCTATCTATCTATCTATCTATCTATCTATCTATCTATCTATCTATCTATCTATCTATCTATCTATCTATCTATCTATCTATCTATCTATCTATCTATCTATCTATCTATCTATCTATCTATCTATATATCTATCTATCTATCTATCTATCTATCTATCTATCTATCTGTTTGTCTTTCGGTATGTCTATCTATCTATCTATCTATCTATCTATCTATCTATCTATCTATCTATCTATCTATCTATCTATCTATCTATCTATCTATCTATCTATCTGTCTGTCTGTCTGTCTGTCTGTCTGTCTGTCTATCTATGTATTTATCTATCTATCTATCTATCTATCTATCTATCTATCTATCTATCTATCTATCTATCTATCTATCTATCTATCTATCTATCTATCTATCTATCTATCTATCTATCTATCTATCTATCTATCTATCTATCTATCTATCTATCTATCTATCTATCTATTTATCTATCTATCTATCTATCTCTGTCCCTGGATGTGAGTATTTTGATATTTATATATATATATATATAATAATAATAATAATAATAGTCCCTTCAGTCATAACTGACTATGGGAATGCGCCCCTGAGGTGAAGGCTGTTTATTTTCGACGTTTTCTCATATCTTCTGCTTGTTATGTGAGCTTCTTTTCGCCCAATCTGAGGTGGCGCCGTAGATAGCATCGCCGCTTGGTGCGATTGGTGGATATGTATATATATGTTTGCATGTGTGTGTGCTACATTAGCGAATGTAATGTTAATATTAAATACTTACTACAGAAGTTAAGAAAGTTTAATTTGAAAACACTTTTAGAACCATAAAAAAAAAAGACAAAAATCCTTATTTCTTTACTCTGATAAAATACAGATTTCGTTCGTTCGTTCGTTACCTGCCAGAAAAAAAAAATATACACTCAATTCACAAACCTCATCGCTGAAATATCAAGCGTGACATCATCAAACAGTTTCGTGCTGACACGCATGAGCGGCCATGTTTTTTCCATTTCATAATGACCAGCGTCTTGAATAACACAATAACGTGACGAAAACAAAATCGAAGTAGGCTTTTGACTTTTATTTTTCTTCGTAACAATAATGCGGCCCCCAATCACACCATTAGAATAAACATTGTGAACTGGGTAATTCCCAGAGGTAATCATAACATGGTAGAAATCATTGATCGTGGTAGAGAAGAAATCGCGGTGTAACAAGGTGAAAGTTGTCTACATGCAGAGCCAGTGCCGTGTCAAGTAAACGCAGGAATGCAGATAGTTACCTCAGGATCCTGGCGTCATAGAGGACTGTGCATTATTCAGAGAGGAGAAAAGCTGAAATAAAAACACGTTTAGTAAAGCTGAGAAAGATTCATGATAGTAGCAAATGGAAATAACAGTTGTGGCAAAATAAAAGATACAATAGCGATCAATGATAACATAATTGAGTTATGTAATTTAAAAAAAAACGCACCTGAAGCAATATGGATCTGACAGTTTTATCATACGCTAATGCTGTCACTGAAGGTCCGTTGAGGACAAATGTCTCAGCCAAGATGAGGACAATTTTACCTAGTGTTCTGAGAGACCTAAAGATTCTTAAATAGTGATGTGAAAGGCCGAGTACTTTACCTAGTGATATGCGCGGTCTACCTAGTGCTGTCAACGGCTTGATAAATCTATGTAATGATGTGAGAGACTGGATTAATTACGTACTGAAGTGAGAGGCTTGATAATTCTACCTGAGAGAGACCTGAAAACAAATTCAGCCTATTGATGTGAGAACTTTACTCATTCTACTTAGTGATTTGAGGAGCCAAAATATTCTACCTAACGATGTGAGAGACCTAAAGATTATTATCTAGCAATGTAAGAGGCCTAATATTCTATCTAGAGCCGTGAGAGGTCTACCAACTTATGTGAGATACCTGATAATTGTATCTCGTGATGAGAGAGATCTGATAATTTTACCTCGTGATTGAGAGGCATGATAATTCTATCTGTATTCGAGAGGTTTAACTATTTTATCTAGTAAAGTGAAATACCTGATATTTCATCTAGAGCTGTCAAGGATCCACATCCAAGGGAAGAGTCCTGATAATTCTACTGAATGATATCACAGACCTGGAAATTCTACTTAGTGATTTGAGAGATCTGAAAATTTTTCCTAGAGATGTGTGAAGCCTTAAACGTTTATGAAAACATTTATGAAACTCTACTCAGGGATTGAAAGGTTTAAGCATGTTTACGAAAACATTTATAAAACTCTACTTAAGGATTAAGACGTTTAACCATTCAACCTAGTGATGTGTGAAGCCTGAAAATACTTAGGGATGAAAAATGTTTAACCAATCTACCCAGTGATGTGTGAAGCCTGAAAATACTTAGGGATAAAAAAGGTTTAACCATTCTACCTAGTGATGTGCGACATAAGATAATTCCATGAAGCTATGTGAGCGATCTATATATTCTTGCCAGGTGGTGTCAGAAACCTGAAAATTCTACATATAAAAGTGAGAGGATTAACAACTCTACGTAGTTTTAAGAGACGTCTGACAATTCTACACACCGACCTAGGAGACCTACAAATTCTACCTGGTGAATTGAAAGATGAAACATTTTTACCTTGTGCTGCACCAGGCAAAATTATATTTACCTAGTGATGCTGGAGACCTACGTATTCTTAAAATTCTAATAAATTTACCAAGTGGTGTAAACGAGGAAATAATTACTGTATAGCCATGTAAGAAGCTGGAACAAATAGCCAAATGATGTGCGAGTGCCTGCAGCTTATTGTACGTGCTGTGAGGTACTCTTAAGACTCTACCTAGGATCTGAGAAAGACTGATGGTGTCAGAATTTTTTTATTGTTTTATTTTTTTTTAATCATTGAAATCTATTTAAGAAAGTAGTTCCCAGAAAGTGGGTGGAAAAATGCAATGTACTGATATTCTTCAAACAAAACGATGAGATACTTTGGTTACTTACCAAGAGGCGCCACCCTAGATCAAAATATGTCAAGATGGGTGGACAACCTCAGGGATGGCACACAAATATAGTAACGGGAATTAGTTTAGTTTTGACTTTCCAATCAAGGTGCCCTCATCATGGTTTCTCATCAAGAGAGATCGGATATGGCATGGGATGACACATAACATATGACATGGAATATGACAACAGATAGAGAGAGCAATGATACAACGATTTTACTTTGGAAAAGATGCCTAGTCGACAGCGGAGGCGCAAACACTTTTTGTCAGCATAGATCTCTTCACTCCGGCAGGTTTGACAGATTGGATATGAATATTCAAGATAGAATTAACAATGAATATTCAAGTAACAAGGCAGAAATAACAAGCAACATCTGAACCACAGTGATAGAGATATTAAGCAATACTTGCTTAAAAAAAAATTACAAACAAGATATGTTTACTGGAGACAGAAATAACAGAAAAATATATTTACTCCAGACAGAAATAACAGACACGATATGTTTAAAAGCAGGCAAGATATGTTAACTGGAGACAGAGATAACAGACAAGCTACTTTTACTGGAGATAGAAATAACAGGCAAAATACTTTTACTGGAGACAGAACTAACAGACATGATATGTTTACTGGAGACATAAATACTAGGCAAGATATGCTTACTGGAGACAGAAATAACAGACAATATACTTTTACTGGAGACAGAAATAACAGACAATATACTTTTACTGGAGACAGAAATAAAAGACACGATATGTTTACTGGAGAAAGAAATAATAGACATGATATGTTTACTGGAGACATAAATACTAGGCAAGATATGTTTACTGGAGACAGAAATAACAGACAAGATATTTTAACTGGAGACATAAATAACAGACAACATACTTTTACTGGAGATAGAAATAACAGACAAGGTATTTTAACTGGAGACAGAAATAAGAGACAATATATGCTTACTGGCGACAGAAATAACATACACGATATGATTACTGGAGACAGAAATAACAGACACGATATGACTACTGGAGACAGAAATAAGAGACAATATATGCTTACTGGCGACAGAAATAACAGACACGATATGACTACTGGACACAGAAATATCAAAGAAAGCCTGAGTACCAGAGACAATAATACCAAACAAGATATGGTTACTGGAAGTTGGTCATTTAAAGATGGGCTAGAGAATAACCAAAACGGTTATTTCCGCGACTTTTATCATCAAGACAAGAACCGACTATCCTTAAATAACCTTAACCGTACTCGGAGTGTAGAACATATTGCTTATTCAGTAGTCGAATCTTTAAGAACACAAAGAGGCAAACACGGCAATAAGAAAGCCAATGACAGCAACCTGTACTCAACTGCTGCAATAAAAAGCACTGGTAATATAAGAGCTTATAGCGATACAAGTAGGTACCCTAGATATAACAATAGCGGTGACGAACTTCATGCATCCCGTAACACCAGACACAAAGAAACCAGGAGTGACCTTAGCTTCAGGGACGTCCACAGCAAAGAGTATGACAGCAGCCAGAGGTTTATCTACGACCCTGAAACTGCGGCTTCCAGAGTTCTTCCTGAGCCTCGACATGTCAGCGCTCCAGGTCAGCTCTTACAAAATATGAAAATCAGTTCAAAGGGTAAACTTTATGCGGTCGGGGACAGTTATGATCCCGATTTACCATCTACTGTCTACGAAGACTATGACTCCGAGACGCAAAACGCTACAGTTCGAATAGACTCTCTCGGTCACAAGCAGTACGTTATCCGAAGAAAGAAAACATCACGAGATTCTTCAGTCACTTCCAATGAGCCTTCGCATTTTGATTTAGCAACGAGGGCATCAATGTGTAACGTAGACCAGGTCACACCTGAAGTAGATTTGTATATATTTTATTTACACACAGACAATGGTGACGTAATTGGGCCACTTAGATTGGATGTTCACGACACAGCCATGGGACTTCCTGATTCTGGCAGAAATAGCGTGGGATACAGTAGCATAGGTATCTGATCTTGTGACAAATGAACTTCTCGGCTATCTATCTATCTATCTATCTATCTATCTATCTATCTATCTATCTATCTATCTATCTATCTATCTATCTATCTATCTATCTATCTATCTATCTATCTATCTATCTATCTATTTATCTATCTGTCTGTCTGTCTGTCTACTTACCTACCTACCTACCTACCTACCTATCTATCTATCTATCTATCTATCTATCTATCTATCTATCTATCTATCTATCTATCTATCTATCTATCTATCTATCTATCTATCTATCTGTCTGTCTGTCTGTCTGTCTGTCTGTCTATCTATCTATCTATCTATCTATCTATCTATCTATCTATCTATCTATCTATCTATCTATCTATCTATCTATCTATCTATCTATCTATCTATCTATTTATCTAACTGTCTGTCTGTCTGTCTGTCTACTTACCTACCTACCTACCTACCTACCTATCTATCTATCTATCTATCTATCTATCTATCTATCTATCTATCTATCTATCTATCTATCTATCTATCTATCTATCTATCTATCTATCTATCTATCTATCTATCTGTTTGTATGTCTGCGTTCCTTTATTTAAATCTCTTTTAACTGCTTATTTCAGTTGTCTGTATTTCTTCCTCTCGTTATAAGTTATTCATTGTTATAGCCTAAACTCTTTATAACTAGCAACCATTTTAATTTTCTTCAGCGTATCTTCTTTTTAGTTTACATGTAATTACTTTATCATTGTAAATTCTACTAATAATCTTCTGTCTCGTTTTTATCTTATTCAAAAAATATTTTTTTTTACTGAAGGTCAAAAACGTAGAAAAGGCAACAGTGCGTGATTCCGGAACCTGATGACCTAAAGACTTCGTTCATCCGTTTATTCTGTGAATCTCTCTGTTTATCAATCAAATTATATGACTGGCTTTATGTGCATCTCTTTATCTTTCTATCTCATTACACAATGTTTTGTTTAATCTGTTATTTATCATCATCATTCCAAGCCTGCACCAAGGCCTTGACATAACATCTGCAGCAGTGGTTTATTATAGCAATTGGTTTGTTTACACGAAGAAGGTGCCAGTCCCATGTTTAAGCACAATAGTAATATTTATTTATTTTGTCTTTGCTTCATTTTCTAAACCTAGCTTCCTCTTGCAGTCTATCTCACGTGAACTCATTTTATACTTGAACTAATACCATTAACGTAATTAGCAATCAATGTGTTAATCACTTGATCAATAGCTTTCACTGTAAGATCAAATATCGATTATAGCTCGATAACTTGCAATGATGATCTATAAAGGTGAAATTATGAACAGTGTCAGAAATCTAACCAATCCTATCTCCACAAGACCAAATGTTTATGAGCCAGTTAACTCGACTGATGGTTATTGATTAAGTCGTGATTGTGTTGTTAATTTAGTGGAGAATGACTGTGTGAATGTCAAACATTCTTGCTGTGTACATAACAGGTAATGGTAGTCACACAGCAGATATTGCGGTAGGGGAGTGAAGTGTTAGAGACATGACCATACTAGGTCTAGTATCGAGAGGTACGGTGACCAGTTTCCTTCCTCGCTGCCTTTTCCTTCCTTCTTCGAGAAGAAGAAAAAGATACTTACAGTTGTGAATGAAATTACTATCCATGCTTACTATCCGGCGTGATGCTGACCACGTCACCCCTAGTGTGCCGATGGTCGAGAAAATATGGACCTAACACCATTTTCCCAATATGCCTCAATGGGCGTGTAACAGGATTTCCCCTCCTCCTACTAGACATGATACATAATGAAATATGGCATTTCTCCATTAATTTCTGTATATAGTATATTTTATTCAGGTATTTCCAAACAAGGGCACGTGCAATTACAAGATAATGAGCAGAGCAATCTGTTAAAAAGAATGTCGACTGCGAAGGAGATCACTCTTCAAGTAGGCGCAACATTTTTTTTATTTTTATCATCTAGCTCTATTTAAGTAGCGATGGTGTGTGTGTGTGACTTACATATGCTGAAGTTAGTTTACAATGGTGTGTTTGCTTTCCAAGAAAACGAAGATGGCTGTATACCGCTCCATCTATGTCCCAGTCTTCACGTATGGATGCGAGGCATGGGCAATGACTACAACCCACAAAAGTCAGATCCAAACCTCAGAAATGAGGTATCTGAGAAAGGTGATTGAAGTAATAAGAAGAGACATGGTCCGCAACCAGACGATACGTCAAGGCCTAAAAACCCAACCCCTGCAGACTCAAGTAGACAAGGCCCAACTAAGATGGTTTGGCCCTGTCTGCAGAATGGGAGACGATCGGCTGCCACAGCAGGTATGGGAGGCAAAGAACCAGAGACCTAGACCTCCAGGACGACCCAGAATCCGCTGGGACGACAACATTGAATCTATGAAAAACTGAGGACTAGAATGGAACCAAGCCAGGAGGAAGACAGCCGATAGGATAGTATGGCGGTCTCTCTTCCAAACCTCTACACTTCACGGTAGAAGAGGAACGACTAAGTAAGTGTTTGCTTTCCATTGTGACGCATGTATTTTAAAAAAAGAGTGAGAAAGCTACTAGCGGAGTAAAAGAATCATAGAAATATCTATTAGGTATTATTGTTCACAGAAGCTCATTTCTCTGTGGGTATAAGTTCACGTGAAGGTCTGATTAAAGAAATTTGTACATCACTGTCTTGGTTCGGATGGGGACAACCCAGTATTAGAGCCTGCTAGTGAACGTGTAGTATATTTTGTCAAGATCTAAGCTAATCCATGATGGAGCTTGGAGTCACCACCGAAGCTGGTCCCCTTGCAGGAATCCTGCACTTAGTATTCACATTTCTTGTCGTGGTGGTCTTTTTATGCCAGTTACTTTTACATGACAAGGTTGCCTGCCCTATACACAACCTCATATTAGTCACCTTGTTGGACATACCAGAAGGTCCAGTATCACTATCTCTAGAAAGGTCTCTTATTAGAAGATGAAGTTATGGATAATGAATATTTATCCAGGTCACCTTTATATATCCCTCACCAGTTTAATTATAAATCCAATTACATTCACGATTCCGGCCCCCAGGTAAAGGTTTAATTCACATACACTTTTTACCAAATTTAAACATACATAAATTTGCCATATGAAATAACAAAATGCTCTTTTGTGTTAATGAAAACTCCCATTGCCTTTTGTATCCTTTCTGACATCACTGTCTGTCTCTCCAAATATGTCTGTATTGCTGAAAAAGATACGTGCTTTATTCTACATCTTGTAGGGGTGTTTTGTTTTTTTAAGTGCAATCTTGTTATTGTTTGCTGCATTCATTCTCGTTATCTTTGTCTTCACCCTGTGCATTTTCATTACGGCTTACTGTGACCCACCAAGTATTTTTTGTTGTTGTCTTTCCTTGCATCTCGTTACGGTTATAGTACAGAAGAGCAAGGTCAATGGCAAAATCTTGATCATCAATTTGTTTAGAAGATATGTAAAGTATCCAAAAAATGGGTAAAGAAATAATTTACAGTTTTGTAATTTTAAAAGTAAAAAAAAAAAGAAGACTTATTTGTCATGTGGTGGCAATTGGGGCAACTACGACAATAGTTTTCGCCAGGAATAGCCTATGAGATATTAGGTAGAAGGTCTCCAGAAATTGGCTCGTTAAGAAAAGATAGAGACCTATCCGAGATAAGGACAAAAAAAAAAAAAAAAAAAAAAATGCGAATGCTTTCAACTGGACAGTGTTTTCTAGTGAATTATGGAAAGAGTTCAGTTTCCCCACGACCTTAGCTTCTGCCCTTAGATCCCGTAACAGAAAAAGCCCCCAACCTCATCTGATTGTAGAAATTTATCTATATGTAAATATTTAACACCGACAGCACGAGCGATACATTAACAAACTAGATAATGATCAAACGATTATTAAGTTTAATAATTGAATATCTACACATATAGCGTTAGTAGTGGTTAGAACGTGATGATGATAAAGACGATTCACACAAAACACACAGATGAAATATTAATATTGCAGTTAATTATATAGAAGATTGAGCTTGTGTAAAGCAAAATGATGATGATATGATTTGATACCCGTTACCAAAATGGTGAGTAATCTACACAGCCCATGTGACTATAATTGCTTCACCAGGGTAGGATAGTTATGTCGAGTGGGGTATCTCTAAGTCGAGGACGTTCTGATGAAAACTTTTGTCGTACTGAGAACGTTGACGATATATAGTCCTTCACTGTTTGATAATATTTCTGTAGCGTTGATCAACAGGTAACAGTTGTCGTATGAAAAATGTCGGTTGTCTAATGTCCGAAGCGTACTGGCCAGACTGGATATCTTCACGATATGTTCTTGAAATGTAGTTGTGGTGGATTTGATGTTATGAATTGTTGTAGGTATTAATATGTTAATAAATGAGATTAGCTATGAAGGTCCCTGAATTTACCCAATAGTATTGTGAACTTTTCAGGGTACCTTTCCGCTACCACCTCTTTTATCTCATTAAAAATGTATTTATATTATTATATTAAATGACTTCGTTTTGTGTCTAGGGTTATGAATGTAGAGTGTAATGTACAATAATCAACAAACATATAAACGGATAGTTTATTATTCACAACAGCACACAGTACTACCACAATAACATACAAACGACACTCTAAAAGGCTATCTTATTTAAGACTGTGGTTGAATTTTGTGTAAAGATAATTTTTACAATTTTTATTCTCCTGATTCTAATTGATTGGGAATCAGGATTGACAATTTAAAAGTGAAATCACAATAATCAATTACATCAGTCAAATAGCACAATATATCCTCTGTCCATACATAAAAATATTATTCTCGTATACGTCTGTAGTGTTCTCCTACTTTAAGGAAATACTGGTAGTACCACTAGGTTGTTGTTTGAATCATATCCTTTTAATAATGTTTGTTTCTATCTGTCACTTGTGGAACTATTAATATTTGTCCCAATTTTATTCACTTTCCTATATAGTTCTTTTAAAGTTCTGTAGTTGAGCTTTCAGGTGCCGAACGAGAACTTATCTTTGCAGTAGAATATAGGTTGAACCTTTCCTCTGCTCGCTTGACAATCTGTTCCCTGTTTGATAGGCAATGGCCACTAGCATGGGCTCGTAGTAAACCGGCAGAGTCCTGAATCAATTCGTTTTCAAGCGTTTGGTACCACATTAACGTCAGTACCCAGGATCTCACAATGTTCAATGACATACACACAGAGACGATGACTGACACAGTTTCGATCTGTTTTATTGCCCAGGCTGCTTAGAACTTGTATTTTAAAGCACAGCCTGCTCTCATCTATCACTGTTGAAACTTTTCATAGAAATGGCGTCCCCCTTAACACTTATTCTGACAATATCGATTCAGTTAGCCAATCTCTATTAATTTTACAGTGTAAACAGTCTTTTCAAAAAATATCATTCAAACTTTTCCTACGTTACTAGGTTATTTATGTTTATTCAAAGGTCAGCCAATAATATTTCGTCTCACTTCAAATGCCACCCAATCGTATTCACTGTACTATCTGAGCCTATCCGTCACCTACTTTTTTCCCCAAAAAATATGCGATCCAATCTAAGCAGATATGACTTGACCTGACAGTATCTCTGATCTCTATGTATTGTTTTATCATCTTTTCTCATGTACTTACGAGATAATTACGAGAGCTTAGGTCATTCATAATAAGAGCTTAACATGTTTACATGACCGTAGTGACCCCAATTCTAACTTTTTCATTGTATTTGGGGAAACCCCTAAGGCAAGGCTTGCCCCTGTGCTAGTGTTGGCTTTTAGTTTAAAATCAATGCGAAACGAATTAGCATTTCATCTATTCTTGCCCCTCCTCGTTCTACAATGCATTTTAGGAAAACAATTTTCTTAGAACTAGGAAAAGTGGGTGTTTATGTCAAGGACGAATTTGAAAAATTGGGTACCGTTTTGTTCGGCTATTCGTTAGCAAATAATGATGTGAAGGTGTAGGCGACAACAACCGTTCTAGCAGAAAATTCTTTTGTACTTTCTTATCTTTGCCTTTATGCCCTATATTGTTATATATTAATTTAGATATTGTATTTAGAAATCACTACACATCTCCCCGCTTTAGAACAGACGATCATATGTCAGTTCCTACTTCTAAAAACACATAGATAAATTTACTATCTATGCCTGGTGACTACTCTGATGTTCGTCATACGGATGTCTGCTTAAAAAAATCAGCTCCCACATTAGTTTTTCCGGGAATGTACTCTATGGTAAACTGGAATGGCTGTAGGAGCAAAGACCAGCGTAACAATCTAGCATTTTCATGCCTTGCTTGTGACAGACACACGAGTGGTTTATGATCTGTCTGGATCTTAAATGATTTTCCATAAAGATAAATCTGGAACTTTTTTATAGCCCATATGACTGCCAGACATTCTTTTTCACTTGTTGAATATTTTTGTTCTGCGGTGTTCAACTTACGGCTAGCATAAGCTACTGGGGTTAATTCCCCATCAAGTGAATTTGACAGTTGTAATAGAGCTGCACCCAAACCGATATTACTAGCATCCGTTCTCACTATGAATTCTTGACTCAAGTCAGGTAATTTCAAAATAGGCCTGCTTGTGAGCTTTTCTTTCAATTCTTGGTATGCTAATTCACATTGCGCTGTCCAAATAATTCTATCAGGATTTCCTTTGCGCGTTAAATCAGTCAATGGAGCACATATGGAGTTAAAGTTTTTAATATATTTTTGGTAGAAACCACATAATGAGATAAAAGATCGCACATCTTTTTTTGTTTGTGGTCTTGGTGCCTTTTTTACCTTCTCCAGGTTCTTGGAGTCAGGGGTCATGTTTCCCTGATGTACTGTGTGTCCCAAGAATTCTAGCTCTTTACATCCAACACAGCATTTCGTCGGTCTAGCTGTCAAATTGGTCTCTCTCAGTCGATCAAACAACATATTCAGAGAGTTAATGTGTTCCTCAAATGTTTCTGTTGCTATGAGAATATCATCCATGAAGTTGGTGATGCATGGATTCTTCAGGGGATCCAGTAACTTTCTCATCATCCTCGAAAACACACTCGGTGCATTTTTCAGCCCGAATGGCAACATATTAAATTCATAATGTCCTTCCGAGGTGCTAAAGGCTAATTAAGGTTTGTTTTCCGGCTTTACTGGAATCTGATAGTAGCCTTTACTCAGATCCACTTTAGAGAAATATTTAGCCCTATTCAGCTTGGCAAACAGCTGATTTGTATCAGGTAATGGATCCACCTGACCTTCTGTGATAGCATTCAGTTTCCTGTAATCTATACACAGCCGGTGTTCTCCAGAGGGTTTTCTTAACAGAACCACACTGGAGCTGTAGGGAGATTCACTGTGCGAGATAATCCCTTCTCTCAACAGATAATCTATCTCCTCCCTTAAAGCTTTTTCCTTAGCGAACGGAATCGAATAGGCTTTCATATAGATTGGTGTTGGGTCTATGAGTTTCATATCATACTCCAATAAATTTTTATGCCCCGGACGGTCCGTTAACACATCTGTATGATTATTCAGAACCTGTTGAACCCTCTCCCTCTGATTTTCCGTTAAGTGTGTGCTGATCTTTACCTGTGCAGCGATCTCACAGGGATGTAAAGGATATTCATGGGAAGTGAGTGGTTCCTTTGTCATCTCCATTGCAACAGACAAGGTTAATAGGTGTGTCTCTTCCTGGTTTTCTCTGTCCAGATATTTCTTCAGGAGATTCACATGATAGATTTTCTCTTTCCCTTTCTTAACTATCTTATAATTTGTTCTAGACACCTTCTCTAGAACTGTATATGGACCTTGCCATCCAATTTGCAATTTATTCTGGCTGCCGGGCAGTAGAAGGAGCACCTTCTCTCCCACAGCTAATTCTCGATCCTTCGCTTTTTTATTGTAATAGGCAGCATACTCTTTCCTGGCTTGTCTCAAATTTTCATTGACATGTTTCCAGCCAGTTTTAAGACGAGTGGTCAGTTCGTTCACATATTTATATGATGAGGTAATATTTTCTTCTCCCTTTTCATCGGTCCAGGTCCTTAACAAGGTTACATATGGACCCTCATGTAAAATGCCACATGCTTCTAAAAAATTCTCAATGTCAATCATTTCCTCGGGCCAATAATAATTTTGAGCAATCTTTTGGATGATGGTACCTATTTTCGCATGGTCCCCATCTTTCCCAACATGTAAGCTCCTTATTACCTCTGCCCCATACCTTTTAGGAAGTACCAGCTGTACCTGACAATTGGATCCAGTTCCAGCCTTCCTATATATCAGTTGGTTCTTCATATAGAAGTCTCCGTTGCCTGGAGGTGTATGACATTTGGACAATTTCTTAAAACAAGGTTTGAGGGTCTTATCCCCAGCCTGCGCCTTCCTCATCTCATCTGGAGGGGTATTTATCAGATTATCCTCCTCCTGTTTAGACTGTGATCTGGTCTGAAGCGTGGCCATGTACACAGGTCTCATTTTTACACACTTCGGTGTTATGGTTGTCCATCCGACACCAACTACAATATGATCTACCTTTATAAAAAGGATTTCTATCATCATATTTTCTTTCATTGAATTGTGAGGTTTTATTGTTATAGTCATTGCGTGGCCTATCAAAATATTGCTTACCTTTGTTCTGGTCTCCATGGTCAAACTTATTAAAGTTTTGAGGTGCCTTAAAATTGTCTACCTGTTTCTTTTTATTACCAACTACCTCTGCCTGGGCTACCTGATACCTTTCAGCGACATTGAGTAACTCACCCAGCCTCTCTGCACCTTGTTCCATGAGAAACTTTCTCAGGTCTGGAGCCATGGACTCTCTTAGCTGCTCAATAAGGATCATCTCCTTAAGATCTTGAGTTTTCCCCAGAGCAGTCCATTTCTCCAAGTAGGTCTCTAACCGTGCAGAGAACTGGTGATAAGTCTCACCCGACAGTAGTTTTGCATTCCTAAATTTTTTTCTATAAAATTCTCCGTTCTTTTCGTATCTTAATAAAAGAGCCTGCTTTAGCATGTCATAATTGTCTTGGTCATCTCTGCTCATCTTGGCAAAAACTTCATAAGCCGTTCCTCTAAGCCCTTGTGATAACTTGAGGCTCCACCTCTCTCTCTCTCTAACCCATATGTAGTAGCTAAAAGTTCAAATCTACTTAAGTACCCTTCGATGTCATCTTCTTTCTCAACAAAATGATCTACATGAAAACCCATAGCTGAGGTTGAGGCTCCCTGACTAGCAGTGGCATCTGAGGCAAAGGGGCTGGCACCATTTTCAGGAGCATGGCCTTGAAATTCTAACTCCCTTAGTCGTATCTCATGCTCCCTCTGTAATCTTTTCTCCTCCTTTTCTGCTTCCCTTTCAGCAGCCTGTCTCTTTTCCTCTGCTTCCCTTTCAGCAGCCAATCTCTTTTCCTCTCTTTCAGCAGCCTGTCTCTTTTCCTCTCTTTCTGCAGCCTGTCTCTTTTCCTCTCTTTCTGCATCTAATTTCTTCTCTTCTAATTGGAGCCGCTTTATTTCAGCCACCCTATCCGCCTCCAATGCCCTAGCCTCTTTGTCAGCCTCAATCTGCAGCCTCTTAAGTTCTTTGTCAGCCTCAATTTGTAACTGTAATTTTCTTTCTTCTGCTAACTTTCTATCTTCTCTTTCAATATACTTGTCACATTCTGAAGTTACATATTGGATCAAAGCCTGACCCTCCATGTTCATTTCCTTTGCAGTCAGCACAGCAGCAGATCGAAACTTTGCCAGATCAGCCATTTGTACTATGCAACCTTTTAAAATTTCTAACTATACAAATCTCTAATTATGGATTATGGCTAATAATTTCTAATGATAACCAAGAACAACCACAGGCACTGACAGCTCAACTATTATTCAATTTCTCCAAAAGGAAATCTTTTAGTTTTATACTCTCTGAGATTCCTACTATACTTGATAATATTTTAAGAATTTAAAATCCCAGAAGTGAACTGCCCAATATAGCTGGTGTTATGATAAATTCAATCCCCAGGAGCGAGACCCCAATTAATGTGGTGTATTTGATGTTATGAATTGTTGTAGGTATTAATATGTTAATAAATGAGATTAGCTATGAAGGTCCCTGAATTTACCCAATAGTATTGTGAACTTTTCAGGGTACCTTTCCGCTACCACCTCTTGTATCTCATGAGAGTGCATGAGAGTGGCCAAAACGAGACAAAATTTTTTTTTTTTAAAGTAATCTCCACGTTTGGCTTAAATTGACCTGAGGTCTTAAATCGACATCTTGTAGTTTAATCTGTCATCTTGCTCAATATCTTCACAGCCAACAGTTTGGATCTTCATGAAAAATTTCATTTTAATGTGATATATCCTTCTTTTTAACTAGTAATCCATAAAACTTTGAACGAGTTTTTCTCAACACTACGTGAAATAGAGATGGAATGTAGCAATACTAAGGCGACGAAATGCCACAACTGCCTATAAAACAAGGTCAAATTTAGGACTTAGGTCTTTGTGGAGTATATCACTTTCTCAGTTGTGTGGCTTAGGTGTAATCATCTTGAGTTATGTGTTCTGCTTCTTCGAGATGTGGCTTCTCTTCTGATTGGATGTTTCTGTCTGACTTTACGGCCGCCTCGGGTTTGGTCTGCTGTCAGGCATGTAATGACAACTAATGCAGGTTTTCTATTGCATGGTTCTGGTTTCATCAAAGGTATGAGCGCGTGCGCTGTAAGACAGGCTATTTAATTAGTGCACATAGGAAATTGAATTGCACATAACAGATTGAATTTCCCCAAAAATTATAGTACTAATAAAATGAACTCGGTCTTCCCTTGAAAAGTGCGGACCTAACCAGATGACACTGGCTGTGACTGTATGCTCAATGTGACTGTATGCTTTATTATCGCTACTCAAAACTTTTGGTGCTTGGATGGCTGGTAGGATAGTTGTAATTCACTCCTGTAGCTAGACGGTTTTGTTGTTCTGAAGGTAATGGGTTTGAGTCTTCGGTAAGCCACCCACCTCTGTTGTTTTTCTGTTGTCTACTTTTCAACTTTTTTATTTATCGCGAGTGCCTGAAACATACTTTTATGTGTATTGTTCATTTGCTAAGACCCTCAGTTTAGTGCGCACAAGTTTTTTCCACCGAAAACAAACATCTCACAGCTTGACAATTTTGCGCACACACGGCACTAAAAATTATTGGGAACATTGGCGCTCAGATTCACTGAGCAGATGATGCACTGCCTTGGACTACTACGGTGTCAGACAAACATAAAGGTATGTTTTCAGGCACTCGTAAGAAATAAAGAAGTAGAAAACTTGACAACAGAAAAACAACAGACGTGAGTGGCTTACCCAGGACTCGAACCCAGGACCTTCCGGTGTCAGCTTCATTGCGTAGTCTCAATGTAGCAGTTAAGACTATAGAGGCAACATAAGGACATCCATGAATTTCTCTTTAAAAGAAAGCATTTCCCCTGTTTCCTACTTTTGACGATATTTCTGTCTATTAGACTAATTTATGCATTACTGGCAAAAGGAGGTCATTATACGAGCCAGCAGTGTGGGACAATGTCATTTCTAAATTAGTTGCCTACGTATAAAAGGAATCTCTGTAAACGATGTAACATTTTATTATCAATTTTTCATAATAAAACAAATTGTAGTAGAAATAAGGGATATTGATTGTTCTTTTCTTTCTAATGTAAGAGGGGCTACTTATTTCAGCCAATATATAAGTGAAGAGGTGTTCTATGACTTTTAAATAACTGCACAGTTATTCCTTTCTATACCACCACACAATGCATTTGTCGAAAGACTGTTTAAAATAATGCAGATGCAATTGTCAATGGAGAAAAACTCACTTACTGTAAGTCGAGCAAAGGCATTCAGCAAACCAAATTTAATTTGCGAGACATTACATGTAGAGATGCTCATTATATATTTGGCCAAAATTTCTGAGAAAAATTACGTCAGTAAAAATATATGAAAGAAATATCATCATCATCATGTGACGTATTCTTTCCAGAACGTTGTCTCCATTACAGCTGCTCTGAACGCATCACGATTCTGGGCAAGTCGACCTGCATCAGCCAAAGACAGGTTCAGACTCTCTGTGATGTCCTGGGTCCACCGTCGTCTAGGTCGACCCCTTCTCCTTTTTCCAGGGACCATGCCTTCCATCACTGTTTTTTCCAGACTATTATGTCTATTTATATGACCGAAAAATTTCAGCTTCCTTATTGCGATGGTATTTAGGAGCCAATGTTCCTGTACGTTTAGTGAGTGCAGTACTTCTCTGTTGGTCTTTTTTTCTGTCCAGGGTATTCTCAACATCCTTCTGTAGCATTTCATTTCGAATGATGTAATCTTTTTTGCAACTGTTTTATTGAGTGTCCAAGTCTCGCAGCCGTATGTTGCTACTGAAAGAAATATAGAGACAGTAAAATAAAGTATGTTGAGAATACTATATGTGTTTTTTCATCCATACTACAACGTCAGTAGAAAAATATGAAAGAAATATAGAGACCGTAAAATAAAGTATGTTGAGAATACTATACGTAATTTATCATCCATACTACACATAAAGTTTTCTGTGACAATATCATGTCTGCTTGTACATTCTTAAAAGACGAGGTGGGTTTTCCACTTTAACGCAAGGAATGTTCTATCACCTTGAGTTTTCACAGAGTGTTTCCGTGTAGGAGTAAGTTTATAGGGAGTATTTTTATGAAGTATTTGTTATGTTATACATAACTGTATATGGAATATGAAAGCGTATTAATAACATTTGAAACTGATTTGGTTTTTAAGGACCATCTTCATTGCACACGTCAGTGCACCGATCTCCTCCCTTATATTACTCAAGGAATATCTCAGCACAGTGCACTAACTCCGTGGCACCGGCGAGGATCCCAATGTGTGCATACATGAGTTACACGTTCTATAAATATTTTTGTAGTGGATAACTTTTCTAATTTTCTTTAAATTTTGCCAAGATAGCGGCCCTTTAGCCAATTCTTTACTTTTTTCAATTCCGAGTTTTTCGCCCTTATCCCAGAAGGCTAGACATCCGATTTTACTACCCATGAGATTCGGGGGTGGACATCATTAGGAACCGCTGGTTCTGAAATAAAAAAGTTCCACCAATTATATTACTGGTGTTGGGAACGAACCTGGTACCTTTTGAGTTAGAGGCGGACGGAATAGCTCTAAACCACTCTGAGACTTCTAAATACACCGGTGTCAAATTGGAATAATACAAAACAACAACTATAATTAATTCAAGCATACCAGCCGCTACAACTCCGCCTCCCGTCACGAGCGCCCTGAAAAGCGGCGATGAATACTGGCCTCTCGATCTGTCAGAGGTAACAGAATTTAACCATCCGCATAGGGCTGGTAAAAGTGAATCCTGTTAACTTAATAAATGTTATTCAATTAAAATATGGAGAGTATGTGTTAGTTTACATGTGAATTATCATAATAAACTGTTACCAAGGTCAAATATCATTT